>LPNX010764399.1:225021-274245 GCA_001517045.1 Pseudotsuga menziesii
TGGATCTTTCTAATCATATATATATATATATATATAAAATCCATGGTGGTGAAGAGCGGACATTTCACTTGAATGATGTTTGGGTCTTGAAGCAAGTACTAGGTTTTTTGATGTCGTCCAATTTTTTTTGTGATGATTTTATGCCAATTTTCATCTTAGGGTTGAAATTAATATGGGAAAACAAGCATCATCAAGAAAAGCGAAAAGGAATATTTAAAACATTCTTTTCATTCCTGAACGTGCCAAGTAGCAAATTTGGAAATGTCCGCTCTTCACCACCATGGATTATATATATATATATATATATGATTGTTGTAGGTTACCACTGGGAAATATGCCTTTGAAGTGCTGGCTTATGCACTACAGAGTAGAAGTGAAGAGGTCAAAACATCCACTCTACAGGATCTCCAAGAACTCAACATCATTATTTGTCCATTACTGTAAAGGCAATGTACTAGAAGATTTACCTAGACTTGTTGCTTTCACCGTGATGTTGAACATAAATGATGAACAGAGAGGAGCACTAAGCAAGATACAACACTTTGTAGGAAATTGAATGAGTAGAGATATAATTTCTGGAGCAGTCTGCATACATCTTTCACTTGAATGATGTTAGTTCTTGGCAATCCTAACATCATTCAAGTGAAGGATGTATGCACACTACTGCAATATCATGATTAGACCATGAGGTGCTTAGTTGACTGGAAATTGTGTTAGGTAATACTTTTCCATTAATGGAAAATCATGAATCTTATGGTTTATGCTTTGGGTCTTGAAGCAAGTACTAGGTATTTTGATGTCCTCTATTTTTTATTTGAACATTTTATGTCAATTTTCACCGTGTCTGATTTTTTTTTGTCCCTCTTACAATTAACATGATAAGCTGACCTTTGTGGTTTATACAGTTGGTTAGCTTTAGAATCAACAAATATTACAGACTGATATAAATGTATTTAAAACATTCTTTTCATTCCTGAACATGCCAAGTAGCAGATCTAGAAATGTCCGCTCTTCACCACCATGGATTATATATATATGATTGTTGTAGGTTACCACTAGGAAATATGCCTTTGAAGTGCTAGATTATGCACTTTAGAGTAGCACAGAGGTTAAAACATCCACTCTACAGGATCTTCAAGAACTCAACATCATTATTTTTCCATTACTGTAAAGGCATTGTACTAGAATATTTGCGAGGACTTGTTGATTTCACGGTGAAGTTGAACGTAAATGATAAACAAAGAGGAGTACTAAGAAAGCTACAACACTTTGTAGTAAATTGAATGAGTAGAGATATAATGTCTGCAGCATTTTGCATACATCCTTCACTTGAATGATGTTAGTTCTTGGCGATCATGTATAGTGGATATTTTAACCTCTTCAATGCTACTTTGTAGTGCATATATATATATATGATTATCATATATATCTAATCCATGGTGGTGAAGAGCGGACATTTCACTTGAATGATGTTTGGGTCTTGAAGCAAGTACTAGGTATTTTGATGTCCTCCATTTTTTATTTGATCATTTTATGCCAATTTTCATCGTGTCTGATTTTTTTTTGCCCCTCTTACAATTAACAAGATAAGATGACCTTTGTGGTTTAGACAGTTGGTTAGCTTTAGAATTATTCCATGGTGTGAGTGATATTTGATGTTTCCTTGCCCTTTTTCCATCCCCTTGTTTTCATCAAATCATTTAGGAAGGCATGATATGGTTAATTTAAGAACCTTTTAATTTGTGGGGTATAGTCTTTTTTGGTTCTTTCTACTATGGGATTGCCTTATGGTTGCCTTAGGGTTGAAAATTAGTATGGGAAAACAAGTTAGCATTTCCCAAGGGTTGAAAATTAGTATGGGAAAACAAGTTAGCATTTCCTAATTGTTGAAAATTAATATGTGAAAAAAAACATCATCATGAATATACATATTAGATCGGCATAAAACTTTGTTTCATAGAGCAGTATGGGTGAAGAATAGAAGACTACAAATCAATGATAAGTTAGGGATAATCTTCATTATAAAAGGACCTTTGGGTAGGTAGAATAGGGCATCAATTCATCCTCCATTGGAGTCCTTCAACCATTCATCTCGCTCCCCTCTGTTCGTAATTCTCAAAATATTTACTTTGGGAACAAAGTACTTATACAGTTCGATCAAAGGCACCAGCTGTGCAAGATTATGAAAGTAAGGGTATTGTTTCATGTTTCACTTTTGTTGTCAAAAGGAATACTGAAAAGTTAGGAAGTACCAAAGCTAGTCATTATGTGCATGTGGAATTAATGTAGGGAGAGAATTCATGTCTACTTTTTTGTTCTTGAATGGGAGCAATGATGAAACCACAATAATGGTTTATAGATGGCAATCATATAATGGCAATCACAGGGCAACTGTCAAACATTGGGAATTGTTTGTTTGTCCATATCTATGTCCATATCTGTGCCCAGAATTGTTTTTTAATGTCATTTCAACCCTTAAATTCAACCAAACATTTCTCAGAGCCTTTTTTTCCATTTTTTGTCACTTTTCATAGGGCTATTCATGCCTAGAACTGCCTTTTAACCCTCCAATTTGGCCCAGATTTAGAGGTAGGCCTGTTTGGTGATGGATAAGTGCACAAGGGTGCCCAAGATGGTGAAATAGGGTTTCTTCATACCCTTTTTTACTGCCAAATAGGTTTGTTTGTGCCCAGAATTCATGTGGATGCTGCTATAAGGCATATGAATGAGATTTTAGGGTTGCTTTCACCCATAGATTTCTCATATTCATAGCTAGAATTACAGAGACTACCTCCTATTTCCATTGATCATCATATTTTGTGGAAATTGAACCTAGGTGTTAGAACAATTACACTCACAACAATTGCCAATTACACATGCAAATTACTCACAAAGGAGACTGAATATGGAGTAGAACACTAATATGTATTGAATAAGTGTACAATAGCCAACCCTGTGAAGTCATAGGCTGCCACAATAAATAATTACATGAGATATTTGAATGCACAAGGATGCCATTCAAATTTGGTCAAAAGTAGGCTTACTAAATCTAAGCAAATCCCCCATAGGTGCATAAAGCAGTTTCCAAAATTGTCTAGAAGCTCACGGATTGGAAAAATCAAATAGGAAAGCTAATAGGTGATGGAAGGAAAACTCATACATGCTTTTATTAGGAGAAAAGGGTGGAGAATGATGAGAACAAAAAACAAGTTAACTTCACCTAGTCAAACTTTCCCAATTGCCTTAAAACTCAGAAAAAGCAGGCAATAAAGCAGAAAAAGAAGACATGCGCTAGGGAGGCCAGGAATAAAGAAGATTTGATTCCAAGTGGTTTCCCAAGTGCTCCATGACTCAAATTTATCAATTTTTACCACTATGGATGTGTGGAGGACAACTTGCATAAGGTGGAATATGGAAACTAGGCAAATAAGACAAAAAATGGATTAGTTAATATCTAAGGTAGCTAACTATGGGTTAATTATTCTAACACCCCCCCTTAAGCCTGAATTATGAGTAAAATATCAGAAAATTATAGGGCCTAGAAACAAGTCTTAGTCACCCTTTACATACTGCATGTCCATTTAACCAAAGAAAGAGGCAAAAACCCAGTGGGAAAAATCCTCCCTTAAACATGGACAGTAAAACAAAATTTGAAAATCTTGTCATCACTCATGCTTCACAGCATGATCAGCAATCCCCAGCAGTGATTTGAGATTGCTGAATGTCTTCTCACAAAAAACTTTGGTGAAGATATCTGCTACTTGTTCTGAAGATGAACAGAAGAGTATGTGAATGGTGCCATCATGCACAAGCTGTCTGATGTAGTGCATATGGATCTTAATGTGTTTGGTTCTCTACTTCTGAACTGGATCATTGTAGATTCGAATGGTACTCTGATTATCACAATAGATAGTAGTTGAGTATTCTGATTTGACGCCACACTCTCCAAGTAACCCCTGCAACCATAAACATTGAGTTACTACATTTACAACTCCTCTATACTCTGCTTCTGTAGATGAGAGTGCAATGGCACTCTGTTTCTTGCTTGACCAGCTGATTGGCCCTTCAGCAAGCATGAACACATATCCTGATGTTGAATTTCAATCTGTGTTGTCACCTTCCCAATCACTATCAGTAAACCCAATCAAATCAAGATCAGATTTAGCTTTGTAGAAGATCCCATGAGTCCTTGTTCCCTAAACAAAGTTAAGGATCCTTTTGGCTTCTCTCCAATGGATCTCATGAGGCTGATCCATGTATCTTGAAGCCACACTTACTACATAATAAATATCAGGTCGAGTATGTGTAAGATACAACAAACATCCAATCAATTTCCTATATAATGTGTTGTTTACCATAGGTGAAGAATCAACTTGTTCAAGCTTAACTCCTGAAAGGAAAGGAGTCTTGCTTGGCTTGCAATCCTTCATATTGAATTTGTTCAGCAAATCCAAGGCATACTTGGAGTGATGTACTTTGATTCCTTCTTTGGTTTGAGCAATCTCGAGCCCCAAGAATTGGCTCAATAAGCCCAAATCAATCATTGAGAAGGCATGGTTCATTGCATCCTTCAAGGAGGCAATTTCATCCTTTGAGCTTCCTGTAATGAGAAGGTCATCAAAATACAAAAAAAAATCATTAATGAACCATGAATCAGCTTCAAATAGAAATTTGTATGTGACTTGCATCGAACAAAATTCAGTGATAGCAGAAAGCTATCAATCTTGGCATACCAAGCCCTGGGGGCTTGCTTAAGCCCATACAATGACTTCTTTAGCCTTCACACAAGAGATGGGTTAGTAGAAAATCCTTGAGGCAGCTGCATGTAAATATATTTAGTGATATCTCCATTCAGGAAATCACACTTCACATCCATGTGATGTGCCTCCCACTGCTTTGAAGCTGCAATGGCTAAGGCTAGCCTGATGGAGTCCATCTTTGCCACTGGTGCAAAGGTCTCATTGTAGTCTATGCCATGTACCTGTGAGTAGCCCTTGGCTACCAATTTGGATTTGTACTTCAGAGGTGAACCATCAGCAGAAAATTTGGTTTTGTACACCCACTTACACTGAACTAGCTTCCTCCCTGGGGGAAGATCAACCAGCTCCCAAGTGTTGTTATTCTAGAGTGAGCTAAACTCTTCTTCTATGGCTGTTTTCCATCTTGGATGATTTGCTACATCTTCATATGTCTGTGGGTCTGATTCATCCATCAGATATAATTTCTCTACAAACATAGGATCTTTCATGCACGGAGCACTCTCAAACTGAGATCTAGTCCTCCTAGGATCATTAGGATTTCCAGCTAGTTCTCCAGCTGCATGAATGGTCTTTGCTGCCCATTTTGGTCTTGTAGGACTGTTAGGATCTGAAATTAAATCATCATTATCAGACATATCAGAATAAGCATGTTCAACTATCTCTTCACTTACATTCAGAGGTTCTGGTGGTGAAGAGGATTCTCCAACTTCCACTGCTGCTAGGGGCTCTTCTTGAAATTGAACACACCTTTCAATGAAGAATTTATTTGTGCTCAAATTTATCAGCTTGTACCCTTTTGAATATTTAGAGTACCAAAAAAATAGACACTCTTGGCTTTGGGGCTGCAAAGCCTTCCTCTTTTCTGTTGGAATTCTAGCCCAAGCCCTTGAGCCAAAAATCCAAAAATGGGTCACATCTGGCTTGTGCCCACTCCATGATTTGAAAGGAGTCATACCATCAAGCTGTTTATGAGGCATGCTATTCTGAATATAGGCTGCATATTTTATAGCTTCAGCCCAAAACTTTGGTGGCAAAGTATTAGCCTCCATCATGCAAGTTGCCATCTCTTTCAGTGATCTGTTCTTCCTCTCAGCAACACCATTCTGCTGTGGTGTGTAAGGGATAGAATGCTGCATCTGAATACCTACATCTACACAATATTGAATGAACTCAGAATTGACATACTCACCACCATTGTCATATCTGAGGACCTTGAGTTTCCTCCCAGACTGGTTTTGATCAACCAAAGCCTTAAAGACTTTGAAGAGGCCAAAAACTTCAGACTTGTGTTTCAGGAAGTAAACCCAACAATACCTGGAAAAGTCATCTATGAATTTCAATGCATATTTGGCCTGAATCATTGACATATGAGGAAATGGGCCAGAAACATCAATGTGGATCAACTCAAGAGGTGCAGAGGTTCTCTCATGACTAGCTTTCTCAAATTTATGCTCTGGGTGTTTTCCTAAGATGCAACCTTGACAGACTCCTTTGGAAAACTTAATCTTTGGTAACCCTATGACCATTTCTTTTTCAGTAAGATCAGAAAGATACTTGTAATTAAGGTGGCCAAATATTTCATGCCAAAGCTTGCTTGCCTCATTAGCATGAATCAGAAGAGTAGAGGGGTTTGAGTAGGGTGGGAAGTGTGAGAACATGTATACCTTCGAAGTGTGATTTGCAAATCCTTTTGCAATGACTTTACTACTTGAGATCTCTGTGATCTCAAATTCATCAGGGGAGAATATGAGCTTCTTTGGAGACCTTGTGTGGGTCATCTGATACACTGATAAGAGGTTAGAGGCAAGACCTGGAACATACAATACATTGCTGAACTTACCATGGTCAAGATCAATCCTCCCTTTGCCCAAACTTTCAGTGAGAGAGTCATCTCCCAGTACAATTGCTAGACCTTTCGACATGTCAAGTGAGGTGAATGCCTCCTTGGTAAAAACCATATGTCTTGAAGCTCCAGAATCAATGATGAAACTAGGTGAGCTTGATGTGCCAGCAACCAATGCATGAACTCTCTCTCTGTCTTCTGAATTTGATCCTCCTTCCCTCTTATTTGAGCTGTCTGGAAGGGAGATGCAATTCTTCTGCAGGAGTTGGGTCAGCATGTCTATTTGCTTCTTCTTGTAGGAGCTTTCAGAATGATTGCCCTTACTGTAGTATGCGCACTTGCTCATTTCTCTTTTGTTCTTCTTCTTCTGGGGTTCTTCTTGGAACCTTGAGGCTCCTCTGGAGGCTTGTTCTTGTCTCTCTTTTGCTCAGGTGGATTTTTAGATTTATTCTTGCTTTTTGAATCCACCCTTGAATCTCCAGCAACCAGAGCTTGGTATTTGGAAGGTTTGATGGTGCCCATCATCACCAATTTAACTTGTTCTTGTGTGAGAGATTCCATGAAATCTACAAGGCTAGGCATTTTCCAGGTTCGAGCTATCAAATTTGTGGCATAGAAGGTCGATACAAACACTGAATAGTTAGGGCCAAACTTCGAGAGTATGGCCAAAACCAGTTGCTCATATTTCTTTTTGATCCCACATTGTTTTAGCTGCAAAACAAGTGCTTTGAACTTGGAAAAATAAAGTTGCAGGGATTCAAAACTATTGGGACTCAGGGAGATCAATTCATTTTCAATTTGATGTCCCCTCATCTCATCTATCTTACCAAAAAGCTCAACAATATTCTCCCATACTTCATTTGGTGATGTTAATCCATCAATATGGAAAAGGATGTCTCTGGATATGCTCAGACACAGGAGACCATAGGCCTCATCCCTCCTATTGTGCCATTTAATCTTCTCTGCAGCTGCATTGGGCTCTTATTATGTTTCCATAGTCACTTTGTAGAGTCATTTTGCTATCAACAATATATCCATCTCTTCTTTCCATTCAAAGAAG
The DNA here is from genome assembly GCA_001517045.1 of Pseudotsuga menziesii. Lineage (NCBI taxonomy): Eukaryota > Viridiplantae > Streptophyta > Pinopsida > Pinales > Pinaceae > Pseudotsuga > Pseudotsuga menziesii. The sequence continues at coordinate 232,685 of LPNX010764399.1, forward strand.
TTAAATGGAGTCAAGATGATCTTTTGAGATTGATCCATAGCTCAGAAATTGTCCCTTCAGTCAGTAGAATGCTCCTAGTCAATGATGTCGAACCTGCAATACAAATTGGAAGGAGAGAAATCGATATACAAAGGCTCTGATACCATGTGGAAATTGAACCCAGGTGTTAGAACAATTACACTCACAACAATTGCCAATTACACATGCAAATTACTCACAAAGGAGACTGAATATGGAGCAAAACACTAATCTGTATTGAATAAGTGTACAATAGCCAACCCTGTGAAGTCATAGGCTGCCACAATAAATAATTACATGAGAGATTCGAATTCATAAGGATTCCATTTGAATTTGGTCAAAAGCAGGCTTACTAAATCTAAGCAAATCCCCCATAGGTGCATAAAGCAGTTTCCAAAACTGTCTAGGAGCTCACGAATTGGAAAAATCAATTAGGTAAGCTAATAGGTGATGGAAGGACAACTCATACATGCTTTTATTGGGAGAAAAGGGTGGAGGATGATGAGAACAAAAAAAAAGTTAACTTCACCTAGTCAAACTTTCCCAATTTCCTTAAAACTCAGAAAAAGCAGGCAATAAAGCAGAAAAAGTAGACATGAGCTAGGGAGGCCAAGAATAAAGCAGATTTGATTCCAAGTGGTTTCCCAAGCGCTCCATGACTCAAATTTAGCAAGTTTGAACACTATGGATGTGTGGAGGACAACTTGCATAAGGTGGAATATGGAAACTAGGCAAATAAGACAAAAATTGGATTAATTAATGTCTAAGGTAGTTAACTATGGGTTGATTATTCTAACACTTTTATTGCTGCAATGTGCCTAGATCTGAAAGTTGGCCTAATTATCGTGGATTTGAGATGCTTTACTATTTGTTCTGACCTTCATAATGCTGCCAAAGTGCTCAGATTTGTCCCTTTGATGCTCATACTTGATTCTAGAGTTGTTTATGCCCATAGGACTGCCCAACATTGCTCCTAGTGTGACATTGAAAATACCAAGTTTGTTCTGGAAGCCCTAAATAGGGCCAATTCAGCTTGGTGTACTGGTTTATTGTTAGAGGAAGGCCTTCTCTCATTATTTGAGGAACATTCACCCTTAGAGACACATGCATAAGGGTAGTGTTCAGCCCTACCAAAGGAGAAAGTCATCATTTAAAGCACGCTTACACTATTTTATACACCATTTCATGAGAGATATTACATGCTTGGAGGTTACTCATTGAGCTGGTCCACTTGGAAGGTTGTTCACATGGTTCATGCCCTATTTTGTGAAGAATGTTTTTGTATTTGGGAGCTCCTTTATAGATTGACTATTGTGCACATGGGTGGCATCAAGGGTCTACAAAGCAAGTTGTGTTTTACTCCAAATAGTGTTATGATGTATAGGAATCCTACAAAGATAATTGACTCGACAATGAAGTAGTTTTAGAGTCTCGATGTTTATATTTCTAGGTTAATTTTTTTTTTGAATTTAAGTGTCATGTGTGTGACCTATGCATTCCCACACTCACTTGGTCAATTTAGTACGGATTGGGACGAATTGACCATTTTGTTATCGATCCATTCAGTCATATGCTGATTTTATTGGTTCGATACCAAACTTGTCACTCCAATCGTTTCAAAGGCCAAGTCAGCTCAGTTGGTGGTCAACTCGGTTGACTCAGCCACCTCGGTAGAAACACACTTGATTAAATCTGCAACTATTCTTGTTGAAAAGGGGGTATGCCAGTAAAAGGAAAAGGAAATGCAAGCAATAAGTGAGAATGGAGAATTGTATGTAACTAAAAGAGGGGCATACATAATAATTCTTAGGGAATACATTAGATTTTTTTTGAATTTCCAGTGTACTGTTGTAGGAATGACACTATGCAAATAAGGCATTGGCTTGATAGTCACAATCCCATTAGTATCATAAATTATGGGAGAGATCAGAAAAACATCCCTACACAAATATTAACCGATAAGTATGGTTTTGGTGTTTCATTTGGAGAATAAAATCCTATAACAATAGTTATTATGACTCTTAAAGGGTCGTAGATGAGATCTATGCACTTTTAGGCCCTTCAAATTTCAAGCAAAAGAAGCCATAAACAACAAGTATGTGCACCCTAGAAAACATGGAAACGATCATAAAACATATTAGGTAAAATGGATAATCATCTACAACATCACAACATCATTCATGGGAAAACTAAAAACCACTTACAACCATCAAAATTAAGGGTTACAACAACAACGAGTGTAGAGTAAGAAGATAGGAGTGGCCAGGAAAATGAATAATCGGGCCAATGTAGAGTGGAAAAGTGACCAGCTAGAAGTTTTGAAGAGGAGATTAATCAAGATTCCTTGAAAAAGGAACTCATGTCAAAGATGATTTTTGATGGAAGTGACCAACATACCAACTCCATATCACTTCTATCCAAATTAAATGTAGATGAATGCGAATATATGTTCTTTGAAGGAGATAGTCCATTGAAGGAGAACCTCCAGGTTTTGTACAGACATATATTGGCATAAACTGCAGCATTATATTTGATGCATATGCATAAAATATCGTATCAAGCTTGAAAACATTGAAATGCCAAAGTACAATGGCCACAAGCATACATATGAAGCTTATGAATCCTACCCAATTCATGTTAGGAGAAGGCAATGCAAGAAATAAGTGAGAATGGAGACTTGTATGTAACCAAAAGAGGGGCATACATTAGAATTTTTAGGGATACCAAATGCCCACACCTATTAACCAAACTCATTCTTGACAAGATTTTTCTTTAACAATTTTTTTGCTTACAAGTCTTTCCACGCTTTTTTGCTTATAAGTCTTTCCACGTTTTTTTGCTGGTATTTTTCTATGCTTATGCCAAATTTTTGTTCGACCATGGTGCAGGTAGAACTAAACAGGTATTTTTCAGACCTATCTTCCTCTAGCAAAGGGATTTTGTCAAGGATAGAGGAAAGTGAGACATCCAGTAGGTCTACATGGGATAGATCAACTAGATGTTAGAAGATCAGAAGAAAATTCAACAAATGCATGAATTTTTTTCTCCAAGGAGGGGGGTCATGTTCCTATGATGATGAGATAGTGGGATACATAGACGTGACCTTAAGGTACCAACACCTAGTGAAACAATGGGTGCCTAGAGATCTTCCTAAAGTAAACACTGATTTTTGTGTGAATGAGAGGATATATAGAATTGCACCATCGTCATTGCATGGATTGGGGTTGTTTTTCATGGATGACATAAAGGTTGGATACGATAGATGTACGAAATTGATGGAGTATGTTGGACCCTGTTACAACTACAGTGATTGGATGTGCCTGGTCCAATATACACGAAGTATGCGTAGATATGGGTTGTTAGTGAATTATATACAACTAAAAAACAAAGCTCAAAATAAAGGAGCAACGATGTACATGGACGGAAGGCCAAAAACAACCGGTAATATTGTGGGTTTTATAAACAATACACAACCAAGGTCTACACTAAAGCAACCCAACTGCATATTCGAGTTGCATGAAGGAAACCATGTCTTTGAATGTGCAATTAAATCAATAGCTGCTGGTGAAGAACTGCTTATTGATTACAATTTGAATCGTGTAGATACAAACAATGTTAGTATGGTTGTGGTACAACAAACAATTTAACCACCCTTTTATTAATTATTTTAACATCTATAGGACTTTTTGTTCGCATATAATTGAAATTATCTACTTTTCATGTTTCCTTATGTAACTTTTAGTATGTTTTTGATGCAGGGTTCTCTCAGGGGCACCTCCATCTTCGTAGATGTTTATCGACCCGAGTCAAGGCAGCAGGTATACATCAATATTGCTAATGTAATATTAAATTTAGGATGGACATACAGATACATTGTTATGTATTTTCATTAATATATTAGGTTCGTTTATATAATATTATCTATTTTCCATGCAGAGTGTTGATCAGGGAAGCCAACCGGCTATTGATCAGTCGACTATAGCATCAGGGCAACATCCAAACATGAATGTAATTCTCCATTTAAAATAATTTAAAATCGTAAACATGTATATCGTGACGCATTATGTTCATTTTGTTATGTATTCTTTCATTTTTATGGTTGCGTTCATGATGGTAATGTTGTCTACCTTTTTTGCAGATTGACCGAGGAAAGTCCCCAGCTGTTGATCAGATGATTGGAGGCTCGAGGCAACTAGTAAACCTAAATCTAATTCCACATTCTAAATACTTCAAAAATGTATACATATAAAACATGTAGCATAGTGTTTATTTTTGTTCTGTATTTGTTAGATTTTACATATTGCGTTCATTATGATAATGTTCTCTACTTTTTTTTCAGGTGGATGATCGAGGTAAATCCCCATCTGTTGATCAGACCACACCCTCATCTAGGCGTCAGGTAATCCTAGATGTAATCCTTAATATAATTATTTGCGCACACTATTGCTTCAAAGACTAAGCAATTTTTTATATATTTCAATTATAGACAGGGGATTCCGTTTTTGAAATAGCATCTCAAAACTCTTTATAGAATGAGGTCTCTCAGTTGATGAGAGATAGTGAAATTAGAGAGGCTATAGAACCGTTGAGGGTGCTACAAAGGAAAAGGGGAAAAAAATGAGGAATTGATTCATCTGACATTGGCAGTTCCACTAAGATAAGGGCTCGAACAAAGGATTCAATTGTTGTTACAGCAACGTAAACAAGTGGTCATAAGTTATCGAATAAAAATGCAAATTCCTTTATAAAAACTTTATAATATTTGATTTTATATGCTATTGAACTTATAATACAATGGTTTGAATTTATAGCGCGCTATGGATATTATCTGTGGTGGTCAAGGCAATGTTGACCAAACCACTCAATGTACACCACATACTACTCCCATATTGTCCACTGATTAATCGAAAACACACTCTGTGACACCGCCGAGGGCAGCGGAGGGTGTATCCAATGTTGCCCCACCCACAACATATGTTGCAGAAGAAGGGGTGGATGCAGGGTTAGATAGAGATGTGGAATAATTTCCTGGATCTTCTCATGTGACTAGCACTGGTTCAATAGTGTGTACATTTTTGGTGAATGAAGAACTGGTTCCAATAAAGATAGGGAGGATTCCAGGTCGTTATAGATTGTTCAATTTAGTTTTTATAATTTGTGTCTAATATACCAATAATATTTTCTAATGTTGACTAATGATGGCATTAATGTTTTGTAGGAAATGATATATTTTATAAACATATGAATGATTTGGCCTTGGAGATATTTGGGCCCACCATCCGTACAATGTGGAACAAGCAACCAAAATATTTAAAGGATGATCTGACTAATCGCTTGGTTAGTATGTTCGGAAAAGATACCTTCGATACATCGAAGGTCCTACAGAAGGCTGGAAAACATCTGAAGATTGTCCGAGACCATTATAGGGTTCACCTAGAAAAGAAACCTAGGTATGAGTGCCCACTAATGATTCCATATATGGAGTGGAAAGCTCTGGTGGAAGATGGAAAAGAGAAGGGCTTAAGAAAATAAGGAAAGATACCACGAGGTGGAACAAGGAGGTATGCAATACATTCCAAAATGTAGTGGTAAGCCTTATTATTACTAATTTTTATATCAATTTTGGTACATCGACTAATGTATTTAAAAACTTAATTAGGCTCTTAGACACATCTAAGGCCACAAAGGCAAGAATTGAAGAAAATGGCCAACAGAAGCTTGGGCCTGGTGGTTACTCCAACTTGGCGGCCCAATATGTAAGTATCGCAAAACCTGAATCCGCATCCAAATATCATACAGATTATTATTTTTGTTTTGTTTTGACAAAAGGATTTAAAATTAATGACATCATGAAAATATGAAGGTTGACTGGTTCAAAGAGATGCCCAGTGCGGATTACATGAAGCTTGGCTTCGAACAAGGCTTTGACGTCATTGTTGAACACCGGAGAAGCTTGTTTGGGAATACTACATGATCTTCTGCTGATCCATCTGGTTCTCAGGTATGTGAACACTGTATATTTTAATGATAAGTTATTATTTCTCATGCAATTTGTTCCTTATAAATAAATTAACATAAATTATTTATTCCTTTTTATGCAGGAAAGTAATGATCCCCTTCATGTCGAGGATGTAGTACATGACCAACCAAACAAAGATCATGCTTCTCATCCTGGTAATGAATTTATTAATGTGCTACTATTTTTTATAGACCATTGCAGATGATGAACATTAATTCTAATTCTACACAATTCAACTGCAGAACATGTAGATGCAGATCATAACACGGAATAGCTTGGGCCTGTACGAGATAATGTTGAACAGGTTGATGTGCCCATGGCAGGTAAAAACACACATTCGTAATTTTTTTTAAATGAATTACTCGTATTTATCAAAATATAAGTATATTAATGAAATATTTTGACATTATTGCAGAAATTCATCGCCCCTCACCTGAAGTTCAACCTTGCGAGCAGACTAGTAGGGATACCGATGATCAGATTCCTGAATATGTGACTCTGACTAAATATTTAAATATAAGAAAAATAAAAAAGGAAGTGACTAAACAAATTTTGAGTATTTCTTATTTATAAAAAAACCTTTAATGGTTTTTTCCTCTGTTTCATGAATGAATGCTTTACTGCTTTTTTTCTTCTTCTGCCATTAACTAAATTAATGTTTTAATGAATGACGTAATGAATGGTTTAGTGAATGGTTTTTTCAGTTGTTGAATGATTGAATGGTTGAATGAATGATTTAAATAATGATTTAATGAAAGCATATTTCAAGCATTGAGTGAAATAATTTGCAGTAGATACATTGTTATTTCCATTATAGATGCATTGTTATTTGGATTGTGAAATAGTGAAATGAATTGTTATTTGCAAGTATATGCATTGGGTTTGGGGAGTTGAGAGTGATGTGAGGGGGGGGAGGGGCCATAAGAGATTCTACCTTCACGTGTCTGGTCCTGATTAGTAGAGAATATTAAATTATTCTTGAAAGAGAGAGGAGCTCAATGAATGGTAAGGAAGAATACATTAAAAAACATCTATTTCTATAATTTTAGTGTATAATTTTCACTATTGCTATTTGAATCCTCCATTGGAACTTGTTACAGATAGCGTTGAGAAACATTTCCATAGTTAAGAGGAAAGAATAGGCATTTTGATTAGATTGATGGCCTTATATACATAGTATTTTTGGTTATCCATGTTTTATCCAGTGATATATTCTTAACAATTAATTTACTTGAATAGTTGAATAGTATTGTAATTTACATTGTAATTGAATTGATTGGTTTTGTTATTTTCATAAAAAAACATAAATTTATTTGATGGGTCCTAACATGAAACTATTGCAACAGGACAAAAAATGAAGTATGTTCAATGATGTTTTGAAAGGTAAAGCATAAGAAGACAGTGTGAAGATCCACAAATCAAGGTATAATTATGTTTTCTTTTGTTTGATTGAGTTGTGTATTGGGTATTTATGCATGTGAACACACATACATTTAGTTGATGATGATGATTACCATACATTGAGGCGAACTTTGTTCTATCTGATCTAAACAATTACCTTAAAAATTTTGATTTATCATGATAACTGGCCCCTTGGTAATACTTTCCCAATACCATATAGCTAGGACAACAAAATTAAATGTAGGCATTTCATTACAAGAAATATGATAGGCATTTGAGTTTGATGGGAATATGAAGGGTCAAAAGATAGAAAAAGATAGATAGACTTGTGAGGAAAATAGTATCTGAAGCGTTGTTTCCCTATTATTCCGCATGAGTATATTGTTATCTGCCCCAGTTTATATTTCTCCACTCACTGTTTTTTAATTTGTTTCTTAATCTCATATCTTGTTCAACTTTCATGTTTGATTGTGCAATGGAAAACCTATTTTTATATTTGTGCTTATCCCTGTAGGTTGTGAGTTGGGCATGGTACACATTGGTATTTTCGATTCCATTGTAACTTTTCACCCCAACATCACTGTGCACTTTATTAATCATAATTGATAATTGTTTACAAAGTCTTCTTTGTGCAAATATTTTATTAGGCATTTATATCTTTCTGTATTGCTTCCAATTTATCACCGAGTTTAAAGTGGTCACTTAGAGAAAATATCTCAACCCTGGAACACAAAAGAAGAATGACTGCATTGATAATTATGGTAAACAAAGTATTGAGATTTGATTGAAAAAATAAAGTTCTATTTGCTACTTTATTTCTGGAAGGCATTGTTTCAATGGTTAAGTTATAAAAATTGTTTATTTTTGTTGTTTTCAAGCAATCTTCCAGAGGTATCCACAGCCTGAAAAAGAGTATCATTCATTTTCACTAATTTACAATGATATATCACTAGATTTGGTATGACATCTTTTCGCTAAAGGCAACATTTTCACATTTGTTGGAAACAGTTTCGAGGTTCTTTCCCAAGGAAAATATGTTTTTATTGAAGAAAGCCCATTTGCAGCCATGACTTTTGGTGGTGTTGATCCTAATCACTTCAAGGGTAAACATTAATATGCTCTTGTTACTCGAAACGGTTACTGGAAGGTATGTAATAGAATCATGTTAGTTTTCCAGGTTTAAGATTGACTGTATTTAAGGATAAACACATGCATACCAAGTTCTTTGTATGAGTCAATATAGTTACTAGTAGGTATGTAATGGGATTAATATACTCTAATAAATTTATTTTTCTATTTCCTTCAGTTTAACATGGGAGACTTCCTCATTGATGAACAATCAACAGGTCAGCATATAGTCCATCTTATTCAATTGGGCACATGATTGCTTCTTAATGAATCTTATGAAACTATTGATGGCATTTTATGAACATTTTGTTGCAGGTTTTTCTGTTGGAGGTTGTGTTTCTATTGCAGATTCTGGAACTTCTTTGCTAGCTAGTCCATTGGTAAAGCATGCATACCATTGATATTTTGTAAATTTCTTGTATAAGTTAGTGGTGTTTTCTAGGTCTATGCATGATATGCTATTGTTGTAAAGCATAAGTGTTTCATAGCCACACCAAGGATATAGGACAGAAAAAGCTATTTTAGAATCATATCCAATAGAGTATTATCATTTAAACCACTTTTCTTTGAAATCAATAGTAGTAGACAATTTTATCATCTAGCAAGTGTAAGTATTAACAACCATCATGTATCATCACATAGGAATTATTATCATCATTTAGATTAACTATAAATACTACTGTATATCAACATGAATTACCAGCTGAGTTAACCATCCTTTTAAGGGTTTATACAAGTACTCCTTAGCCTGAAAAGAATGCTTTTGGAAGGCAAAATTCAATGATATTGTTGAGATTTCCCCATAACTCAAATATGACCCTAACTTGGTTGATTTTGTAGGTATGTTCAAGATAGGTTTTAGGGCTAGAAACGATTGTAACACTGATCAGTAAGGAAATAATCCCTAAATTTCCCTACTAAACAATTAAATGGGGTCGTTGTAAGGAAGAAATTAACCTTTTATCAAGGCCAAATTATCCCAACCCCTGAAACATGTCAAATATGAAACCCTAACTTTGATTTTTGACTTTTTTTTTAGGTTGCTTCTCAAGTTCATGGATGTAGACAAGAAGATAGGTGACGCACTGGAGGATCTAGGGCTAAATAGGTAGGCCACAATTTGAGGGTAGCTTAGAATTTGAAAATTGTTGTTATTTTTGGATTATTGAATTTTATAAATTTCTAAGGTTTTCTAGTTTATAAAAAAGCAGATCTAATCTAACACTACACTAAACACGCAAATGCGTCTATTTACACATGAAATACTAAATTTTGATCAAAATGACAAATCTTAGGGTTTTTGTGAAATTTACTTCAAACCCAAGGCCATGAGAGATGGTGATCAACCTCCCTCTTGGAATATTTCCCTAAGGCTCACCAACTAGGAATTCCAAAAACAACCTCTAGGGTTTGTTGGAGGATCCTAATTAGGGAAAAATTTAGAGATCTAAGGATAAACAAGAGAAAAATCCTTCAAGAGGATGTTTTATAACATGTAAAAGTTGACAAAAGATGGTAAAAATCCCTAATTGAGAGAAAACACAGCATTACAACCACCATTCAATCCATAGAAGCATAATTTCACCAAACTTTACCAATGGAGCAACCAAGAAAACCCTAGATCCTCCTTGTGCTTGTGTTCTTCCAACAATGCTAGCATCAATCTTGCATGTGCATGAAACCCTAGAATCCACCCATCATTTTACCATAAATACAAAGAAGAAATAGTAATATATTTCATAAGTTTCCCCTGTGACTCCATAGGCAAGCCTATATTAGAACATCTTCTTCACATGAAATATTTTTCTAGATCCATTGATTTGCAGATAATGGTGCTTCCACATGATTCAGTATTGTAATTGCAAGAGGAACTTCACAAACATTTATAGATTCTCAACTAGTCATAAAAGGACAAGCAAGCATACATTTACCAGAATCCCAACAACTATTTAAAGGATCAAAGACAATCACTTGTCTCTTCTATTGAACAATCATAGAATGAAATTATGTTGCATATAACTTGATTTTAGCTGTGTTACTGGATCCATCACCCTATTGTGTAGGATTCGCTAACAATTGCAACAGGTTGATCTACCTTAGCTACCAAACTAGGCATATGTGTTGTTTCGGTGGAAGGATTGTTAATGTTCAAAGGTGTTACTAAATCTGTAATACTTCCAGTTGATGCAAATCTTATTGCAATAGGGGACCATAAGAAGAGAGTTTTATCTATCTTGGCCAAATGAAATTGAAGGTTGGACCTGTTCATTCTGCAAACCAAGATCACTTGAATTGATTCCAGTCACTAAGGTATAAAGAGTTTCCATACCTAGTTGTTTCTCCCTCTATTTCCAAACTACTACAGAGGATTTCATGTTATATGATGGTACAAGAGAAGTAGTAGACACAGATACAAATGTGAGAGGTTGTGATAGTTCCCCTAATTTTGACAACGGTGTTGACTGCAGAGCACCTCTAACCTCTTCTTTTTGGAATTCCCTGGAAATTTTGACCAATTTTATATTTTGGAAAAGGCCATTCCTTTTTTTACCCTTTTGACCTAGTTGGCCTTTTCTTCCTTAAGGTTCGATATGCTATTGCACGATATGATATAGCATATCGGTCACTTTTTCTGCACTTGTTGCATTTATGAATTTCTTTGTAAATAACAGAACTTATCTCTAGCCCTTATTTTTAATTGAAAACTAAATTATTTTTCTATCCTTTATATTGTCATGATTTCTTCTCAAGTGATTTATATCTCCATTGGGCATCCACAAACTACTTATATTTTACATTTTAGTCATTCGGTTGACTTGGACTTGAGCATGCATTTTATTTATATGTTTGACAAAATGATTCTGTATCATCACTCACTTGGACATGTTGAGTGAAAATCTATCATATCTAAAACACTAATTAGATTATTTTGATGCATAAAGTTCAATGATCACAGGCAAAGTGTGTGCTCTAGAATGAAAAGGATATATAGAAGCATACCATACTGATATGTCGTAAGAGTTGTCAGTAAAGAACTATAAATGAAAAGGATATAGATTATTTACATATTTATTGGAATAATCTCCACCATGATTTGTGTGAAGGATATTGATCCCCTTACCAGATTGTTTCTCTGCAAGAGCTTTAAAATCTTGAAGAAAAGCAAACACATCAGCTTTGTGTTTTAAGAAGTAGGCCCCTGTGTATATAGATATGTAATCAATGAAGGTTAGAACTTAGTACGTATATTTATTTATTCATAGATAGGTGAGAAAAGGGACCAGTAATTTCACCGAGCACAAAATCAAGAAGTGATGTGGCTCTCTTAGCCTTTCCTTTCTCAAATCTCTCTTCAAGGTGCCTACCAAGAGTATATATTGGACAAACTCCATCTAAGAAGGATATAGGTGGAAACCCCAATATGCCATATTGTTTGATTAATTGATGCAATTAACGTAAGTTAATATGCCCAAACATATCATGCCATAACTTACTAACATCATTAGAATGCATTAACAAAGCTAGAGTTGGAGTTTTACGTAAAAAAACTTTGAAAAAACATACAATTTATTTTTGTGTTCAACTTTTCTAAGTGAAATCTTTCAATTTTTTGTGTGTTAAATCTACCAACAGGCGTCTCTTTTCTGACGGCATTTCAGTGCTTCTGTGAAACATCTGACACATGAAGGCGATGATCAACGGACGCTTTGTATCAACCTTCTGATGGCAGTGTCATGACTCCGACACTTCTACCCGTCGGACGACTGACACTTCATGTGTCGATAGGATTAAAAAATATAATGCTTTCTGGATGAAAACATCGATAGTGCCATCATGCATCCGACACTTCTTCCCATTGAAAGGCTGACCCTTTAAGTGTCGGAGGGCATCGGATTTCCGATGGTTTATACAAGTTTTGATTGACACTTTGAAAGAGAAAACTGTTGAATAGGCGACACCATGGTGTGTCGAATCTTCGACCCACTTTGGTAGCATGTCGAATATCCAAGTTTATTCCACCGACGCCAAAAAAAGGTGTATGTGTCGAAGATACGACAGAGAAGTGTCAAAATTTAGACATGCAAGGCATCAGATTTTGGGTTGAAATTCTGTTGTGGATACACCATGGTATTTCAAAGCTTCTCCATACTGGAATTTCACATTGTCTAGAATGTGCCTATAAGCATTTCAGAGAATACCATATGTTTTATAGGAATCTATCTTAGATACCGAATACTCTGCAAGTGCTCTTCTGTTGTGCCCCGAATTGCAATTGATCACGACAATATTGGTGAAATCATTAACTTCTTTAAATTCTTTAATTGTTGTTGAAAAAGAATATTCATAATATTTTAGATCTTTATCGGGAATCTTCTTACCCATTTCATTAAATACCTAGCCTTTGTTGCAAGTTGCTGACAAAAAATCCTCTATACCCAAAGCATGGCCCCATAAGAAATCCCTAGCCATATCGTAACACTCTACAACAGCTGAAATATTAGCTTCCAAATCTCCAGTTTTTGGTCCTTGTAAGAAACTAAAAATTATTTTAGGTTTGTGTGTAAAGGTGTCACTGAAAGGAAACTACTATTTGGGAAAGGTCTGTCAACTATGATATAGGAAGTGATATGAAAAGGTTGGTGAATGATGGGTCCTAAAGTCTAATATAGGGAAACGAAAAGTTGTTTCCATGCACTTTCCTTACTAAATAGTAACCTCGTAAACATTTTGGCAATGGAAAGTGGATAAATTAAGTCTTAAAATTCCCTCTTTCTCTCTAGGAATTGGTATTTATATTGCATTTCAATTCAAGATAAGATATATACATATAACGGGTGTGGCTCATCGGAGTCGCATGATATGAAGTAACTTGTTGTAAAGGAGGTCATGAGATCAAATCCCACCTAGGTTTACCTGTGTCCCATGTCTTGTGGGTGGGTGTTGGGAACTTAGGGGTATAGTGGTAGTAGGAATGGATCCCTAGACCCCGTGTCACGTGAGTGCCAACCAAGATCTAGTTGTCGATTCCCCTAGTCAACAAAAACAAATATCAAGATGAGATAGATGAACATTATAGAAAGTAAGATTAACATACCGATGTCATAATTGAATGCATAAAATTAAATATGAGTCAATGACTAGTTTTGTCAACAAATAAATACCATGCACATAATGAGAGAATAACCGACGAGAAGAGATTGGAGAAATATGCATTCCCATATAAAGATTGTCCCAGTGGGAAGATGATAAAAATACAATTGATAATTGAACCTATGTTGAGATTCGGTCATAGTGTTATAATCACTTTCCCGCAAAATACTTATCCATATAGGATACCATTGCAAAGCATGAGAGATGTAGATGCACAAAACATAGATGAAGAGGAAACAAATTTAGATGAAGAGGAAACAATCTTATATGAAGGGATTGAAATTGATAGAATGATGAATGAGGGTTTCAAGGATGACTGACACAAATTGATGGATGATGCTCCAAAAATTGTGTATGGTACTTGCATTTTAAGCCATTTGACAATAGTCTTTCTAAATCTTAATTTGCAAATGGTGCATGGTTGGACAAATGATAGTGTTAATTAGTTATTGGCATTGTTACCACCTGACTCCGTATTGCCAAAAAAATAAAGTGAATTTAAAATGCAAATCAATAAGCTAGGATTAAGCTATAAGAACATCCACACATGTGTGAATGGTTGTGTATTATTTCAGAAAAATCATGCATGTGATACGAAATTTCCAAAATGTAAATAACCGAGGTATAGACCGAGGTTGAAATCAAATTCAACGCCTAGAAATGTTCTTCACTACTTTCTAGTAATCCCATAGTTACTTTGAATGTATAGTTGTCAAGACATTGCTGAACTTATGCAATGGCATGCCCAAAATAAGAGCACTAATGGAAAACAACGGTCTATGGTTGATTCTAAGATGTGGATGTAATTTGACAATAAATGGCCTGATTTTTCTCAAGATCCTCGTAATATAAGGTTGGGTTTAGCTCTAGATGGGGTGAACCCATTCTTAGATCAGAGTAATAAATGGTCAACTTAGGCAGTGTTTTTGATAAATTATAACTTGCCTCCATGGTTAGCAATCAAACCATTTTTCTTGATGTTTTCATGGATTATACCAAGAAAGAAAAGTGTGACTTCAGATAAAATTGATGTTTATTTATATCCATTATATGATGAGCTGGAAAAACTGTGGAAATGAATTGAAGCAATTCAAATGTTAAGGGACAATAATTCAATCCATTTCACTTTAATAGCTTCTTTATTGCTTATGATAAATGATCTTACTACATATGGCACATTGACTAGTCTTAGTGTTCATGGATACAATGGATGTTCAACTTGAATCTTTAAGCCTTTTGTGAGGCACTCAAGTTGTCTTCATAAGTGTATTTATTGTGGACATCATGCTTACCTTAAAATGGAGCATCAATACCATCGAAAAAAGTCATGTTTCAATGGTTAGGAAGATAATCGTGAAGCACCATTGACAATAACAAGTGATTACATTATTCAGAACGCAGAAAAAATGATGCAATTTATTGAAAATGGTGGTATTATTGGTAGTAAAAATGATCCAGTCAATGATAGTGGTGTAAAATGAGTGTGCGTATTCTATAATTTTCCATACTTTAAACATATAACTATTAGGCATACTCTTTACTTTATGCATACTGATAAAAACATAGGTTTTTCTATTATAGAAACTCTTTTTGGTACATATGATATAGTGTCATCATGTCTATACCTTGAAGAAATAAAGATTCGTCGAAATATTTCAGTTGAAAAATGTGGTGATGAAAAATATAGAAAACCTTTTACTCCTTATGAGTGGAAAAAGAAACAACATGCACAATTCTTAACGTTGTTGTCTTAGAATCGCTTTCTACTAGATATGTGAGTAGTAATGTTAGAAGTAAAAGTGACAATAATGGATTAAAAGGCCTCAATACCCTTGACTATCATGTCATGATCGAAGATATTTTACCTATTGCGGTCATATCAAGTTTGGAAAAGGGGCCAAGATTGGCAATTAGAAGGTTTGTCCTAATATTGAAGAGAATGAGTTTGCAGGTGTTAGATCCTTCAAACTTTGATAATTTGAGGGGAGAGGTGGCTGAAGTCCTTTGATTATTGGAATGGGAATATGCACCAACAATATTCAATATTTCTATGCATCTTCTTATACATCTAGAACATGAACTATATCATTGTGGCCCGATAAGATCAAGATGTATGTATCCTATAGAATCATATATGAAGGTTCTAAAATTTTTTGTTCATAATACGGAAAAACCAAAAGGTAGAATGTGCGAGGGATATTCAATGTCCATAGGATTTTGCACAGGATATATGAAGGATTCTAGTAATTCCAATTGACATGTATGGAATGATGATGAAGATGAGAGAGTTGCAGGAAAATTATTAGAAGGAAATGCGCGTCACTGGAAGCTATCAATTGAGGAAAGAGCTACGATACATGCCTATGTTCTTCAAAACACATCCTCATTTGATCAGTGGCGTAGGTGAAATATTATTTACATGATAATTTATTTATTTAATTTCATATAATAATTAAATTATTATCATTCTTACTATATTGTATTGTCATATTCTATGTAGAAAATATGGAGAAGAGATTCAAATGGGGATGCGACCATATTGAAAGCGCACCCTCAGGTATTTGAATATTGGAGATGGTTCTTTTTCAAAATTTGATGATTGGATTGTTGATGCAATTAGTGATGCACAATAAGAAGGTCAAGATTTGACGACCGAGGAAATTGAGATTTCATGACCTCCAAATATAATAGCTGCTTCTTTCAATGGTGTGTGGGCCTATGGTAGTCATTTAAGAGTGGAAGAAAAGGACACATGAAATGAAAATTGTGATTGTATTGTTAGTGTTGAATTTCATCACGACAGTCAAAATAAACTTTATGTTGGATTGATTGAGAAAATTATTCAAGTTGATTATAGTGAGACTAGTCCCATATTATTTAAATGTAAATGGATCAAACCATATGAAATACAATGTGATGATTATAGATTTGTACGTACAAATACATGCCAAATTTTATCAAAGACTGATGAGTTGTATGTTTCCCCTCTTCAATTTACCTAGTAATTTATAATTTATGGTCTAACAATCCAAGGATGGTCATATGTCATTTAAGTAGAGTCTCATTCCAAAAGGAAATTCATGGAATATGTTGATATAATTGTTGATGAGAAATGTACTAGTTTACAAGAAAGAATGGAAAAAGAAGATGAAGATGACAATATAGATGTATTTTAAGAAGAAACTTCCATTCCCAATGAAGAGACTGAGATAGAGAATGTAATGCATGGCCAAGAAAATATGTTGTATGAGGACGATGGAGAAAATGAAGCAGTTGCATACATGAGTGATCATGATTGTGATCTTGATGGAAATGAAAATTATGATGATGATGATTTGTCACCTTAAATTTATGGAAGAAATTTTCACTATGCAAATTGGATTTTATTGTTTTGGGCCATGGGATTAGCTAATGATTGTACTAAACTATGTACTAATATTTGTATGGATTTAATAGTTTTGGAAATTGGGTTATCCAAATATTTGTTTTTGGTACTATGCAATGTTTCAAATATGACGCCTCTTATTTCTTAATATCAAATTTTGTTTCAGAAATGCTATGAATGGATGTTTTTGAGTCTCAATGTTAACAAGAGATGGAAGAATTATTCTTTGACTGTATGCCATCATGATGGTAATGGTAAGGAGTTAGAAATAAATATTTAGTATCCTTACCAAATTGCATTAAATTTGACCTGTTCACAAACCATCACCAATTCAAGACTAGTTGGTAGTCTAAATTGTGGTCCAAGTATTACATTGTGATCTCAACCTTTTGTTTGCCCATTTACTGATGATGTTTTTATGAGAAATGTTGGACATAAAAGGATATGAAGAACACGGGGATGAAACGTAAAAGTGGCCAAAATAATGATGAAAATTTTGTAGAATACGAGTGTGTTCGTAAAGAGCAGATCACAAGAAATGAAGAATATTTGTCGTCTCTTGGTTTGGGAAATAAGTAAGTAGTTATTCCTTGTACCTTTACACTTCTGTGTATTTTTCATGAATTTTGTTTATAATCTATTTCATGGCTCAACCTTTATATGCTTTTGATTCTCCTTTGATAAGTTTTCTTTTTTTATAGGTAAAAGTTGACTTTTAGAGAAAAAGAGCATAACCAAAAGGCATGCAAAGGCATAGTGTTTCTAGCTCATGGTTTGGAAAATCAATAAGTAGTTATTCCTCGTACTTTTTCACTTCTATGCATATTTTATGATAAATGTATATACTCTATTTGATTATGTAGACCATCTATGTTTTACATTATAATTTAATACATCTTTTATTGTATAGGGAAAAGGTCAATTCTACACAAAATGATAAAAAACAAAAGGCAAGCAAAGGAACTTAGCCTCTATCTCGTAGAAGCCTATGCCTTGGGGGATTAGTACATGGAGAAGACACTGACAATACTAAAGATCAACTTCCTGATATATGACATGATGATGATCATGCCCATGCTTCTATTGATGAAGACATGGTATATTCTGGATCAGAATCAGGTTTGCGAGACCTTTATTTAAAATTAAAACAAATATTTGAAGGCACATCTGTGAAAATTGGTGAGATAGCTAGTGCTACACCTAATGTGGCCATTAGGTAACCAATTAGGCCTTCACCTACCAAAGAAAAATCACCTATTGTGTCCACAAATATGAGTTCTCATTCGACATCACCTAATATTGATTTGACTAAACCAATTAGGCCTACAACTGCCAAGGAAAAAAAACCTCTTGTGACAACAAATATGATTGCTCATTCAACATCACACACTTTTTATTTAACTGGACCAATTAGGATTTCAAATGCGAAAGAAAAAACACTTGTTGTATCCATAAATATGAATGTTCATTCGACATCACCTAATATTGACTCGACTAAAGATATATCAACTTTCATAAATAGAAAAATATTTAGTCAAAGCATGTATAGGTCCACATAAAGAGAAGCCAAATAAAGGAAATCAAAAGGGAAGGACTTACTTGGATGAGGTAAAATATGATGAACCTGTTGGACCAAATGCTTCAAGGTGGGCCTCATAGTTGGGCGTGAGAGTAAGGTCTCACTTGGATGTCACCAAAGCCAATTTTTCAGATCAAGATGAAAGAAATTTGGATCAAGCGTTTTGACAAATGGAAAATGTCTTTGAAACTGTCAGTGGAAGGATTTCCACCAAATATTACAAGAGCGGGATGAGAAAATTGATTAATAATATTAGGCATAAATGCAAAAAACAACTCTTGGATGGAAAAGATAGGGACAACTTCTTGACTCCTAAATAGTGGGAATATTTGAAGGAAACTATGCGTGATGAAGAGTATTTTTAGAACAATACAAAAGGGAAGAAAGAAAGAGATAATGCGAAGGATAGATTTATTTTGGGTCGTGGTGGGTGGCGAGCCAATCAAAACATGTTTGTAAGTATATGGAATTTTTGCTAAATACATTATGTATGAAACTTTGTAAGTATATTTGTAAATACATTGTGTTATTTTACATTTTTATTCATATATATATCCAACTAATTATGCGTTCATAATGATTTGTAGGTTCATAGAGCTAATAGGTCAAAACTGTGAGTGAAATGGTTAACCATATAAAAATGGTAGATTTAGATAGTTCTAAAAATGAGAATATACTGAAAAGTGAAATAGGAATATCATTTCCATCTAACAAAGTTGCAAATAGCCAAACCACATCTAATGTTTGATACAATAGTGATAATTATAAAGAAGTAATGGAACGCATAAATGGGTTGGAAAAGAAAGTGTCATCCATAGCGTCCTCCATTAAACCTATTTTTGCTTCATGGAAAAATAAGGAATGTCATAGTGATTTAGATGACGTAAGATAATTATCATTCATACACAAACATTTCTTTACTTGATTTCATAATTTGATTAAATTGTTTAGGTATGTTTTTTAGTGTTTTATTGTTATATTTACTATTTTTATACTATATTATTATTTCCTTATAATGTTATATTTGATTAGTGCATGATGTAATGATATGAAAATAATAATTAAAAGAAAAATTGCAGTCTCAGAAAGTAAAAAAAAATCCTAACATTGATGCACCTCATCATTTTCAATCAGTTCCAATTCCCACTGGACGTATTTCAAATATTGACTCGGTGAGTGCATTGAATTTTGTTATATCAATAATTATGCATGTTTTTGTAATTTAACTGTAATTTTTCTTCTTCTTATATTTATGTATTTTTTGTTTTTTGTATTGGTAGTGCCTATTAACTCTAGCAAAGCCTGAAGTATTCTAGGTAGGTGATAAAGTTAACATCCTAGATCCATATGATGGTGCTATTGCCAGAAATGGATGAATTCAGTTACTTGCTATGATCTATGGAGGGACACTTGGTCTTGAAGATTCCAATGTGAATGTCATTCATGTGAGAATTAACATCCCCCTTTCCTATGAAGATACAATTGTTGGATGTGAATGTTTGAGGGAGGCATAAATGAGTTTCATTCGGTGGCCGAAGAAGTCTTTGGGAGAATCATCGATCTTGATGATCACATTTTATGAATAAGTTTCAAACACATTTTTCACTTTACATAGACTTCACACCATTTAAACTTACATCACATATTCTTCAAACCTTTTTGTTTTAACGGCATGTGACTTCGAATACTATTTGCATGGAATCAACTTCGGAATATACCATACTATTTGTAGTGTATTTCTTCTCAGTTTTTCAGAGAAGATAATTTCACTATTGAGAGTACAACAATGTGATTGTTATGTCCATATCTCTAGCATTGCATTTGTATATTAACATATTAAAAAGTTGCTTTTATTGGAAGTGTTGTCACCAGAATTTCCACTAACATTGTTGCAAAATTTATGACTGTCTCAGTCAACCTGGTCAGTTCTCCTTTTCTCAAATACTGTGGTTGATCCTCACCTTTTTGCATTTAAAATTGCATTGCTCAAACCTTGTCAAAATTTCTCACATCCTTGCATTATTAACCCATATTTCTTTCTTTTCATTGCCTTTGAAATGCATAAGTTTCCCTTGTTATATAAAACCAAATTTTAAATTTAAAGTAAATATAAAATTAAATTATTTTAAAATCATTTCATGTGTTTTTTAAAATAATATTTTATATTTATTTCAAAAGTTTGGTTTTATGTTAAAATGTTGGGATTATTTACCCAAGTTGAATGGATGCTAACTTCATAGTATCCACTCCATTTTGAGTCTCTTAAAGAACATCGAAGTGTAAAGTGCCCAACATGTAGGTTTCAAGATCCGTTAAAGAATAGAGCTTGGTTTTGCAAAAACAAAGTCATAACTGAGACATTAGTTTAGTATATTTTATCCAGCTCCTAAGTTCCATGTAATTCAAGAATGATGCCTGAATTTGTTGGATTGAAAGTTTGAGATCGCTCAAATTATGGGAAGCTTTACAAATATGCTACCAGAGAAGATCCGTGCACTAGTTTATTACATAAAGTATGTCAAATGCTTTAGCCAGATGTATTTTAGAAATTAATGACAGGTAGCAGGGTATTTCTAGGCAGAGGTTGAGGAAAACCTGAGGTGCTCATTAAAAATAGACATGTTATGGTTCCATGTATCCAGCATGAAGTAATCACACACACATTTCAAGAATATTTCATCAACAGTAAATTTCCAGATCATTGAAGATCCAATTCTTGAGGATAAAAATCAATCGGTTCAGACATTTTAGGCATTTTGTATTTTTATCAATGCTTAATAAAGGTACCACAAGTCCTCTACATCAATTCATTCAAGTCCCATGCCCGAGACCAACAACTAAGCATCAATGCAGTGTTAAAGTATTCATACAAATGCCAAGTGGTCGAGTTCAAGCAACATATGAGCAATCATTTCCAGATTTCCAGGCATACAGTTAGTAGTGGCCAAAGGGTCGGTTCTAAGACTACAAATCTTGAAGACATCGAATGCACAAGTGGCAGAGTATTCAACAGACTTGAAGGAAGATAGTTTAAATTTATGTTATTTTTAGATAATGATCGAGTTTGTTCCCTAGAAATCTGTTACTGCTCATATCATGTAAATTTTATATATTTCATCATTTTGTAATAGAGAGGAAAGGGGAGTTCCAGCTGAGAGGGATGAGGAGGTATTAGAGGTCAGACCATTGTAGCATGTATTATGTTTACCGTAATATGAAATGCTGCTTTGAAATGATTGTTATAATATGAGCCAATTTTGCTTTAATAAATGAATTGTATGTTATCATGATTTTGTCTTGTGTGTGGTCTTATCAATCCATTGCAAGATTCTTATGATTAATATGCAATTATCTTGAAATTCTTGAATGCAGAACCTGATTCATTTCTTTCATAAAGTTATGCTCGTAGCTATGTCTTATTATTATCCATGATATTGATACATTTCCTGCTGTTTGATATTTAAACCTACCCTGATCTTTGTACTTTTATACCTCCATCACTTTATCAACTCAGTTATCCAGTAAACCAATTTTAAATAATCACTAGCCATGCTCCTTATGCAGTCAAGGTGCATATTTTAGTGATAACATCTTATGGCGCTAATGCCATGGACAGAGGAACGAAGGTATATTCCTCGGGAAGAACAATAATGATGAAATCCAGCTCTTGATGGTAGAAAAGAGAGGGATATTAGCTTGACTGCAGTTTTCTACCTGGCGACTCCAGCTTCATTACAGACAAATATATTGGCAACTCCACTAGTTTAAGATGTGAAGGTCCAAGATTCCGAAGACCATGGAAGCCATTTTGGATCGGAGGTTTGCACCTTTCAAATTTTCAGCAGTTCCTGGTTTCCCACATCTAGTACCGATTATGACAGAATGGGGAGATTTTCTTCCTATCTTCAGAGAAAGCAAAGAAGATAATCCTGCAGGTCACTTCATGAAGTTCCATGAATGCATGAATCTGCTAGATCTACAGCACAAGGAGGTTCGTATGAATATGTTCATGTATTCATTGGAAGGTGATGCACGTGAATGGTATTTCTCGTTACCTCCTTCCAGCATTTCATCCTTGAAGGATTTTCACACAGTATTCCATGAGCACTGTAAAAGGTACTTTTCAGATGAGTTTTTATTTGAAAATTATTGTGAGGAATATGAATTGCATGATGAGGTTGAAGATATAAATAGAAAAGAAATTGTTCTTCACAATCTTCATCAACTCTCTAATGATCTTCAAGATGATGTGTCTGCCCATAAACTTGAAATAGAACTAGATAATGAACACGTCATGATTCTAGAATGTGTTGAAAATAAAGAAACATTTTCAATTGCTATTTTTAAAGAAGAATCTCACGCTCATTATGATATCCAAGTTAATGATAGCAATTATGTTAAAGGCACATTTGACATTGTATCAAATGTTTCTAGTTCTACTGGTTATGATAAGTTAGCTGTTGAAGATCAGTTTAATGTTGATGGATATCTCGATAACAAGGAGGAAATATTTATCACAACACATGTGGAATTTCTTCATAATCAACCAATTTATGATCAACCTATTTTTGATAAGTATACAGATGATGAAGATGATATTTTCACATTAACTTCCATTGATTTGAGAATCAATGATCCTATATTTGATAATTATGAATCCAACTTTAGTAAAGAACAGGTTGATGAAGAGAAGTTATTGGATCACCCACCAACATTTATTTTTCAAACAGAAATAGACCAAATATTTCTAGAGATAGGCAAGCTTCCTTTTGCCATTCCTGCACTTGGATCTGCAGCAGATATTAAACAAACTACAAAAAATAGTGAAATCAATGAATACAACCTGAACTTAATTTTCAGATTTGGAAACAAATGAAACTGGCAGCGATCATGTAAAAGATAATATGCAGAAACAATTTGATTTCCAGATGGAACAATGTCAGGAAAAAGTAAATGTTTATATCTTTCATGATCCTATCGCTGATTATTTGGAATCTATGAGAAAAATAGATATCGGATAATTCATGCTTAAAAAATGTTGTCTCTACCATAGATTGCACTTTTCTATGCATTGGATTATTTCAATTTTTCAGCCCAGATCAAGATTACAGTCAATCAATAAGCTATATGAGTGGTTATGCTGGAAATTTCATATTACATGACTAAGTACTTCAACTTGTTAGTGTAAAAATATGTATATAAATAAGTCTAATTTCCAAGCATTGGTTTCAATTTGTGGTACATGGATTAGATTTCAGTCTACAGTTTGCATCTACCAGTTTTTTTGTTTCAGCTTGTTACCATATGCAGTAGTTCAGTAGCATTATGAAGACTCCAACCCAATAATGGCACTGGTATTTTCATCTTTCAACGAACGGTATGAATGGTAAGTAGATCATTGTTATAGCTGTCAGCAAAGGATGAAGGCACATGGTCAAAATGTTCTTAGAGCCTCACAAGGAGATATTTATCCCCAATAGGAGCCAGATGTTGTCACAAGAATTTCCACTAACATTGTTGCAAAATTTATGATTGTCTCAGTCAACCTGGTCAGTTCTCCTTTTCTCAAATATTGTGGTTGATCCTCACCTTTTGGCATTTAAAATTGCATTGCTCAAACCTTGTCAAAATTTCTCACAGCCTTGAATTATTAACCCATATTTCTTTCTTTTCATTGCCTTTGAAATGCATAAGTTTCCCTTGTTATATAAAACCAAATTTTAAATTTAAAGTAAATATAAAATTAAATTATTTTAAAATCATTTCATGTGTTTTTTAAAATAATATTTTATATTTATTTCAAAAGTTTGGTTTTATGTTAAAATGTTGGGATTATTTACCCAAGTTGAATGGATGCTAACTTCATAGTATCCACTCCATTTTGAGTCTGTTAAAGAACATCGAAGTGTAAAGTGCCCAACATGTAGGTTTCAAGATACGTTAAAGAATAGAGATTGGTTTTGCAAAAACAAAGTCATAACTGAGACAATAGTTTAGTATATTTTATCCAGCTCCTAAGTTCCATGTAATTCAAGAATGATGCCTGAATTTGTTGGATTGAAAGTTTGAGATCGCTCAAATTATGGGAAGCTTTACAAATATGTTTTAGAGAAGATCTGTGCACTAGTTTATTACATAAAGTATGTCAAATGCTTCAGCCAGACGTATTTTAGAAATTAATGACAGGTAGCAGGGTATTTCTAGGCAGAGGTTGAGGACAGCCTGAGGTGTTCATTAACTATAGATAAGTTATGGTTCCATGTATCCAACATGAAGTAATCACACATAGATTTCAAGAAGATTTCATCAACAATAAATTTCCAGATCATTGAAGATCCAATTCTTGAGGATACAAATCAACTGGTTCAGACATTTTATGCATTTCTGATTTTGATCCATGCTTAATAAATGTGCCATCAGTCCTCTACATCATGTCATTCAAGCCCCATACCTGATACCAACAGCTAAGCATCAGCAGCAGTGTTAAAGTATTCATACAAATGCCAAGTGGTCGAGTTCAAGCAACATATGAGCAATCATTTCCAGATTTCCAGATTTCCAGGCATACAGTTAGTAGTGGCCAAAGGGTCGGTTCTAACATTACAAGGTTTGAAGACATCAAATAAACAAGTGAGAGAGTATTCAACAGACTTAAAGGAAGATAATTTAAATTTATGTTATTTTTTGATAATGATCGAGTTTGTTCCCTATAAATATGTTACTACTCATATCATGTAAATTTTATATATTTCATTATTTTGTAATAGAGAGGAGAGGGGAGTTCCATCCAAGAGGGTTGAGGAGGTATTAGAGGTCATACTGTTGTAGCATGTATTATGTTTACGTTAATATGAAATGCTGGTTTGAAATGATTGTGATCATATGAGCCAGTTTTGCTTTAATAAATGAATTGTATGTTATCATGATTTTGTCTTGTGTGTGGTCTTATCAATCCATTGCAAGATTCTTATGATTAATATGCAATTATCTTGAAATGCTTGAATGCAGAACTTGATTCACTTCTTTCATAAAGTTATGCTCATAGCTATATCTTATTAATATCCATGATAGTGATACATTTCATGTTATTTGATATTTAAACCTAGCCTGATCTTTGTATTGTTATACCTCCTTCACTTTATCAGCTCAGTTATCCATTAAACCAATTTTAAATATTCATTAGCCATGCTTCTTATGTAGTCAAGGTGCATCTTTTAGTGATAACATGAGGTTTTCAAAAAATTTAGCTACCTAGTGGTTTATGAAATCTTACTTTTGGACCTTCCTTATACGATGATGATAAAGCTTACGGTTGTGGTATGGAACACTTACGGACTATAGAGTATTGCTTGATGTATAGGGTTTTGCTATTGTTCTTGAGCCATGCCACCTCTCCATCAGCCTTCTACGACTGCTTCTTTCTTGTCTTGGTTGTTACTGTTATTTGAAGTGGGATGTGACACTTAATTACCCTCCTAGGGTGCTATAGAACCTAGCCATGACCTATGTGATTCCTTTTGGGTTGAGTCATGAACTCTGTGATGCTCCTAGACTGAGAATTGACCTATTAGGGTTGCCTGAAATAATCCATGACCTGTGTGCTCCCTTTTGGGCTGGGTTGTGACCTGTGAGCTATTCCTAGAGATGAACCATGACCTCCTATTAGACTATTAGGATAGGTGTGACCTCTTTGAGGGATGATAATTATGAACCATGAACTCCTAAGCCAGATTGTGACCTTCTTGGTGCTTCCTAAACTTAATCGTTATATTCTTGGGGATGGTTAGACTAAACCATTACTTTCATGAACTTGCTTGAGCAAGCTGTGAGTTTTTTGGGGCTGATAGAATAAACCATAACCCCATTTGAGTGGACTAAGATCTCTGCTGCATTGTTTTAGTGTTTGGGTCTGCTTGAAGTGAACCGTGACCTTCTGAGGGATTCCTTAACTAAATAATGACTTGTCTGAGCTTGCTTGAGCAACTTGTGAGTTGTTTGGGGATATCTGAAGAATCCATAACCCTGTTTGAGTGGATTAAGGTCTCTACTGCATTGTTTGAGTGTTTGGGTCTTCTTGAAGTGAACCGTAACCTTCTTGGGGATTCCTGGGCTAAATCGTGACCTATATGAACTTGCTTGAGAAGGATGTGAGTTGTTTATGGATGCTAGAAGAAATCATAACCCCATTTGAGTGGAATAAGATCGTTGTTGCACTATTTTAGTGTTTTATTTTGCTTGAAGTGAACTATGACCTTCTTGGGGCTTCCTAGACTAAACTAGGACCTATGTAAACTTTCTTCAGTAAGATGTGAGTTGTTTGGGGATTCTAGAAGAAACCATAACCCTGTTTGAGTGGAATAAGATCTACGTTTCACTATTTGAGTGTTTGGGTCTACTTGAAGTGAGCCATGACCTTCTTAGGGATGGATGGAATAAAACATGACCTACCTGAACTTGCTTGAGGAGGTTGTGAGTTGTTTGGGGCTATTAGAAGAAACCATAACCCTATTTGAGTGTACTAAGATATTTGCTGCACTATTTGAGTGTTTGGGTCTACTTGAAGTGAATCATGACCTTCTTGGGGCTTCTTGTACTAAATTTTTACCTATTTGAATTTACTTGAGCAGGATATGAGTTGTTTGGGGATGCTAGAAGAAACTATAACCCGGTTTGAGTGGAATAAGATTTGTGCTACACTGTTTGAGTGTTTGGTTCTTCTTGAAGTGAACTGTGACCTTGTTGGGGCTTCCTGGACTAAACTGTGACTTGTCTAAACTTGCTTGAGCAAGATGTGAGTTGTTTGGGGATTCTAGAAAAAACCGTAAACCTATTTGAGTGGAATAATATCTTTGTCGCAATGTTTGATTGTTTGGATCTACTTGAATTGAATCGTGACCTTCTTGGGGATGGATGGATAAAAGTGTTACATGTTTGAACTTGCTTGAGCGAGATCTAAGTTTTTTGGGGCTGCTAGAAGAAACCATAACACTATTTGAGTGGTATAACATCTCTTCCTCATCCTGGTAGGGTTGTCTCTTTCTTTTCATGGTTGTTGCTTCTATTTTAAGAGGGTTGTGACGCTTGAACTTATTGCTAGGGTGTTGTAGAACCTATCCATGACCTATGTGCTTCTTTTTGGGATGAGCCATGACCTGTGTGATGCTATTGGAATGATCCTTGACCTATTAGGTCTTCCTGAAAGATGTCATCACCTATATGCTTCCTTTTGGGATGGGTAGTGACCTGTGTGTTGTTCCTGGATATGATCTATGACCTCCTATTAGACTGTTAGGATGGATGTGACGTATTTGAGGGATGATAAGTATGAACCGTTGCCTCCTAAGCTGGGTTTCCACCTTCTTGGTGATTCCTGAAATGAACCGTGACAAGTCTCTACAATAAAAAAAGATATACCTTAGAGAGAGAGAATAAATTCAATTACTGTAGGTTTAGTGAACTACAGTAGCAGTCAAGGTAACCCAGTCGACAAGTAATGAAACACCAACTACTTGAGCAATAGAGCAAGAAACAACCTTCCATAAAATATCAGGTAATGATGACATTCCACTCATAAACTAGAGCTCAGTTTGTATCCCATACAAAGCCCATGTCTTTCTTATAGATTAGCACACTAAATATGTGCAATAAAGATCTTAGTCCACTCAATTATGAATCATGAACCCCTAAGCTGGGATGTGACCTTATTAGTGCTTCCTAAACTGAACCGTGACCTTGTTGGCTCTTCTTGAAGTCAATCGATACCTTTTTGGGGCTTCCTGGAGTAAACCGTGACTTGTCTGAAATTTGTTTTTTGAGTATAAGGAAGGTTTCAACTCTCGTATTAGGTTAGCTTATTAGTTTTCCTTGTAATTTGAGTTATATTTACTATCGTTATTATTTATTGTCTTTGTATGCTTTCAACTTTAACACAAATACCTTTGGGAGTGTTAAAATTGAAAGATATGAAAATTATGCTTTAAACTTATCTTGTGTTGTTACAACTATACTATTTTGTTTCTAGTACCGTTTTAATGCATTAAAATATAATATCTTTAATTTTTCTTCTTCGAAGGCTAACCTAACACAAATTTCAACAACCTATTTATGGAATCCCATTTACGATTATACCTATTTTCATCTGGAATAGGACAAGGGTAGGGAATGCCTTCCTCTTGCGGTTGTGATTAGTAACAGGTTGAAATATGCTCTAACATACTGTTAAGTCAGAGCAGACAAATGCTATCATGGAGGGTTTATGGTTGAGCACCTTTGTGGCTTGAGCATGTAGACTTTGAATATGCATGTCATTATTTCCACAAGTGTAGAAGATGCGTTCAATTTCTTTTATAAGGTGAGATTTTGTTCATGGCATGTTGTGTTATGTACTCTAGATGTTTTGTTGATTAATGCATGGTTATATAATTAAATATGTAGATGAACATGAAAATGCACAGCTATGGCCTTTGGCATTCTACTACAGTTAGAATAGAAAAGAGGGATAACAAACCTGGATGTGTATGGGGGTTCAAAGTCAAGATGCTTACAAAGAATCAAGCTTTATTTCTAACTTGAATGGTGGGAATGAACTTTGATGGTCTAAGCAACACAGATAATTGAAGCAGAACATCATGTGATGTTATTTGGATATTCTTCTTTGTTTTTATAAAATAGTAATGTATTATCTTATATACAGTTCATGTTTTCCCTTATAATGTTATTGTTGACTTTAAAATAGATATATATTTTTGGTTTTATATATTATTGTTTCCTTCTCTCCAAGTGATTTTCTTGGTATAATATCTTACCATATCTAATGTGCTCATTTCATAGACAACAAGGGAAGACATTTAAAAAATGTTAGATAAATTTCGTCTTTCTTTCAGGTGGAAACATTTGGAACCTGATTGTTGAAGCTTGCATTGATAGAATATTGATTTATTCATTATCATAGTTTTGGGCAAGCTATGTAGGATAAATAATAAAACTTTTACCTCATCCAAATGCAGTTTAGGTATCTCCTTGGGATACATTTATGGAAGGATATGGACTTACAGTTTCACTTAGAAATGTTCTTATTGCAACACCTTCTTC
This sequence comes from Pseudotsuga menziesii, assembly GCA_001517045.1. NCBI lineage: Eukaryota > Viridiplantae > Streptophyta > Pinopsida > Pinales > Pinaceae > Pseudotsuga > Pseudotsuga menziesii. The sequence goes on from LPNX010764399.1 coordinate 262,457, forward strand.
AATTTATTTTCAGGTCCTTCTTCTAGGTATTATCAAGTATGGTGCAAACTTTAATTTTAGCTGGAATATAAATTTGGACTGTATATCTAAAGTCTTAATTATATCTAAAGTCTTAATTTTAATACAATAGCTTAGTTTTACTAAGTTTCATAGATGATCTGGTTTCTTGTAAGTTTAATTTGTTTTTCTTGATCTAGTTTCTTGTAAGTATAAAACATACTGTTGTGGTTGATCTAGTTTCTTATATGGCGATGATAAAACATACTGTTGTGGTATGGAACACTTATGGACTATATACCTTGAGAGATAATATAACAATTTGACACCTTGGTATTTTGCGTTAAAGGGTTGTTTCCCTATCTTGATGGTACACCTTGGTCCTATGGGTAGAAGGGTTATTCTCCCACCTTGATTGACACACCTTGGTCTTGTTGTTGTAGGGATTGTTTTCCCACTTTGTCATGACCCCTCTTATTGACATGTAATCTTATGGTGACCTTGGATTGGTATTTATGCTAGTTTCCCATCATAGTGTGATACTTTAACCATTTTGTTATGTTTGTTATGGGTGTGACCTTATAGCATCCCCAAACAACTCACAACCTTCTCAAGCAAGTTCGGACATGTCATGGTTTAGGCCAGGAATCCCCAAGAAGGTCATGGTTTAGTTTAGGTAGACCCAAGAAGGTCAAGGTTCAGTCAAAGAAGCCCCAAAAGGTATATTTGTACTAACTTGAGAAGGAAAGTTAGATTTGTACTCCGTTGTTGTAGAATACCTCACCCTTCTATTCAAGAGCCTCCAAGTTTTATCAATTGCTGGGTTTTTCTCCATTGTTACAAGTCCAAATACATAGCTTTGAACTTGCCAAACCCCAAAATGCATTTTCATTTGGAGTGAGTTATTAAATTCCCTAAATATTGAGTTTAGACCCCCATTCAACTGAAATAATGACCTCTCAGACCCAAAGAAACCTCCTCCCCTCTCATCAAAGCCAAAAAATTTAGCGCAAATTAAGGGTTTTATGATCAAACACAAACCCTGGTACAGTATAAACTCCATTGGAATCGAATAACAACTAGTGAATGTGAATAATATAAACTCCACTCTATCTGCATACTCAATAGTGGAATCAACAATATCGAGCTCCATCCTCATCATCTGAGTGGCATTGAAGGTATTGAGCTCCTCCGTCTGCATCGCCGGTGGTGGAAAATAGGGTTTTCCAATATTTTTTGTTTGTAATTATGTGCCATGTTGAATTAATCCATAGTTTTTTGGTCTATGTAAGGGTATTCCACTTACACATAACAAATATTTTGAAAGAAATAATCCCTCACAAGATTGAAAAGTGATATCCCTTAATTAGTTTATATTATATAATCATCGCCATATCCCTTAATTAGTCTATATTATATAATCATCTACACAAGGGTATTCCACTTAGACACAACAAAATATTTTGAAAGAAATAATCCCTCACAACATTAAAGGATGCCCCAAGAAGGTCACGGTTCTGTGCAATAAGACCGAAGATGGTCATTGTTCATTGAATTTATTCTCTCTCAAGTATGTGCTTTGTTCCTATAGTGACTTGTATCTTAATACACAAGATCTGAGATAAAAAAAATATTCCCCAGAATAAGGGAGGTTTTAACTCTCCTAGTAAGTTATCTTTTTTTTCTTTTCACTTTGAATTAGATTTACTGCAACTGTTATTTATTGTCTTTGTATGCTTTTTAACTTTAACACAAGGACCTTTGGGAGTGTTAAAGTTGAAAGAGATGAAAATTATCCTTTAAACTTATCTTGTCTAGTTACATTGATACTATTTTGTTTCTAGTACTTTTTTTTCATGGTTTTTCATGGTTTATGTCTGTTTGAGGAGGTTTTCATGGCTTATGTCTTTTTTCTTATCATATATCTACTGCTAATTTTAAATATCAAAATATGGTTGGTAGTTTCCAAAATTTGTAGCTGCATTGATGCCTATTTTTTAGGTTCTTGGATCCATCTTTCTAATTGTTCAACATGTTAGGATTATTAATCCTCCCTTGGTCAAATGTCTATTAAATTAATTATTTCCTAACTTAGGAACCTTAATTAAACATTTGGGTCCACTAGTACAATTGGGTCAACTTGGCCTAATGGGGTCACATGTACCAGTCACTGAAGTGTGGGGAACAATGATAGAGGTTATCTTCCACTTACTGCATGTGCATGCATCAGTTTGGGTGCCTCCTACACCAATCCCTACATTTTAGGAGCTATTGGGACTCCCGACACCAACCTACTTTAGTTAGTTGGAGTTATTACTAGTTAGTCTCAGTTGGCCCTCGGTTACTTTCAATTAGCCTGAAACAGTTAGATAGTGCATGTATTGCATGGATAATGCATGGATTCATGTGGATTAGGTTATGTTTCCCACCTAACATACTCATTTGCACTGAGTTAACTAGCTGTCAGTGTTTGTTTGAGTTAGTTGGACATCTAGGAGTTGATTTTGGACTCCGATATTGATTGGGAGACCATGAGTTAGAGATTCAGTTAGATATAATCATATCCACTTGGGAGATTCGAATTCATACCCCATGCATTTGAATTCTTTCCTATGTAAACTATTGTAACACCAGATATTATTATTGTGAATGATACTGTAAATTCTTGAGCAATACTTGTCTGTTTCCTATGTGGTTTGTTTTTTTTAGTTTGTATCTTCAATCCCCATTTGTTGAAAAAATTATTAGAACTATCTCCTGGAATATATAAATGGAATTGAAATTCTAATATGGTATCAGATCCTTCTCAGGCAGGTTTCATGCTTGTTTCTCCTCATCGAACATCAGAAGCAATTGGGTTTCCATAGAAGTCCCCTATGAAAATTTACTAGCTCTAGATTTATTTAGAGCAGCGGAGAGGGCATGACGGACCCTGAAAAAATGTTCATGCTGGGAGTAAAAGAAATATTCTAACAGTTCATATGTTTTAGTGTGTTATTGCAGTGAAATTGACAAGTGCTACGTAGCTTGTGAGAAGTATTTGCAGTCTTCCAGCCAGAGAAATTATGAGTTCTCAAACTCGTGAACCATGGATCCTCACAACTTCCAATTATCTTGATTGGAGGATTGATATGCAGCTAGAATTGTGCAAGCATGGATACTATAGGATCATACATGGATGGGAGGCTGAGCCTCATCAACCGGTAAAGTGGAACAAGTTCCTAAACTATTTTGATGAAGAATTCGGGTACTTATGTACTTATATTTCCAGATATCTCCTCTTCGACCTAGAAGGCTTGAGGACTCCCAGAGAATCTTGGGAGAATCTTTATAGCTTATTTAACAAACAAGATGAGCTTCGGTGACACATTTTGGAGAATGAGTTGGTATCTTTACATCCCAACAATTTCGAGACTATTGAGTTGTTATTTACTAAATTCAAGTATCTAGTACTCTAGTGCAGACAGTGAGAAATAGAGCAGAAGGATGAGCAGAATTTCCTTTCCATACTCAACAAACTAGGCCCTAAGTATTCTGTGTTTGTTTCCATATTTCTTTCCAAATGGGAAAGCTTTTTCGATTGTAAGGTTCCTTCCTTAGATTTTTTTTCCGAGTCCTTAATCAAAGAGCAAGACAAATTGATGAGAATGGGAGTCATCAAGACATCCAAAGATCAAGATCTTCTAGTTTATGAGTCTTCCAAAGCACAATCAAAGGGGAAATCAAAGATGAAGGAGCCAAAGGCAGCTAATTCAAAGCCTAAACAAAATCAACAAGCTTCCGAAGGGGCCTCCGTCTCTAAGAAGAATAAGTTTTAAAATAAGTTATGTCCGTAATGTGAAAGGGGTACCATATTGAATATCATTGTATGAGGAAAGAGATTGATGAAATGTTAACTCTTCTCAAGCAGCATAACATTAATTCCCCTAAGAGAAAAGAATCCTGAATGAAGAACCACAGATAGAAGATACCAAGAGGTGTCATGCTTTGAAAGCAATAATATCTCCATCCTCAACATACATAATAGATTCTGGAGCTTCCAATCACATGGTTTCTTCCAAAGAATCCTTCTCTACCCTATCGCTAACAAAAGGGCCAAACATTCACATGGGAGATGATTCCCAGATTCCAACAGAAGGAAGGGGCTCAGTCAGAGAGAAGCATGGTTAGTTCAAGAATGTCTTAAATATGTTCCCTCCCTTGCTGCTAAACTATTGTCTATTTATCAAATGACTCATACAGGCTCTCCCAAGAGAGTTACAGTTGATTCAGAATTAGTTGAGATTACAGAAAAATCCACTAGAAATATTGTAGTGAAAGGTATTGCAAATCACTCTACCAAAGCTTATGAGTTCTCACATTTATTACCTGTTTCTCCTCCTACAACTTTATTGTCTCATGCTAACAACACCAACAAGATTTGGCATGAGAGATTTTTCCATCTCAATTTCAAATATCTGAAGTAGCTCCACAATGATAAAATGGTTAAATTGTTTCCCTCCATCCAAACTTTCGATGGAGTATGTGCTGGTTGCTCGGTAGGTAAGCATCCATAAAAGAAGTATGATGTTGGGAAGGCACATAGAGCTGCCTCTACACTTGATTTGATACATAGTGATGTAGCATGAACTATCGCAAAAAAATCCATTAATGGTTGCAGGTACTTTCTCACTTTCATTTATGATTGTTCACGGTACTGTTGGATCTACTTCATGAAACAAAAATCAGGAGCTTTTGAGACTTTTAAAGTTTTTAAAGCTATGGTTGAGAACAGTTTCAATAAGAATATCAAGTCAATAAGATCCAATAAGGGAGGAGAGTACATCAAAGGTTATTTCTATAGTTTCTATGAATTAGAGTGGATTTGAATGGAACACTTAGTTCCATACACACCACAAAAAAATGGCATGGCTGAGAGGAAAAACAGATCACTGAAATAGATGGCAACATGCCTTGTCCATGCCAAGCATCTACCTCCTTCTCTTTGGAATGAAGCAGTAAACCGTGCTTCATATTTGTAGAATAGGGTGCCCCACAAGTCAGTGGTTGGGGTGACTCCATTCGAAGCACTGCATGGGTATAAGCCCAATGTCTCTCATCTAAGAGTTTTTGGTTCCAAAGCTTGGGCCATAATACCACTTGACAAGAGGAAGGTCTTCCAAGCCCAAAGTATTGAATGAATTCTGTTGGGATATGCAGAAGATGCAAAAGCTTACAAACTGATGGAGGTTTCTACCAGAAGATGCTTCATTGAAAGAAGTGTCCATTTAGAAGAAGATCAGCTTCATGATTCTCCTCCAGCAGCATAGGAAGGTATAACTATTTCTCCACCTATTTTTGATATTGATGATAATGTGCTACAGGTTTCAAATTCAGATGAAGAAGATCAAATTTAGCACGATCCTATTATTGAGACTGAATCTCAAGAGATTCTAGGCCCAGATCTAATACCTATTCGTAATTAGAAGCCTAAACCTAGATGGGCTCAAAAGCTTATTGATGCAGCTGGAAGAGGTGTTGGAGATCCAGAAGACAGAAGAAGAACAAGGTCCCAGTATCAGAATGAGCATGCTGCACTATATCTCACAGATTCTCTCTCTATAGTATGGTGCAACAAAGTTCTAGGTCGGTGCTACTTTATGATGGCGAATGATCAGCTACACGGCCCACAGAAGAAGAGATTTGATCATTCCATACCTTCACCATCCAATTGAGACAAACATAGTCACCAGTTCAGAAGTACATTGAGAGGTCCACTAATAGACCATGCTGCTGCATAGAGCTATAAGTTTGTAGCAGTATTTTTTCTCAAGTTATTTTTTCTAAGGAGGAAGCTTCTTTCTTCTAAAGATAGCTTGCAGATTGCTATTTTCCTACTTATTTTTTTTTTTTTTTGGGTGGGGGTTTCCCATGAGGTTTTCCCCTGTTTCCTCAGTTGTATTAAGCAACATTTTTTATTATCTTTTAGATTGTATTTGGGTGACCTATGGTCTTGTTACCACCGCCCAAAGTTGTCCAAGTTAGGATTCATGGGGGGTGTTAGGATTATTAATCCTCCCTTGGAAAAATGTCTATTATATTAATTATTTCCTAACTTATGAACCTTAATTAAACATTTGGATCCACTAGTGAAATTGGGTCCACTTGGCCTAATGGGGCCACATCTACTAGTCACTGAAGTGTGGGGAACACTGTTAGAGGTTATCTGCCACTTACTGCATGTTCATGCATAAGTTTGGGCACCTCCTAGACCAATCCATACATTTTAGGAGCCACTGGGAGTCCCAAAACCAACCTACTTCAGTTAGTTGGAGTTAGTACTAGTTAGTCTCAGTTATCCCTCTATTACTTTGAGCTAGTTCTCAAACAGTTAGCTAGCGCATGTCTTGGATGGATAATGCATGGATGGATGTAGAGTAGCCGCCTTTTCCCACCTAACACACTCAGTTGCACTGAGTTAATTATCTGTCACTATTTGTTTGAGTTGGTTGGACATCTGGGAGTTGATTTTGGACTCTGATATTGATTGGGATACCATGTATTAGAGATTCAGTTAGATACATTCATATCCACTTGGGAGATTCAAATTCATACCCCATGCATTCAGATTCTTTCCTATGTAAACTATTGTAACACTGGATATTATTATTGTGAATGCTACTGTAAATTCCTGAGCAATACTTGTATGTTTCCTGTGTGGTTTGTTTTGTTTAGTTTGTATATTCATTCTCCATTTGCTGAAAACATTATTAGAACTATATGCTTGAAGATATAAATGGCATTTAAATTCTAATACAACAGAATTTAAGTATAAGAGAAGGTATTTCTGTTTAGATGTTAATTTCATGTTTTTTTGGGGTGCTAAAATTGGGGAAATTTTATTGACATCGTCATGAGCATTTTAGAAGGTTATTCTTTGAGAACTTAGAATAGGGAGGGTTTGATGGGAACTTCCAAATGGTGATGATAAAAATCACTTTTGTGGTATGGACCTTACTTATATGGTGATGATAAAATGTACTTTTGTTGTATGGAACACTTATGGACTATATACCTTGAGAGATAATATAATAGTTTGACACCTTTTTCTTGTGGGTAAAAGGGTTGTGTGCCCACCTTGATGGTACACCTTGGTACTATGGGTAAAAGGTTTATTCACCCACCTTGATTGACACACCTTGGTATTCTTGGTGTGGGGTTTTTTTTCTCACTTTGGCATGGCCCCTCTTGTTCACTTGCGATCTTATGTGGACCCTTGATTTGTCCTTATGATAGCGCCCCATCATAGTGTGGTACCTTAACCCTTTTTTATTTTTGTTATGGGTGTAGCCTTCTAGCATCCCCAAATAGCTCATATCTCACTCAAGCAAGTTCAAATAGGCCACTGTTTAGTCTAGGAAGCCCCAAGAAGGAGATGATTTAGTTCAAGCAGACCAAAGAAGGTCATTGTTCATTTCAGGAAGCACTAAGAAGGTCACATCCCAACTTAGGAGGTCACGGTTCATACTTGAGTGGACTAATATCTATGCGGCACTATTTCAGTGTGCTAAGTTGTAAAAATACCATGGGATTTGTATGGGATAAAAACTAAGCTCTGATTTGTGTGTGGAATGTCACCATTACCTGATATTTTATGGAATGTTGTTTCTTGGTCTACTACTATAGTAATTGGGGTTTCCCTACGGTTAACTTCAAGAAAAATCAAACATTCAAACAGTGAAGAAGAGATATTATTTCACTCAAGAAAGGTTATGGTTTCTTCTAGCATCCCCAAACAACTCAGAACCTGCTCAAGATAGGCATGGGCTCTATATGGGACAAAAAATGAGCTCTAGTTTGTGTCACGTGGAATGTCATCATTGCCTGATATTTTATGGATTGTTGTTGCTTGGTATGCTTCTCCAGTAATTGGTGTTTCCTTCCTTTCTACTAGGCTATCTTCACTTCTACTATAGTTGACGAAACCTATAGTAATTGAATTTATTCTCTCTCAAGTATGTCCTTTGTTCCTGTAGTGACTTATCTCTTAATAGACAAGATATGATCTAAAAAAAAAATTCCCGAGTATAAGGAAGGTTTCAAATCACCTAGTAGTTTATCTTATTTTTTTTCTTTGTATTCTTTTCATTGTTAACAGAAGGTCCTTTGGGAGTGTTAAAGTTGAAAGAGATGAAAATTACGCTTTAAATTGATCTTGTCTAGTTACAACGATACTATTTTGTTTATAGTACTATTTTTTCATGGTTTGTCATGGTTTATGTCTTTTTTCTTATCAGATATCTGCTAGTAAGTTTAAATATCAAAATCTAGTTGGCAGTTTCCAAAAGTTCCAATTGCATTGATGCATATTTGTTAGGTTTTTGGATCCATCTCTCTAACTGTTCAATAGACTTTAAGTACATGAGAAGGTATTTATATTTAGATGTTAATTTCATGTGTTTTTTTTTCTACTACTACAATTATGGAAATTTTATTGACATTCTCAAGAGAATTTTAGAAGGATTTGATTTGAGAAATTATAATATGGAAAGGTTGATGGGAACTCCCAAATGGTGATGATAAAACTTATTGTTGTGGTATGCACCTTCCTTATACGGTGATGATAAACCATATTGTTTTGGTATGGAACAATTATGGACTATATACCTTGAGAGAGAATAAAACAGTTTGACACCTTGGTCTTGTGGGTAAAAGTGTTGTGTCCCCACCTTGATTGTACACCTTGGTCCTATGGGTAAAAGGGTTATTCTCCCACATTGATTGACACACCTTGGTATTCTTGGTGTAGGGGTTATTTTCCCACTTTATTATGACCCCTCTTGTTGACTTGTGATCTTATGTTGACCCTTGATTGTTCCTTATGCTAGAACCCCCTCATAGTGTGGTACCTTAACCATTTTGTTATGTTAGTTATGGGTGGGACCTTCTAGCAGCCCCAAACAACTCATAGAATTCTAAAGTAAGTTCATATGGGTCACTGTTTAGCCCAGGAATCCCCAAGAAAGTCATGGTTTAGTTAAAGCATACCCAAACACTCGAACAATACAACAGAGATCGTAGTAACCTCAAACATGGTTATGTTTTCTTCTATCATCCCCAAAAAACTCACATCCTTCTCAATAAAGTTTAGACATGTCACAGTTTAGTCCAACCAACCCCAAGAAGATCACAGTTCACTTCAAGAATACCCAAACACTCAAACAGTGCAGCAGAGATCTAACTCCACTCAAATAGGGTTATGGTTTCTTCTAGAATCCCCAAACAACTCACAACCTGCTGAAGCAAGTTTAGACATGTCACGATTTCATCCAAGAAGTCCCAAGAAAGTGACAATTCAATTCATGTAGACCCCAACACTCAAACAGTGAAACAAAGATATTAGTCCACTCAAACAAGGTTATGTTTTCTTATAGCATCCCCAATCAACTCACATCATGCTCAAGCAAGTCCAAGAAAGTCACAGTTTAGTCCAGCCATCCCTAAGAAGGTCACAATTAACTTCAAGCAGACCTAAACACTCAAACAGTGTAACAAATATCTTAGTTGACTCAATTAGGGTTATGGTATCTTCTAGCAGCCCCAAATAACTCACAAACTACTTAAGAAATCCATGGTCTTTGTATGGGATAAAAATTGAGCTATGGTGGTTTGTGTGTGGAATGTCATTATTGCCTAATATTTTATGGACTATTGTTTCTTGGTCTTTTACTATAGTAATTGGTGTTTTCTTACTTGTTGACTAGGTTACCTTTACTACTACTATAGTTGAGTAAACCTACATCAATTTATTTTATTTTCTCTCAAGTATTTCCTTTGTTGATGTAGTGACTTGTCTTTTAATATACAATATCTGATCTAAAAAAATATTCGTAAGTATAAGGAAGGTTTCAACTCTCCTATTATGTTATCTTATTTGTTTTCTTTGTACTTTGAGTTAGATTTATTACGATTGTTATTTATTGTCTTTGTATGCTTTTCAACTTTAAAACATGGACCTTTGGGAGTGTTAAAGTTGAAAGAGATGAAAATTATGCTTTAAACATATCTTGTCTAGTTACAAATATACTATTTTGTTTCTAGTACTATTTTTTTGTGGTTTTTCTGTTGGTATTATTCTAAAATGTGATTTTCGGTGTTAACACCCAAAAAGTGTTCACTTCCTCATCTACCCCATTACATGGCTCATTTGTCCATTTTCCTATCATATTTCCTTGAAAAACCTGAAAATCCCACTAAAGAGCCTCCAAAAGGCCTAAAATGCCTCCAAAAGGCCATAAAACCATTTAAAAAGCCTCCAAAAGGCCTAAAATGGCTCCAAAAGGCCAAATAACCCCTTTTTCCTCTAAAAATATCCAAAATTCCTCTAAAAATAGCAAAAATCTCTAAAAAGGGAAGAAAAAATATAAAATAATGAGGAAAAGGAGGAAAAAACCCTATACAGCTGCCCTAAACCATATGGTTTCCAAAACCATGGGCCAGCACTCCACCACTGAAAAACTATAAATAGGTGATGGAGACCCCTTATTTCACATCCACAATCATAAGCATCCTTACTCTGCCAAAACAGCTCTGGAAACCCTAGCTCACCCTTGAGCTACTTTCACCATTGAGAGCCCCTTTTGGCCCATTTTTCCACCATCGGAGAAGGAGAAGGAGCAGGCTGGAGCTTGGAGCAACCGTCTTGGATCACTGCGAAGAGCTTCACCAACCTTCACACCGGAGGTAATATCAATATAAAAACCATTATTTACATTTTGTTGTTTTGTTTCATGCATATACTCAGAGTAGTTCGTTTTTCTGTTTAGCATTGTTATTTACATTTTTACTAAACTGCTACTAAGGAGTCAGTTATCCTTAGTAGGTGCTCATTCGCACAAGCTAGGGGTAAAACCCTAGCTACAGTTTTGGAGACTCCGCTGGTTTTTCTTTTGAATCTCTGTTTTCAGTTAGTTTTTTCCTTAGTCGGCTGTCCCTTTCGGCCGCCGTAAACCGCATTTTTTTCCTTCTGCAGTCGCGTCCTGACTGCGTCTTTCATGCCTTTACCCGCGACCCGACCGCGGCTATCAGACCGTCTCCGGCGCCCTGCCGGCGGATTCAAGTCTGTTACCTGCGATCCGAGCGCGGCTATTTAGCCTGTTTGCTGCGATCTGGCTGTGCCTGTCGGCTATTTTCCTGTGTCCTGACCACTACTTTCAGCCCATTTGCTGCGATTCGAATGTGGCTTTCATCCCCCTAGCTGCATCCTGACCGTGAATTTCAGCCCATTTGCTGCGACCCAAACTCGGCTTTCAGACCCCTAGCTGCGACCCGATCGCGACTGTCAGCCCCTTCCCTGCGATCAGACTATGTCTGTCATCCAGAAAGCCGCGACCTATCCGCGCCTATTTCATTCAAACCCACGGTCCGACCGCTCCCTTTTTCCTCAAACCCGCGGTCTGATTTCTGCATATTTTACTGTTTTTGAACCCAGCCCCTTTGCTGCAATATTTTCTGCATCTGCACAGCCATCTGTTCCACCTACAGCCTGACTTCCTTACAGCCTTTTCTGCAACATAATTTCTGTTCCATTTTACAGAATCTGTTTGAAATTTCAGCATTTTTATTCAGAAAATTTTGTATGTTAAAGTTGTGGATTCAATATTATTGATTAGAAGGTTTCCCCTTTGTGTGGCACTTCTATTTCGGGTTCATTACCTCATGAGCACACACTCTGTCACCTAATTCAAGTGAGACTTAAAAAACTACTTAACTCAACCAACATTCTAACCCCACTTGGGGAACACAAAAGAATC
>LPNX010764399.1:284733-301727 GCA_001517045.1 Pseudotsuga menziesii
CATTGGCCAACACTCCACCACTGAAAAACTATAAATAGGTGATGGAGACCCCTTATTTCACATCCACAATCATAAGCATCCTTACTCTGCCAAAACAGCTCTGGAAACCCTAGCTCACCCTTGAGCTACTTTCACCATTGAGAGCCCCTTTTGGCCCATTTTTCCACCATCGGAGAAGGAGAAGGAGCAGGCTGGAGCTTGGAGCAACCGTCTTGGATCACTGCGAAGAGCTTCACCAACCTTCACACCGGAGGTAATATCAATATAAAAACCATTATTTACATTTTGTTGTTTTGATGCATATACTCAGAGTAGTTCGTTTTTCTGTTTAGCATTGTTATTTAGATTTTTACTAAACTGCTACTAAGGAGTCAGTTATCCTTAGTAGGTGCTCATTCACACAAGCTAGGGGTAAAACCCTAGCCACATTCAGAAATAAATATCTCATCATTTATGTTTCTGAGTCACATCATTTTTTTCCTAGGATTTTGCTGATTCTTTTGGGATTCCTTTTCTTAAGACGAGGGAAAAGAGCGCCACTAGTGTTGAAGAATCATTTATGACCATGGCATTAGAAATAAAAAAGAGGTAAGCATGATGCAAATATGATCAATCAGAACTGGTGCTTCCAAAATCAAATTTGTCCTTTTAAACCAACTATTAATCGGAATGCATGCTAGGATGCTTTGTATTGTTTCACCCTTCTATTTTTTATTTCAAGTTCAATATGGCATGTAATCTAGCAATGAACACGGGAAAATATGGCACAGTGAATGTACATGGGAGTCATTCTATTCCACCAAATACTGTGTGTTGCTCATAATTTTGAGTTGCGGGCCTTAAGAGCATTCTGGTCAAATGATTCTACATAATGTATGCGGTGAAGGTATGGTTGCATCAGGTATTTTGGAAGTATTTGGGAAGCTATTTTGGAAAATTATGTGATAATGTGTAAAGTGATGCTCGATGCCCAAGTTTAGTGCACTTGTTGATCTAGTAAAATAGTTGTTTAGACATAGGAATTATAAGCAGTTCTCATAATTTTCAAAGGGATTTCTTTTTTACCATAGTTGACAATTTCCTCATCGTTAGTAAAATAAAATATTGACCAACAACTTGAACTCATAATGTGAACTACCAACATCAACATAGAATATTGATTCCTATTTTAAAGTTTCTTTGGTCTTTGTTCTCATTTTTAGACTACTGGTATTTTGACTATACTCTAAAACATTTGGATCTTAATATGTTGTGATTGTATCAATCTATGTCCATCTTGCTTGTGTAAATATCCATTTTGAATATTTACATAACCATTATATAAATTTTATAATGTTTTAAGGATATTTACAACATCCTAGAATCATTTAGGACAAACCCATAAACAGAGAAATGATTTCACACATGCAGGAAAAAGAGAAATTGATGAGATTGCATACATATTCTTGTTTATTTATCTTGAGCATTATAGAGATGAAATAGTTGGTAATAAATTACTAGGTTCCAGCTTTCAATTGTTCAAGTTTGAAGTATACCTATGAATGGATGTCGTGCACAGGAATATACCTTTAACATTATGATCTATATGTGGTTTGTATTATATAGACATGAAAAATAAACTGGCAAACATGGACCAGAACAAAGAATAGTAAATATGGTTTCATAAAATATCGATGCCATTTATGTGGTAGGAAAAAATGAGCAAGTTAATCTTACAAGGCCTATTTGGTGCTTTGAATGAAATTTAAATTATGCTTATAGTAACATATGGAGGAGTTAAATAATTTAATGAAAATATTTATTTATTTATTTGAAATTTTATAACCCTTCTCATCCCATACAATTGGGATACATCCATGATAGTGTAAATGAGTTAAGATAGATCTATGCTAGTTATATGTTGGAAATAGCGATGTATCAAGTAATGCAATTATTGTAGAGACTTCAAGGGTAATTGGAAGAGCACTTGCCTTACATGCAAGAGATTGGTGGTTCGATTCCTACATACCTTGTCTACATAAATCAATGAGTATTTTCATATAAAATGACTAAAAATGACTAAATTAGTGACCAAAAAACGAGAGATAAGTGACCAACAAATGGGAGATAAACAACCAAACAAATGACCAAAATTCTCATATAAACGACCAAATGCCAGTTTTGGTGGCTAATTTTCGGTCTCTTATCACACGACAAAAATGTGGTCACATTTAGTTCGGTCATTTATAGCTGTCTTGTGGTCATTTATTTGGTCATTGATTTGATTTTATATTTGCTCATTAATTGTGACAATTAATGACTAAATATGTGACCAAATTAATGACCAAATATATGAATAGATTAATGACCAAATATACGACCAAATTAATGACATGACAAGAAACTATAAATGAACAAACTAAATATGACCACAATTTTGGTCGTGTGATAAGAGACCAAAAATTAGCCGCCAACGATCACCAGATCAAAAGTGGTCATTTATATGAATATTTTGGTCATTTTTTTGGTCACTTATCTCTCATTATGTACTAGTGTAGGCACTCTCTACACTGTATTTGGAACTATAGTTTTATATAGATTCCATTAGGATATTTTTTACTTTGAGGATGGGTCGCAAGGAATTAATCATCGTCAAAGAAGGAAAACAAGTGCCTTGGATATTATTAAATATTCTCAAGATCAATATCCTTGAGCAAGTCCTTAATTCAACACTTGAGTCCTTTGTAAGTGTTATTTCTAAGACTTTGAGTTTGATACGAGAACCATGAGAAATTTTTGTGGACTAGAAAAGGGTCTTAAGGCCTAAACACGGTCAAAGTGGGAAAAATGGACTGAATCCCAAATTTAACGCTCATAAGCTCAATTTTCATGAGTTGCTAGTTAAAAACCATGACATAAGCCCTTATTAGGCCATCTTTGGCATAAGAATTACATATGAATGGAAATAATATTCCTTTTGCATCATAGATGAATCTTCAGGCCTTAATCATGGTCATGGTAGGGAAACAATAACCTCAATTAATTTACCATGGTTGATCGAGGGAAATAACAACCTCAATACCTAAACATAGCTTCTTAGGCTCAAGCAACATGAAAATTTCCTCAAACTATGACATGAGACTACTATAGGATATCGTTTCCATACTATAGGTATATGGGAATAATGAATATGGGTCTTTAACCCTAGGACTTCTTCTCAAGATATAAACAATATCAAGGGAAGAGAAGAAGGCCCTTAGGACCCATACACAAATTTTTAAAATCAAGCACCATGAAAAAAAACATGGAAATGCACTTATATAGGGGGTGTTTGGCATTTGAGTCAAATATGGACAGCATTAGAATGTTTTTAAAATCCATGGATCGGTTGTGAGGCTTTGCTATCATCAAAGAATGAAAAAAAGTGCCGAATGATATTTTTAAATATTCTTGAGCTTAATAATATCAATTTATCAAACCAACACATTAGAAATCTATATGGGGTGTTTGTCCTCTAAGTTGGATACATTTTGCATGAAAATATCTTATGAATTGGAAGTGGGTGTTAAGTTTTAAACATGATCAAGAGAGAAAAATGGCATTAATCCCTAATTTAAAATTCTTAGGTTCAAGCACCATGAGAAAATCATAGAAACCATGTCATAAGCATTATGTAATGAGTCTTTGGAATTTTAGTTTAATATGGGTTCCATAAAAAGTTGTTGGGAATCATGGATGGGTATCAGGTCCTTAAACATTGTCCAAGGAGGTAAACACAATCCTTTTATCCTAAACCAAGTACTTCTTAGGCTCAAGCACCATGGACAAATCCTCAAACCACCACACAAGACCTTTGTATGGTATTAGTCACCTTAAAGTGGGATATTGGTTTATTGGTCAATACTGAGAGGGGGGAGGTGAATCATTGATAACTTTTTACTTATTTCAACCACTTATTAAATTTGACATTAAAACACATAACAACATGAAAACACAGAACACAAATTTAACGTGGAATCCCAATAGGGTAAACCACCAATACGTCCTATTACTAAAAAATTGTGTTTTACAAATAGTTTGCCTACTATTACAAACAAGGATGGTATTGTACACCCTGTTTACCAATAGCAATTGGAAGGAGACTATGACCCCCTGGTTTATTAGCTACAAATTAAAGGATGCTACAACACCCTATTTACCAATGCCACATGGAAGGAGGATATGACCCCCTCATTTATCAGCTACGACTGAAAGGAAGCTACAAGACCCTATTAACCAATGCCAATTGGAAGGAGGCTACGATCCCTTGGTTTATCAGCTACCATTGAAAGGAGGCAACAACCCCTTGCAAGCTTGTTTCCTGCCCTAGCGCCACCCTACCACCCTAATATGTTTCTCATTATTTATCTCCCATTGGATTCTGTAACACCCAATGGTCTTTGATTTTGATCATGTAATTCGAACTGCAGAGACATCATACTTCTTACTCAGGCCGCTACTTAAATACTTCTCAACATTTTAGCTTCTTACAATAGTTGCATCTCTTCAAACTGAACAAACACACCTTTCACTATTGCTCCCTTTCAAATATGAAGATCACACCTTTCAGAATGTCCTTTCACGTTCTTCCATTGATCATGCACCTCAGAGATCATTTTCGCAGCTTGGAAACCATTTTTGCACCTCTGTCCAACGTTTGCAGGTGTTTCGGTACTGCCAAACTTATTTCTGCAGGGTCAGCTTGCTGATCCAATCAAATTCATTGATCTCATCTCTAAGTCAATCGTGACCATCGATCTAACCATCAATTTCTCCCTCAAAATCGCCTTTCCACACTAATATTCTGTTTCAACAATTTCCCACCGTTGATATTCGTCGGACATTTTCCTGACCGTCAATATCTAGATTGCGGGATGCGGGATGTCAACTATTTGCTTTTTCCTTTCCGCAAGCTCCTTTCGGTAGGATGCTTTTTGCAAGCTTCTTTCTGCAATTCTTCTTCTTTGTCGTCGATCTTTTGTGGAGACTTTCCTGATCATTGAGTTTGCGGATTGTGGGATGCAGGATGCAGAATCACACTTTCCTACTTTTGACTTCCGTAATTTTCTTCCGCAACTTTGTTTACACATTGCAGATTGCAGGATGCATGATGTGGAATTGCACTTTCCTATTTTGGACTTTCGTAATTTCCTTCTGCAACTTTGTTTCCACATTTTCCTTGACCGTTGATTTCCTTGCGGATTTACCCCTAACCGTCCATATTGATATTTTGTGGAAATTTGTCTTTTTTGCCTAACTTATGTAAGCTTGATCTTCACCGTCAGATCTAGTGTGGATTTCTCCCTGACCATCCATTCTAGAATTAATCCTGATCTGCATTCTGTCTTTGCATATTATACAAAAATCGATCCTCATTCATCGGATCTCATGCAGATAACTATGCCGCCTCATCATCGTTCCATGTCATCACTACCTTAATCTTTCACTGAGTACATCATCATGAGGACACCATCATATTGCATGTCATGATATGTGTCATGCCACATCCTTAACTATGCCATGCCATCTCATCACTACCTTAGTCTTTCATGG
Organism: Pseudotsuga menziesii; assembly: GCA_001517045.1. NCBI lineage: Eukaryota > Viridiplantae > Streptophyta > Pinopsida > Pinales > Pinaceae > Pseudotsuga > Pseudotsuga menziesii. The sequence continues at coordinate 290,305 of LPNX010764399.1, forward strand.
AGTTTGTCTTGCCATCATATCCACTTGTTATTCCTTTGTCATTCATGAATACCTTTGACATCAATGACAACTATAACCCAAATTTTCCAACAGTATCCCCCCCCCCCCACCATTGTAAAGCATGAGCTCTAGCATTGGAACTTTTAATAAAGAGATTATTCTAGGATTCAACACTTGTGTCTTTGTAGATAGATGAATGTGATGATTATTGGTATTGATTATCTCCTACATTGAGATAAATTTGACATAGTTCTTGTATCTTTTTTTGTACCCAATTTTATTTGTAGGTTGAATGAGGCAAATTGAAGCAAGGCACATTGGTGGGGAGACTCACCTTGTGGGCATATTTCGGTTTGGATTATTAGGGAGTGGTTATTTATTAATGATTTTTCACTCCTGTATCTTCTTTATCTACAAGTCCTATTTATCTATCATTGCTAATTGATTTCTTTGGTGTGGTAGGTGGAAGGGTCACTGAGCACGGTGCTAGGGTTACTGAGAAAAGCATAAATTCACAAAGATCTTTCCCGAATCTCTCATTTGAGTTGTGAAGAAGCTTTCTTCATCATCCAGGAGGATATCTACAAGTTTCATGTATGCTTCTCAGCTTATTTCTCCCCCAATGCTGTACCTATTTGATATAATATTTCCTGTCTTTCTACTTTCTGACAACTCCCCTTATCATCATATCTCCCCTTTGTTAACTAAACTGGGTTATTTTATCTTAACAATTCCTTTCTTGCAACAAGTTCTTGGATGATAATCATAAATGATAGGTCCATGGACTCCCCCTGTCATTGTACTTCCTCTCCTTTGTCAATATTTTTGTGACAGAGTTTACACTCAACATTTTTTTTCACTCTTCCATTTTTCTGTTTCTATGATACATGTTTCAGTTTTTTTTTTATAAACTCTGTTCCTACTACCATATCTAATGGTCTATACTTCTTGTAAGTTAACCGGCTTCCTTTTTTACCAGAATTCCTTAAGCCCATGCATTTAGATCTTCATATAAAAACCTAGCATATACTGTTGGATTCTTTTGGATTTTAGATCTATATTATGAACTGTTTGGAGACCCATAACTTCAGATCCTCAATACATAGATTACTTCGGTTTATTACATAGTATCTCTAGTCTCACTATCTTAGACATAAAACCTCATAACCTCAACCTTTTTCCTTTGTCAATGCTGAACTCATCCTACTACCTTACCAATAGATTGAATTTTTATTTTTACACTTGAGTTTTCTCCTGTCAATAATTTATGTGTCATGAACTCAAATACTAAGTGAACATAATCATCTTTATCTTCTATTTGATTGAAGACATCATGGTCTTCATGACTCTCACATTTTGTTGTTCTCACGTTACTTCATACTTTCTCTTATGTCATCCATACACCATCCTTGATCTCCCATCATCTTTGAAGAAGATAACTTTCAATATACTTCAACATTAGATACCAATTGAATTTTTTTCTTAGACACCAATTGGATTTTTCTGACTTTAAATCCCCCTGAGTATAAGATCCCTTCTAATGTTATTTTGAATTTTTTCAACCTTTTTAGAAAAGGATCCCATTGTCATCACTGCATCCTTCTTCATCCCCTTCATCTTTATCGGTGTACTCTTTTATATCACTAAGTAGCTTTCCCTCATGATGAGTGTCATTTTTATCTATGACCTCATTATTCTCAACATCAACCACTAAGAATTCATTAATGAATGAAAGTTGTGTTTCTTCTGAAGCCTCTAATTCCTTCATCCACACCTTTTCAAGAGGTGTACTATTTACTTGTCCTTCACCATGCTCTGTGTTGGTGTCATGTTCCCTTTTCATCCTTTGATTTTCTCCCATGACTTTGCAGTCAACCACCTTGCGAGCAAACTTATGACGCTAATGACAATAGCCATGAAATTTTTCATTATCCACAGGAGGTCTTTGGTCTCTCTGTATCCTAACTGCCATTTTCTTCCACTATCTATGAACTTCTATTGGAGCATCACATTTCAGTTTACAATTCCTAGCCAAGTGTCCAAGGTTATTACATTTGTAACACTCTATATCAAACCTTTGGAGAGGTCCAAACTGGTTATGATTCCTTACCTTCGCATTTTTAATTGCATCCTTCTTGTAATCATGAACTTTTTCATAAGCCTTGCATTTCAAGGATTTATGAAAAAAGTTATTACAGGAATAAAAATGACCCATAAATATTTTTTGATTTCTATTTATTACTTGTCTATTGAGCTCCTCATGAGTTCTGTCTTTGTCATGAAAAGATAAAGCATATCCTTTGCATTTTTCCTTTTTAACCGGATTCATTAGTACTTCAACATAGATCTTTGTACTTCTTCTCTCATTAATGAGTGGGAAACTCTCTAGCTTCTTTTCTTTAACGAACCCTAAACCAGATCTATCACTGGATGATATTTGACTGTTCAGAATGTCATCCAGAATCCTTGAGCTATTTTTAAACTTAGATTTGATGAATTTTTCATCAACCCCTTCTCTAAGTTGAGCATTTTCTTTCTCAAGTTTTCCAGAATATTGAATTCTCTTCCTGAAAAGAGCTACTAGATCTTCCTCACTCTTCTTGGCCTCTTGAAGATGGTTTCTCAAATCAGTAATAATCTGATTTGTCTCTTCTTGGTATTTAGACAGTTACTCTTTCAAAACTTTGTTCTTTTTCCTACATCTTTCAATTTCATATACAACAACCATGTATTCATCTTCTATGTCCACTTCTGATTCCTCATCTGATTTTGTTGTTCCTAAAAGAAATATTTCATTATCTTCACTCATTTCCTTATCTTCACTTTCTTGCTTGGAATAGAAGTTATTATTTTTCTCTTTATACTTCTTTCTAACCTTATGACAACATGATTCTTCATGGTCACTCACTTCTTGTTTTGGTAGGGACACTTACGGGAAAAATGTCCAATCCTGCCACAGTTGAAACATTTCAAAGGTAGTTTACCTTTGTATTTCCCAGTGCCTTTATCAAGTCTACTTACAAAGAGGGCTTCCTCATCATCTAGATTTTCTGATTGATTTTTTGAAGTGACTTTAAACGATGCTTCTTTCTTCGAGTTTTTATCCTATCCAGTTCTCATCTCATAAGCAGTGAGAATTCCATGCAACTCATCTACTATCACCTTTTTAAGGTTGTCTCATTCCTCTAGGGTGGAAACCTTTGATTCATATCTTAATGGTAAAGTTCTTAATACATTTCTTACCACTTCTTTTTCTTTCAATTGCCCCCCAAGACCTCTAATAACATTAACCACCTCATCTACACGAATAAGGTATTACTGAATGTTCTCTTCTTCTCTCATTTTAAGGCTTTCAAATTGACTTTTATATGTATGTAGTTTGGACTCTTTGACCTTAGATGCTCCTTCATAGATAATATTCAACTTATCCGAGGCTTGTTTGGCAAAAGTGCATTGCATAACCTTAGTAAACACAATGTTAGTTAATCCACTCAATATTGTGTTTAAGGCTTTGGCATTACCTTCTTATTCACCTAGTTCAACTGTGTCTGTAGGATATTGGTTTCCTATGTTATGTTCTTTTTCAGTTGCTTCCCAAACCTTTCATCCAAGGGACATCAGATGGCATCTCATTCTAACACTCCAATATGCATAGTCTTCTCTTGTAAATAGTGGAAGTCTGTTTGTGTCCATGCCTTCTTGCGGATCCATAATGGTTTTCATAAAAGATCTACCCTCCAGTGGTTAAATTGTGCTGAAGGAACCCGCTCGGATACCAATTGTTGGTATATTGGTCAATACTAGGGGGGGGTGTTGAATCGGCATTGATAATTTTTTACTTATTTTAACCACTTATTAAACTTAACATTAAAAAACATAATAACATAAAAACACAGAACACAAATTTAATGTGGAAGCCCAATAGGGTAAACCACCAATACATCCCATTACTGCAAAATTGTGTTTTACAAATATTTTTCGTGCTGCTATAGACAAGGATGGTATTACACCCTATTTACCAATACCAATTGGAAGGAGGCAACGACCCCCTAGTTTATCAGCTACGACTGAAAGGATGCTACAACACCCTATTTACCAATGCCAATTGGAAGGAGGCTATGACCCCCTGGTTTATCAACTACAACTGAAAGAATGCTACAACACCCTATTTACCAATTCCAATTGGAAGAGGGTTACGACCCCCTGGTTTATCAGCTACAACTAAAAGGAGGAAACAACCCCTTGCAGGCCTGTTTCCTGCCCTAGTGCCACCTTGCAACCTTAATATGTTTCTCATGATTTCTCTCTCATTGAATTCTATAACACCCACTGGTCTCTAATTTTGACCATGCAATTCAAACTGCAGAGACATCTTCATTCTTACTCAGGCCGCTTCTTAAATACTTCTCAGCGTTTAAGCTTCTTACAATAGTTGCGTCTCTTCAAACTGAACAAACACACCTCTCACGGTTGCGCCCTTTCAGATATGAAGATCACACATTTTATAACATCCTTTCATGTTCTTCCATTGATCCTGCACCTCATATATTGATTCTGCAACTTGGAAACCATTTCCGCACCTCTGTCCAACGTTTGCAGGTGTTACCGTATTGCAAAAATTCATTCTGCAGGATCAACCATTAGAGGAAATTTCAACTCAAAAAGAGCCTTCTAACCATAATTCAAATTCCATGTCATCATGTGTTATCCAATGAAATTGATTTAAATTTCAAATACCGTATAGGTCTTAAACAAATTTTTAATATAAATTTGGGGATAGGTATCATAAAAAAAACTACTTTTTTGTTTGTATTTTTGACATATCTCCCTGTTTTTTTACTCAATTTTCGATCGGGAGAGTTACCTAGATGCGAAATTAATTTTCGCATCCAAAAGGTACCCACTTGGCATACTTTTGACAGACCTCGCTACCTGAAAAACAAGAAATACCTGAAAAAACGTGATGATGATGTCATCATCACATTTTTTCAGGTATTTCTTGTTTTTGGGGTAGTAGGGTTTGTAAAAAGTATGCTGAGTGGGTACTCGTTGGATGTGAAATTTAATTTCACATCCAACGAGCTCTCTTGATCGAAATTTGAGTAAAATCACAGGGAGATATGCCGAAAATACGTACAAAAAAGTAGTTTTTTTCTTTTCTTCCTCCAAAAGTAATAAATATTATTTTATTTTTTTAACTATTATTTTATTATTCTTCTTAGGAGGCCCATTTTGAGTTGAAATTTCCTCTAATGTTCTTGATCCAATCAGAGTCATTGATCTTATCTCTAAGTCAATCCGGATCGTCGAGCTGACCATCGATTTCTGCCTCAAAATCGTCTTTCCGCACCAAGATTCTGTTTCAGTGATTCCCCACCGTTGATCTTCATCGGGCATTTTCCTAACCGTCGATCTCCATATTGCGGGATGCGGGATGTCGACTGACTGCTTTTTCCTTTCCACAAACTCCTTTCCGCGAGATTCTTTCCGCAAGCTCCTTTCTGCAAGCTCCTCTCCGCAAGCTTCTTTCCGCAATTCTTCTTTCACACCATCGATATTTTGCAGAGTCTTTCCTGATCATTGGTCTTGCGTATTGCGGGATGTGGAATCACACTTTCCTATTTTGGAATTCCGCAACTTTGTTTCTGAATTGTGGATTATGGGATGCGGGATGCGGAATCACACTTTCTTATTTTGGACTTCCGCAATTTCCTTCTGCAATTTTGTTTCTGCATTTTCCTGGACCGTTGATTTTCTTGCGGATTTACCCCTGACCGTCCATCTTGATCTTTTACAGAACTTTGCATTTTCCGCCTAACTTATGTAAGCTTGATCTTCACCATTAGATCTAGTGAGGATCTCTCCCTAACTATCCATTCTAGAACTAATGTGGATCCGCATTCTGTCTTTGTGGATTATACAAAAATTGATCCTCTTTCATCGGATCTCATGCAGATAACTATGTCGCGTCATCATCGTGCCATGCCATCACTACCTTCGTCTTTCACTGAGTACATCATCATGAGGAAACCATCATATTCCATTTCATGATATGTGTCATGCCACATCCTTAACTATGCCATGCCATCTCATCACTACCTTAGTCTTTTACTGAGTTTGTCCTGCCATCATATCCACTAGTTATTCCTTTGTCATTCGTGAACACCTTTGACATTAATGACAAATATAACCCAAATTTCCCAACACATGGATGGGTATCAGGTCCTTAAACATTGTCCAAGGAGGGAAACAAGATCCTTTTATCCTAAACCAAGTACTTCTTAGGCTCAAGCACCATGGACAAATCCTCAAACCACCACACAAGACGTTTGTATGGTATTAGTCGCCTTAAAGTGGGATATTGGAACTATGACTAGGTGACTAAGAGTTGTTTACCAAGGCACATTATGATGTTTTTAACAAGACTATTGGGTCTTGGAAATGGTTGGGTAAGGACACTAAGCACCTTAGGAATTTAAAAAATCTTGTTGGGATCAACTGTCATACAAGTTGCATTGAAAGACCACATACATCCTTTCTACATGGGATCTTTGGACTCTAAGTGGGAAATGACATTCATTAATTATTTTTTGGTAGAATTGATGGAGGTAGAGGAAATTTCAACTCAAAATGGGCCTCGTAAGGAAAATAATAAAATAATAGTTAAAATAATAAAATAAAATTTATTAATTTTGGAGGAAGAAAAGAAAAAAACTACTTTTTTGTTCGTATTTTCGACATATCGCCCTGTGTTTTTACTCAAATTTTGACTGGGAGAGCTCGTTGGATGCGAAATTAAATTCCACATCCAACGAGTACCCACTCGACATACTTTTGATGGACCCCATTATCCAAAAAACAAGAAATACCTAAAAAAACGTGATGATGATGTCATCATCACGTTGTTTCAGGTATTTCTTGTTTTTGGGGTAGCGGGGCCTACAAAAAGTATGCTGAGTGGGTACTCGTTGGATACGGAATTTAATTCCACACCAACGAGCTCTCCCAATCAAAATTTGAGTAAAAACACAAGGAGATATGTCGAAAATATGAACAAAAAAAGTTTTTTTTTTATGATACATATCCCAAAATTTATATTAAAAAATTGTTTAAGATCTATACGCTGTTTCAAATTTAAAGAAATTTCATTGGCTAACACATAATGACATGAAATTTGAATTTGGGTTAAAAGGCCCATTTTGAGTTGAAATTTCCTCTAATGGCCAATGTCCTAGATGATGGTGAAAAAGAAAAAACAAGAAACTTACATATAAAATTGAATATTTAACACCTCGAGCCTTGTGAACAAAGTCTCCAATCATGAACAAAGTCTCCAATCATAAAACATGCCCTCTATATGGGTTCTTTAACCTTTGAGTGATATCGCAAGCACCATTAGGTAGGTTATTTTACAAATGGGGATGGGTGTAAAGGTATTTACTATGAACAAAAGAGGAGGGAAATACTTGTCACATGCTCTTAAAATACGTTTTTAGTGCTAAATATTTTCTTTTGAAACATGTAAGGGTGGTAGAGTTATGCATAATTATTATTTTATGTTAAAATACTATGCATGCTTTTATAAACAAAACACATATGTTAAAATACTATGCATGTTTTTATAAACAAAACACGTGATTTTATAATTAAAACATGAACCCACTTTTATATTATCTATGCATTTCCTATGAATTAATATTTTCTCTTTTCCATGATGATTTAGATGGGTTGGCTATTTTCGTTTGATATTTGGAGTCACGAACGTCAAAACACTCATTTTATCCATCTACCTATCATTATCTCTATTTTTGATGAGGTTTTTAAATATGGATTATATATTCATCATAAATGAAACTACACACCAATAGAGTTTTATATATGGAATATATATATATATATATAGTTTTCTATTTTTTATTCATTTTGATTTGTATATATATATGTCATAATTCTAAAATACATGTCTTTTGTTTTTATCATAATTGTTTTATTGCGTCAACCACTTAGAGAACAAATTATATGGTGCACGATTAAAAATAGAGAATATATGCTTAATTTTATTTAAATGGTTCATTATGTTAAGACCCTCAAACTAAATCTTAACTCTTAACCTTGTAATTTTAGGGTTTTTTACTTTATAAAATTAAAAAAATATTTATATATATTTTTAATTGGGGTATTGTAACTATTTGTCTTATACTCTTTTAGGGAATAGTTAGATGCCCCATATGAAATTTTTAGTAATTTTACATAATTTAGTAGACCAAGTGTTATCTATTTTATTTTCCTTTCTACATGTTGAGAGTGTTGCACAACCTTTATAGAGATATTCAATATTGTTATTACTTGAAAGGAGATAGAATCAATTTTCTAAATTATTTAGAAAAACAAGAATTTTATTATTTTTGAAGATCAAATGCTTCTCATTATTAGAGCATTGAAGTTTTTAGAGTCAATATTAAGGGTCTTTCATCCATGTGTAGTGCATGGTCATTTAAGAATTAACTATTTGATTATATAAGGCGATATCATATACAACATAATCCACCACCCCACTTTGAAGACCATGAATATATGTCACTGAATTTGATTTAGGACTCTTCATGAAACCACTACAAATGAAATTAGGTTTCTAGATTCCCAAATCTTGATTTGTTCATAACCCATCATTTTTCACCTAGATATTCAGACATTATCTTGTATGTGCAAGATAAAATAAGAAACTCCTCAACTAACCATAGAGGGTTAGGGTTTGGAGACATTTCTTAGCATTACAACATGATTATTTGTTCCTCTAGCATTAAAGTACTCTACCAAGTGGATGTTAGGTATTTATTTCTTTGACAAGGAATATCATACTATAAGCCATTGTATGGATAATTTTTAGCTAAATCAATTTTCTTACAAAAGGTATAATATATAAGCCCAAAATAACATATTACTTAATATATATTTTTTAGTATTAATACTTTAAATATCCATCCATATGCATTGACTGAAATAGTCTTGTAAAGGCTAATATAACATAATTAACTCTTCTATATGTAATAAGTTATTCCTCTAATGCCTATGCATGAGTATATATTTGTTCCATATTGACCAAAAGAAAGTCCTTATATGCATGGACTCTATATTCTTCATGTTCTCAATATTCAATAGGAAATATAATATCAATTATACTTGGGATCTCACATAAATTAGGAACTTTTATCCACGGAAAACTAAGACAATTTCATAAGAGGATGCTGAGTGTGCCACATTCCTATTTTTATTATCTTATTGACTATTATTTATCTCTAATGATTGCTTTTATATTTCTAGTTATTGTCCATTTTTATTCCTTCCTACCTTCTTTTACCTTTTGAACTTCCTTCCTTAATTCAAACTAATATTTTACAATGGGTTCTTCATTTATCAATATTTTCTAACCTTTTCATTTATAAATTTTATCGAACCTTTTTTACATGATTTTTTATTGTGTACATGCCATATTTAAGGTCACCAAACCTTAATATTTATGTTTAATTATTTTTCTTCTATGAGACAAGTTGTTTCAATTTGTAACATGTTTTGTAAATCTTCATGGAGTAGCATTAATGTGTCCTATTCATTCTTCTCTTTCAAACAAAAATATTGAACTTTAAGGATCTTTTGTCATGCTCATTATGTAATTATATTAACTTATTCATTTCCCCTTTAATGGGTTTAACATCCAAAGTACCCTGTAAACTATTTAGGGCCAAATTGTTATTTATCTTTTCTTCTAGCTCTCTCATATTGTTTGTGATTTTAAGGTTTTTTTTAAATTATGAGCATTTCTACCTAGGCTAGTAGGTTAAATCCTTAATTTTTCTTTTACATTTACCACAATCCAATGTCTATTATTTGGAACTTGTTTCACAAAGTTATTATTTTATTGTCTACTTTTTTATGAACCTTTTCTCCAAAAGAAGAAAATATTTTGTTAGGCATTACCTCTAAATTTATTTGAATTTTAAATTCCCTTTATTTCATTTGTTTCTCCAATGATTATGTATATTCTCAAAGAGTGTCTAGGATTGCATTCCTAGTTATCCCCTTAGAGTCTTTAATATTTGTAGTGTTTTACTCACTTAAAATAATGAAATATAAAGGAAATGAGCTATAAACAATAACATGAGAATGAACTTGTGTGTGTTACTAAGTCATGCTCTATGCATCCTAGAAATATTTGTGAGCACAACTCCTCTTTAGTAGTTTACATAGATTTATTAAGTAAATATCCATATCTCCTTTTCAATACACACATCCATCATCAAATAAGCTCAATATCTAAAAACCATTCTCAAATAAATTTGAAGTTCTCAAATAGATAGATCTAGCTCTATTTTGTAGTTGTAGAGGTATTTTTTTCAATATCCTAAACATATATTAATATGATCTATGTTGAATAGGTCTTGTTTGTTCATTGCTCAATATATATAACTAGCATAAACCCATATTAACTCTAGATTTATCATGCATCAAGAGAGATTAAATCCCTTGACATGCAAATATTTTCTTAATTTTTTTACACTTTAAAAGATGTTTTCACCTCTACAGTTTTATTCTCTTTCAATTTATGATAAATCTAGGGTTAAGATGGATCTATGTTGGTTTTCTTTCAATTACACGAATAGCTATGTAATTAAGGGTAAGATTAGAAATCTTTGACATCGTGAGCATGTAAATGTGATCATTTGGGAGTAATTTGGTATTCATTCTTCTTATACACAATTTAAAATTTAAGAATTATATCTTCATCCTCATATAAGAGAGTCATTAGTTTTCCACCATTAGACTAATCCAATAGTTACTTATTTATTGTGGTTTATTATGCACCGATGGTTATTATTTATGAAGGACTATTTAGCATATGTGGTGTTGATGGATTTTTATGTGCAATTTGCCATGATATGATTCCAATTGGGTTTTGAACAAATAAAATACCGTGTACAAAATTATTTCTTTGCAATGATAGTATATTCAACTTATATACCCAATATGTAGACATGGATTTTAGTAGCTTTGTGTGAACTATAGCTCCTTGTACAAACATTTCTCGACTATTTATTTCACCATTTGTCTACTAATCATATGTTATTCTATGTGGTCTTATAAAAAAAATCAGATAGACTAGTTAAGTGATATTAGCAATCCATATGGTATTTGTGTTCTATGTAGACTAGTTAATGTTGTTGAGGTGTTTCTTCTCTGAATTTGAAACTAATTATACAAATTCACAAAATAGTATGTTTATCACATGCTAATTTATCTATACTAAAGTAGAAACCACAAAAATGTTTTTAACAATCAATAAAATTGTTTACTGTATATGTATGCATAGATACATGAATAGATATATACACATAATCTATGTATTTGTAAATAAATATAAATAGACA
>LPNX010764399.1:301882-324824 GCA_001517045.1 Pseudotsuga menziesii
TAACGTAAACAATTTTTACATTCTCACATTTATTTTTATGTGATGTGGGATAGAAATAAGTTCCTCTCTGTCATTAACCATAATCTAGCATATTCAAAGTATATCTATGTTTTAACTAGTATAAAGAAGAAAATTAATATAGACAAGATAAGAGCGAACTATTATGTACTTTCTCTTAGAGTTCCCTTATTATGTCATGTCCAAAAATTTGCATTGGCTCACAATGGCTTAATCACATTTTCCATATTCATTAGAGTTTGACAAATTGATGCTAAGGGTCAAATAATTGCCAACGAGGAAAATTACTAGTTTCCTAGGTTGGGGGTGGAAGCTTCGGGATTTGGAATAAGGGGGACATTAAATGATGTTTGAAAATTATAATGGAATAAATATTTAATAGAGTAGCTAAATAAATAAATACAATCGAAAATCAAAGTGGCAATTGATCATGAAGACAAATGGAGAATGTGGAACCCACACAAGCTATATTTTCTATGCCACATGGCATCATCCTCTTGTCATTTCGAATCCATAAGAAGAACAAGGGTATTGGGTTGAGTTGGAAGGTCAATATAATTGTCATGAATCAGTTCATGTAGAATTGTAGTGGAAGAGTAATTCCCATGGAAGAGGAAGAGGCATTTTGGATCTAGTGAGACACTTGGACAAGATTCCCTAGCTCTATGACAACAATGATGAAGATGCTGTGACACCTATGACACAAATCAAATATTAAGGCTGAAATATGACATATCTGACATGTGAGTTCAAAATAGAGCATCCAAGAGGTCTCTCATGTGAGTTGTGGAAGCTCAATGGGTTCCTACTCAAATTGGGGGAAGATGGAAGGCTAGGAAAGGGAGGAGACATGGAAAATCTTGAGCCTGCACCAAAATTTGAATTGGATTGAATTTGTGGATGGATTGGTAACCTTAGAAGGATAAGGATGTTTATAAAATATAGGAATCAACCAAGAGCATATCTTTTGAGCATTTGAGAAATTGTCATTTCTGAATTGTGAGAGGTAGTGGATGACTAGTTTTCTTGCCTTGGCCAATTTCGAGGGTGAAATATTCCCATCCAAGTTGGTGTTTGGAGAGGCCACTCAGGTCTTTCATGGAGATTTAACGGAGTCTTATTTGTAGGTGTAAGATACATAGAATCTTGTGGATTCTTCTATTGCATCACTTTCTCTCAATGATTTCCTATTTTTATGGCATATTCTTGCTCATGGAGGGATTGCGCTTTGGGTGAGCTACTAATATCTTTGGGGAAGCTTCTAATGCTCCATTACTTTATGTTATGATGTAAATTATATGTATTTCATGTTTATAATACTCTCATGTATAAATTCCAAAATATTTCATGTAAACATGTTAAACAATGAAGAAATAGTGCCATTTCCCCACTATTGTGTTGTGCACCATTGTAATACTAATCATTTCGAATTGGGAGAGATTTTCATTGTCCATTATTGATTGTAATAAGCTCAATATTCTCTATTATTCATTATCAGAAATTATCGGGTTGAAATATCAAATGGTTGTAAGGAAAAGTGATTATTAATGAGCAAACAATGACCATTTCCCCAACACATTGATGTATGCTATGATAATGCTGATTATTTTGAATGGAAGAATGTCTCTCTAATAAATGTATGATGAATGGAATGTCATTAATGATAACAGCCTGTATCAACTGAACCGTGATGCATACGAGACCTTAAAAATACCCCCCACACATCCCCTGCCTTTGTTCATAAATTCAAGTAACTTTGGGATCGTTTGAGAAGCTATTTCCGACAATTACCTAGGGGAATTATAGCCCCAATTTGCTAGTAAAGACTACTACTTTGAATAGAACCTTAATTTTTTTTGCAGAAGTAACTTGGGGGTCATAAAACATCCCTGAACATAATATTTAAGTTCTAATATCATTCATGTACCTTATGAGAAAATTTTGGAGCATTTGGGTCAATTTGGAGGTCTAGACATCAAAACTAGTTAAGGTCGAAATTGGGGAAAAAGTGAAAAAATTGGTCATTTAATAAAATTCCAAAAAGGGAAATTACATATTACACCCACATTATATCACAATTTCAAAATATTTGTTCTAATACAAACCTTCGTAACTTTCTATCCTAAAGCTTCTCTTCAAGCATTTTGAGTATATGAAAAAAATATTAAAGTAAATTGAATAATTCCTTAATAAAGTTCAATAGAAAAAGATGGTTTTGGTGGGAATGAATATTAATTAATATCTAAATACGTAGAATATAATATTAATAATATGTAATAAGTAAAAAATATTGATAATTCTAAGATATAAATGTGTATTTTTTTTAAATATAGCATAAAATATGAGGGTTAAGGAAGAGGTGGAAGTCTACCTCAGTGGTGATCCATATGATGGATGTTAGATCTAGCACTCACCCCTTATTAGATCCTCCCATGGTGAAAACACTCATGATTCCAACTTGGCAAGCTCAAATATGTATGTAGAAACCCTCCAAAGTCTAGTTGACATGGTCAAACGTTTACCAATTGACCAAATGAGTGGTCAAATTTGAAGGGTATATATTCTTCTGGTCCTTCAAATATGAAAGACGATATAAATCAATGTACTTCAGTTGAAAAATATAAATTAACTAAACACTTCCAAAAAAATGCAAAAACAAAATATTACCAATATTTACTATGGGTCCTTGCTAGAAAATACATTGTACGCGAGGTCATTGAGTTTCAGATAAAGAATTATTATTGTGGCCCTTGAAAAGTTGGAACAATACTAGACAATTTCATGTCTAGTACATTTTAGTACATTCCATTCTTCACTTGTACCGTTTAGTATTGTTAAAATTTGAGAAGATCTAGAATTGATTTCTAGTTAGAGCATGTGGCTGTTAACCACAAGGTCAGAGGTTAATTCCCTCTTTCTAGCATTGTTAATCCAATCATTACTTGGGTTAAGGAAATAATTACAAACAAAGTATTACTTGATGTATTGGATCAATCGATCCCCCTTGTTAAAGTATTGTAACTTCAGAAGATATTCCAAGATGTATTGAATATGTTCCTCCTTTGGGATATGAGTTTGGTTTTGTAAGAATCATTGGAAGAGTCAATGTAAGCCTCTGAATGTAAGTTGGTTCAATAGTACCCAAGTGTCAATATAATAAATGTTATTTTTGGTGTCTTTCTAGAAAAGTTGTCCCAGTCAGTTAGACAAGTCGGCCCTATTAGGTTAAAGGTCAAGCCAACCGAAGAATATAAATAAGGAGGTACTCCCCTTCATTTATACTCACTCACTCAAGATGTTTTGTAAGAGAGAGAAATATCAGTGCACCATAAAGAAGAGAGAAGAAGTTGTTTGGGTTTTACGTTGCTTTGGTTGAGTTCTATACTGAGGAAGTTTTGTGGAATTTTCTCCCTTGTGGTTTCGGGGAGGAAAATATTTTTGTTCTTGTTCTCTTATATTTCTGTTCTTGTTGTTCTTTCAGTGATCTTAGTAGTGACACTTTGTTTTAAGATATTATCTAAGAAAAATATGAAAACTTAACATGGTATTACAGCCACCCTGAAAGGAAGCACTACACAGTTAGGGTTGGTTACTCTAGAAAAATCCCTCGATAGATAAACCAAAAAAGAGGGCTCCCTGAACTCACCCCCAAAGAGCACATCTTTCTGTGAAGCCATAACTGAATTATGAGAAATTTTAGTTTTTGACCAATTATTGTTGTCGAGACAAACTAGGGCTTCAGTTTTCCTGAGACTACATCATCAATCTCAGAAAAAGAATGATACAGGATACATCTCCCTAAGGAGGCACATCTTCTCCTTCACTTAGCTCTACCAGTGATCCCAATTGAAAAATTAGGGTTTTTGCATCAAACCCTAGGTCATCCAGAACGAGGTCAGTCAATTTTTTTTTTCTTCAAGTAAGTACTATTCCTCCTGACTCCATTTGAGGTTCTCTATCTATTAAATATGAAAACGAATACCAAGATAGATGAAGATCTTGAAACTGCCGAAAACCTCAGAGCATGGAAATATAGGATCATGCTCATCCTGTAATAGAATGATCTAGATGTATTTGTAAAGGAGGAAGTGAAATAATAAGAAGAAGCTGAATCCAAGACCAAGTATAAGAAGGATATGATCATAGCTAAAATTATCATAGTAGAATCCATCAAAGATAACTTGATTCCTCAAGTATCCTCAAGTGAGACTGCAAAATAAATATTTGATGCTCTGTTTGGTTTATTTGAAGGAAGAAACATTAATAGGAAGATGACCCTGAGAAATCAACTCAAAAGTGTAATAGATCAAAAGTCAGAGACCATGCAGTCTTACTTCACAAGAGTAGCTCAAATCAAGGATAAGTTAGAATCCATTGGTGATATTGTTGAAGAAGAAAAATTTGTGATGACAACCTTAAATGGTCTTCCAAGATATTGGGAAGCATTTATTCGAGGAATCTATTCAAGAAGGAAAATAACCAAATTCTGAAAGTTATGGGAAGAATGTGTTCAAGAATAAGAAAGGATAGCTGATAGAGAAGAAAAGCTAAATGATGATGAGGATCAAGTCGTGATAGCTCATACCAAAGGAAAAAGGAAGAGTCATGACCATCCTCATAAGACTCGAGGGTTTAAGAGGCCTAAGAAAGAATTCTCAAATTTCAAATGCTTCAATTTCCACAAGTTGGGACACATTTCCATAAACTGTCCCATGAAACCAGATAGAGTAAAAAGGATGAGAATATTTTAGGCCCATGCTGCTAAAGATATTGATCAAGAAGTTGAATAAGAAGCAAAGAAGGATGAAGACTCCAGTGAAGAATATGTATTGATCTCTTCTTGAACAGGATCAGTCTCACCAGGAAATGACACCTGGCTAGTAGATAGTGATGCCTCCAAGAACATGACAAGATGCAAGGAATCACTTTCATGCCTTGTACAAAAGGAATCTCAACACAAAGTAATTCTTGGAGATGATTCCCAATACCCAATCAAAGGAATAGGAGAAGCATCCTAGAAGTTGGACTCTGGAAAGCCCACGAAGATGAAAGATGTCATGTATGTCCCAGGACTAAAATTAGACTATTCTTTCTATTTCATCCTTAGACAAGAAAGGATTTAAAGTTGCTTTGGTGGATGGAAAATCTCTCATGTAGACAAAAGGTAAAAGCATAGATGATGCAATAGAAATTGGAGTTGAAGGAGGAGGAATCTACAAATAAAAGGGACATATAGATTCAACATTAGAAACCAGTACCATAAACCCATGTGAGCTATGTCACAGAAGGTTTGCTCATATTCACTACAAATATCTACCAATTGTAAGCAAGGTTGTGACTGGTCTACTAGAAATTCAGATAGAGCATGAAGGAGTGTGCAAAGGATGTGCACAAGGAAAGAATACTAAGAATCCTTATCCAAATAGTGACAGTAAAGAAAAAAGGAATATTATACATTATCCATTCAGACATATGTAGGCCAATGCAAACTACTTCATTAAGCAGGTATATTTACTATGCTTTTTTAATTGATGACTATTCCCACAAGACTTGGATATAATTCTTGAAAAATAAGGATGAAGTGTTTGAAAGGTTTAAGGAATTTAAGGCCCTAGTAGAAAACCTCTTTGAAAAGAAAATAAATATATTGAGGTCAGATAATGGAGGAGAGTTCACATCAAATGAATTCAATGAATACTGTAAGGAAGATGGGATTAAGAGGGAGCTCACCATTCTTTATAATTCACAACAAAATGTTGTGGCAAAATAAAGAATATATCTATCATGGAAGTTGTGAAAGCTCTACCGATGTACCTATGGGAAAAAGAAGCCAGAACAATGGTGTATTTATATAATATAATCTCCCATAGTGCCCTAGGGAACAAAACTCCAAAATAAATGTTTTCCACAGAAAATCCTGAAGTAAGTCACCTAAAGGTATTTGGTTGTCTTGTATACATACATATTCCCAAGGAGAAAAGGTCAAAGTTAGATCCTTTAGGAAATAAGGAATTGTTCATGGGATATAGTGAGCAATCAAAAGCTTATCGAATATATATCCTAGGATACCATCAATTTGAACTTAGCAGGGATGTTACATTTGACAATGATAAAGCCATCAAGAAGTAAAAGGAAGATAAGGAAGACGAAGAGGAGCATGAAATTATGAAAGCTGCAGAAATTCCTAAACCAGTTAGGAACTAAGAAGAAGATAAGATTCTTGAGGATCATGATATGACAAAACCTCAGTTAACTAAAGAATTACCCAATAAAATGATTTCTTGAAAATGAATACCTGCATGTGATCGTAAAGTAATCGAAGAATAAAAAATACGTGGTTCCCTACAAGGAACCATCTGAGAAAGAAAAAAGCCAAAGTAATACCCTATTTATATGGATTTGATGTGTGACCTAGTTTATAAAGATCCGTCATGTTTTGAAGAAGCAATAAAACATAAGGAGTGGGTTTATACAATGGTCGAGGAGTACCAATCCATTATAAAGAATGATGTTTGGGAAATAGTTCCAAGACCAAAAGAAAAATCATTGGTATCCTTGAAATGGATATTCAAAACTAAACACTCAATAGATGGTAGTAGAGAAAAGTAAAAGGCAATATTTGTCGCTCAACGATTCTCTAACAAAGAGGGAATTGACTATGAGGAGACCTTTGCACCAGTGGCTAGATACACCTAAATCAAAACCATCCTTGCCTTGGAACCCAATATAAAGTGGAAGCTGCATCAAATAGACATGAATACAACCTTTCTAAATGGATTGATTGAAGAAGAGGTATACATCGAACAACCACAAGGGTTTGAGACTAATGATGAGAAAACTCATGTATGTAGACTAAAGAAGGAATTGTATGGGTTAAATAAAGCACCCAGAGCATGGTATGGATGGATTGATGGATTTCTAATGAGCTTAGGATTTACCAAAAGTAAACTAGAATCCAAACTCTACTATAAGATTAAGGATGATAGGATTATGATATTATTACTATATGTAGATGATCTGTTCCTGACATGAGAAAACAAGACCATCATCGAATGTAAGAAAAATCTTGCTGCAAAGTTCGATATCAAAGACCTTGGAATGATGCATTACTTTCTAGATCTTGAGGTATGGCAGTATCTAGATGATTTTTTCCTAAATCAAGGAAAATTTGCAGTAGAAATCCTAAAAATATTTGGAATGATAGATTGCAAGTCTATGACTACTATGATGACAACAAGTTTGAAGTTATTAAATGATGATGCTTCAGAAGTAGTTGATGCTACCTTATACAGACAGATTATTGGTTCTCTTTTGTACTCAACCAATACAATACCAAATATATGTTTTGATGTAAACACTCTAAGTCAGTATATGGTGAATCCTAAACACATTCACCTTATTGGAGCAAAACATGTAATGAGGTATCTGAAGGGAAATTTAGATTATGGGATCATATATGCATCTAGTGGTAAGATCATATTACATGGGTATACGGATTTAGATTGGGGAGTAAGTATAAAAGATACTAGATCCAGATTGGGGAGTAAGTAGAAAGAATACCAGTATTGCACTTAGCACAACATAGGCTGAATACATTGCAGCATGTTAAGCATGTAGCAAAGAAACATGGCTTCAAAAGATGTAGGAAGGACTATTTGATGCAAGGATAGATTATATTGATGTCCTTTGTGATAATCAAAGTTGTATTAATATGACATAAAATCTCTTGTTTCATGATAATACAAAGCATATTGAAGTTAGTTATCATTTCATCCGGGATATGATTCAGAAAGGAGTTGTAAATATGATGTATGTTCCTACAGAGGAACAAGTGGCAGATGTGTTAACTAAGCCTTTGGATTGTGTGAAGTTTGAATACTTTTGAGAAAATCTTGGTGTAGTTCAAAAGGACCTCTCTCGAAAGAGGGAGCGACAATAGATGGAAGATGGATGTAGTGGTGACTAGCTCAATCTAGAGGAGGGTAAGTCTGACTAGGCTTGTTTAGCTAGAAAGGGTTAATAAGTCAAACAAGGCCTATTGATCCTAGGGGGATTAGTATGTCTGGCTAGGATTGGTTGGCCCAAAAGGGTTAGTAATCCATACAAGGCTTGTTTGGTCCCGAGGGAGATCCATATGTATAACTAGGCTTGTTGGATCGAAAGGGTTAGTAAGTTAGACAACATGACCAAATGGATCTACCAGAGAGCTCACCATGATGCTGCTCTGAGATGGTTAGAGGGAAGTTGTATCTTCAATATTGCTATACTGTTGATTGTTGAGATGATTGATTCAATAATGTTATATTGACGATTGCTGAGATGATTGCTTCAGTATTGTTATACTGATGATTTTTGATATGTTTGCTTCAGTATTGTTATACTGATGATTGCTGAGATGTTTGCTTCAGTATTTTTATACTGATGATTATTGAGATGATAGTTTCAGTATTGTTATACTAATGATTATTGAGTTGATTGTTGAGATAGTTCCATTGTTGTTACACTAATGATTGTTGATGAGCTTGCTTCAATATTTCTAAACTGATGTTGATGATGTTACTCCCATATCTCTATGCTGGTAATGCAGATGATGATATAGCATTATAGATGAATTTTATTTTAGCACTAACATGCTAATGAGATTGTTGTTGATGTTTTAGTATCTATATACTGATGATGGATATTTTGAGGTTACAGATGATGTATTGGTATTCACATACTGATGTTGGAAAAATTTGATTTAGAATTCATAGGCTAGTATGATAGAAGATGACTCAGTATCCACATACTGATGCTGTAGATGATGATCTAGAAGATGATTTAGTGTTCATATACTGACGTGATAGACAATGATTCAGAAGATGATCTAGAAGACTATTTAGTATTCATATACTGGCGTGACCAACGATGATTCAGTATCCACATACTAATGCTACAGAATATGATCTAAAAGATGATAGAATATGCTCGAGTACATACAAAAGATGATTCAGTATTCACATATTGAGATTACAGAAGATGATAAAAAATATCAATGATGAAGATGTATGGTGATGTTCCAAAAATTCCTATGACATATAGAGACTCACCAATTAGTTGTACAGTTGTGGTAGCAGTTTCTACTATGGTTGAATACCTTCCTAGTTAAGAGGGATTGTTAAAGTATTTTAACTTCGGAAGATATTCCAAGATGTATTGAATATGTTCCTCCTTCGGGAGATGAGTTTGGTTTTGTAAGAGTAATTGAAAGAGTCAATGTAAACCTCCAAATGTAAGTCGAGTCAATAGTACCCAAGTGTCAATATAATAAATGTTATTTTTGGTGTCATGCTAGACAAGTCAACCTTGTTAGGTTAGAGGTCAAGTCAACCGAAGAATATAAACAGGGAGGCACTCCCCTTCATTTGTACTCACTCACTCAAGTTGTTTTGCAAGAGAGAGAAATATTAGTGGACCAGAAAGAAGAGAGAAGCAGTTGTCTAGGTTTTACATTGCTCTAGTTGAGTTCTATATTGAGAAATTTTTGTAGGGTTTTCTCCCTTGTGGTTTCCCCAAGGAAAATATGTGTGTTCTTTTTCTCTTATGTTTCTATGCGTGTTGTTATTTCAGTGATCTTACTAGTGACAATTTGTTTTAATATATCATCTAAGAAAATTATGAAAACTTAACACCCCTAACAACTTAGTTCTCTAGAAGTTAAAAATAGAATCCCCATTGCTATGGAGGCTATGGATTTCATAAGGAAAACATTTTCACTACAAAAAATGGAAGAAAAACACCAAATTGTGTTTCAGAGAATGAAAATTTGAAAGCTAATACTCATATTTTGGTCAATTTAGGCCTTCCCAATACTTAGGATGAGAAATGTCAATAAACCCAAAAGGGGAAATTATCAAGGATTGGTATAATGAGAGAGACACAATTGATGAAATAAACAATTGGTAATAGTTGCATCCTTATAAATAGATTTTGACACCAATTGAAACACATGTTTAGTTGTTCTTTTCCCTCAATGATGTTGTTAGATTGTCTATTTCAATTTTGCACTAGTCAACTGTAGAGTTGCAGAATCATGAACTCTCCTATATGTGGGCTCCTATGAGTGATAAAAATGGATAATTTTAGGGGCTATATATATCCCATGCGCTATAATAAGGGGGTTACAAAAATTTAGTGGGATATTTTCTTATATGGAAAAGGATTTTTCAGGTAAAATATATTCACCCACTATTTATTAGAAAAAAAAATCCAAAATGAATAGCCTCTTGTATATTAATCATGAAAAATTAAATTTTTTTTTTTTTTTACCGTAGCAAAATCTCCTTCCAATCTATCTTTCTCCCCTAATTTCTACAGAAAATCTAGTGAAATCGCTCATTTGCCCTAAATTTTCAATAATGGAGGTTCCCAAAAGTTATTTCTCCCTCCATTTTCCTTCTAATTTAGGCATATGGTTGCATTCACCTATATGTGTAGTCAATTTCATGTGATACCTTCTATGAGCCCTTGATTTCCAGTATTAGAGGGAAAATCATGGACTATTTGGTTCTATAGAAAGGATACAACAATTCATGGTTCAACCACATTGGATTGCACTTGCAGGGTGAAGGTTATGGTTAATGTGATTCCACTTTTCATTCTTATTTTTCTTGACATTTTAATCTCCGCATAACATATCCATTGTCGAAATCACGGTCCTTGAAGGGGAATGCCACACATGCAATTTCTTGGATAATACAAACTTGTATCACACTTTTTATCCAATAATTGATATGGTATGATTTTTATCATGCTTTTTATAATTTTAATCCACAATTACAATAGAGTATTACATTGCAAATTTACCTTTTATAATTATTTCTATCATAAATGGTTTTGGAGGTCTGTTGAATTCTAGGGCACTCTTAATTCTTAGGGATCATTTGGTGTTATTAGGGTTTTATTATATTCTAGGAGTATTGGTTTTGTGAAAGTGTTATAAATATCAAAAGATAAGATTTATTTTATGCCTTGTCATGTTTAAACTATTGACTGGAATTTATATGTTGTTAGTGGATAATACTCTTGATGGAGAGATACGACATGGTTTTTATATATTCAAATTGAATTTTCCTTGGTTGTTTAAAATGTTATTTTATTAGGATCTTTCCTTGAAAATATTATTGGATCTAAGGCGCTAATGAGAGTGTATATGTTCATATTTTGTGTTTGTTATTATTGATGCTTGGGATGTTTGTAATACAAATGAATGCACACTAATTATAATGATGGAGCTACAGTGGAATGCTCATTATTTTAGTTGTGTTCTTATATAGATGTCCAAAGCGCGTTGGTAGATTATTTTATTTGTATTTATAATTTCATGACTGGTATATTTTTTATTCATATTGACAAGTTCATCAATTTTATTTGTGACCTAAATTTGTTGGGTTCGATACTTGTTTTACGATATTTTGTTTTTTGTAAGGGTCATTCAAAAGTAAAATGTTTTTGGTGATTTGTTTTGATGTGTAATTGCTATCATCATCCATAAATGGATCTAATTATGCATGATAAATATATTATTTAGTTGGAACACGATACTTTGTTTCCTTCATGATTGTATATAATATGTACAGGGCATGTTTGACCTGAGATGTAGACACTATGCTATTTTATATCTAGTATTTTGCGGATTTTAAAAATTTCAAGGACATGGATACAAACACCTCTTCAGTTTATCTGAGAAAAAATAGTCTTTAATATAGTAGTTCTAATGATATGTGAGACAATGCATTAATGTTATTTCTATTCTTATTAGTGTATTTTCTTATTTCTAATAACAATTGCAAGTTTCTAACTAACTCTAAATATTCTAAATCAAATGACATAATTCATATTTTGATTGTCAACAAAAGAAAGGAAAACGTGGCATTTGTATTTATGAATAAATAAGCGGGTTATTTTTTCTTATAGGGTAGCTTAAAAATGAGAGATTTGGAAAATAAGATAATTGGGAATTCATACACTATATTAAGGTTGTGGGTCTTGATAATAATCCACATTGTAATAATGGTTCGTGGGTTGCATGATAATCTCTCCACAGTGTAAAGTGTTCAATTCTATCAGTTTGTCGTTATGTCAAGATTTGGTTCCTCACATGTCCGTTGGACCATTAAGGGATGAGACAAAAAGTGGAGTCTCCACTTGCCCTGAATATAGTTAGTGTAGTTGTGTTTCACCAACACCTTTAGTTGTGAGTGACCCAATACTGCTTGTGAAATGTATAAATAAATACCTCAGCTCCTCATTCATGCATTTGTTCGTTTGAGGGTCTATGAGTCAAGAGAGTTAACCTTTGGTATATTGTTTTCTATTGCACTACCTTAGTAATCTATAGAATCAAAATTTGAGTCTTCCCAGAAAAATTTTCCCTAAGACATTTCAAGGTTTTATAATTTAATTAGAGGTTCACCAAGTTTTTACAATATTTTATAATTATTTAAATATTTTCCAAGATTCTACAATATCTTATAATTTAGTGAAAGATTCGCCAAAATTTTACAATATTAGATAATAGAATGAAAGGTTAGCCAAAAAATTATATATACATATTATATTATTGATAAAATATCCTTCAAATTTTCATACATATTAGGGAGATTCACCCATTTATTATACATATAAAAATTGGGGGTGCTCTTAAAATTATCCCCGGCGATAAATCGAATCAGTTTATAAAGTTATTGACAAGTCACACATTAACAACATAGTAGAGCACTTAAAACTAATATAACTATTTTTAGTTATTTTGTTATAACTCGTGGTCCAAATGAAAAAGACATTGCAACAAACACTAATATTCCAAAATCTATAAGATTGCAATTGCCAAAAAGAAAAAAAATGATCTGATGACATACAGAGAGTAGTTTTTCTTTGATAGTGTGGAAAAAAATGGTAGGTTGTAGAATGAAGGTGGAGATAACCCAACCTAATAGAAGTGAGAAAAGAAGAAGCCATCAACTATAAAAGAAACAAAGTAAATTATAGGACATCATATGCAGAAAACTATTTAGTAATGAGAATTTAGAGATCCATATGCTAAAATCCTCTTGATTAAAGGAAATTAAATGCACACATACTATTTCGATATAATACATTTTCATCTGGACTATAGATAATGTTTAAATGTACACTAGTGTTGGTTAATGCAGAAAAATAAATTATGTAAGATGTTCTGAAGTATAATACATCAGTTTCATTAAAGAGTGAGTAGTGGGAATTGACTATAGTCAAAATAGGAGTAATATTCAAATGAATATCTTACTATTAGACGTATCTAATTTATATGCTTACTCTTTTTCTAGAGGCGATGTTTGATAATTTGCACCACCAAAAATCAACAAGAGTTGTAGACTTCACAGAACAACCTAGCTAGAATTTCAATACTTCTCAAAATTTTATTGCAGCTGGATAATGAAGCTAAAACTCTTATAAGCCTGGTTTCATGTTTGGAATATGACTTCAATTTAAAAAATGGTTTCAGGTTTCAAATGCATAATTATAATTTTGGGTTACATTGCATTATAATGAAGAATTTGACCCTACAAACTGTTAGATTCTCTGTTGTTTTTCTTAAATATAATTCAATTTCAAAATTTTAAATGTCCATATTATAAAAAAAATTTGTATGCACAAATTATTTACATATCGACATATTGCTCACAAATGAACTACTGTAAATAAAATGATCTTCATCTCCATCTATCATATTACAACAACTACAAAAAATACAAATAATTAATCTGAAAAATACCATCATATATCAAATTCCCTTTTATTCTAGATTTTGTCATCATCATCCTTAACAACATTGTCTACAAATGTTTACAAAAACCTTGATCTCAATTCTAAAAATAATTGATTTAGATCTTGAAAATAATCATGTATTCTCAAAAAACTGTCCTATACTTTTCAATCAAACACCCTAGTAGGTTCTAGACATCAGAAAACACAATATATATGTGTATACATGTTCATTTCAATAGAGTGTAAAGAGTCTAGCATGTCCATGTACTAGCTTCTCACTTGGAGTTCTCTAAAAAAAAGGATCCATCAAAAGGTCTATAGTAGAAGGCCTCACCAACGCTATTGCCAGGAATTTAAAAAAACTTCCTAATTTCTATATTGGTAACCATTTGCAATGATGAAGAGATTATACCAAAAATCACCTTCTTATAAATTTGATAAACACAACACTCACTATAAGGAATATATAGAGTAATTGAGTCTCCAACAACCACATGCCAAAGAAATAAACATATACGAGTTCATTACAATCCTCTTCAGATAATTCCAGAGACATGAATTATGGTGTACCAATAATATTATGTGTAGCATGATCATTTGACAAGGTAGTAGTAAAACCTAGATCCTTGATATTCAAAACAACACTATTTCCATTCACAAATATATTTCTTCAATTTAGGTCTCTATGAATTATGCAAGGGTCATGATTATGAAGATAATCAATCCCTCTAATTTATGACACACCCAATTCTTCATGGCATTCATGGAGGCATGTAGGTGCTTCTAGGGGTGCTTCCTTAGGGTCCTTGAGGTGTAGACCTAAGTAGTAAAATTCATATGCCTTGTCTTTTTATCCAACCAAGCATTGTAGAGCATATTGACGTGTTTTCGTATATGAGGGAATTGAATATATGAACTTCAACATAGTGCCTTTGTATGGAAGAAACACCAATGTTTTCAATACATTCCTTGTTCGAAGAAACCTTAATACTATATTCATCCTGATCAAAAGTTTGATACATGGTCTTCATGGAACCATGACCTAGCACATCTTCATAGTGACCATACCTTGTAGTGGGATCCACTTCCATAAATGGATCCCTAACCTTATTGTTGGCATTATATTCTACACTGGACATTCCTTCTCTTCCTATAAATAAAATAAATAAATAAAACCATATCCTTGAAAATCCAATTTTGGCTCCTCTTGTAGTTTGAATTGAAAAAAAAATCCCTTGCATGGATAAGGGAATATACATAAATAGTGATGTTCCTATAATGTAAAGGATGAACAAATAACAAAAATATAGAAGACTTTGCTTCCCAAGTATTTGGGCTTTGCGAGGGAACGACCTTTGAGATGCAAATGGGGCATTTTAGGGGATGTCCTTTCATATGTAAATGGGGATTCGAGAAGTAATTTGAATATGCATATATTGCTTGAAATGAAAATGAAGAACATTTATCATGAATTTTAAATGGAAACTCAAAGCTTGTTAGGATATTTAGACACTTAGGAGTTAGTTAAGATCAACTTGTGTAATATATCGGTTAGGTAAAAGTGTGTTTCTTTAGTATGCATTAGTATGCATTTGTAAATATTCTAATCCAACGATCACGATATGTTCTAGACATAGAGTGATCCTACGGTTCAACTTCTCTTAGATCATGCCTACCATTGATCCGTGGCTTAACACCCGATTGGTCTATGATCTCTATTTAAAGAGCATAGAGGGTCCTTGGCTAGTTGATCGATTATGAGAAGCTCGTGTAACTTTCTTTCTTTTGCATAATAAATTGCTCCAAGTAGCTATTTGGCTAGGGCCGTGGACTGTTTTCCTCCATGTGACAAACATCAGTGTGTTGATCTGTGATCTATTTGTGTGAAGCGATTGCTCAAGGTGTTCGCTCTTTTGGGAGTACCCTATGTACCCGAACAAACCTTGTGTAATTTTGTATCTTCGTGGTGGTACTTGATGGCCTATCATCAAACCAAGCTGTTTGCATAATAGAAGGAAGAAAAAAAACGATACTATTTTCCGTAGCCCTTCTCCCTCACTTCTCAATGACTTATTTGTCTCCAGTGAAGGTCCATAGGCCTTACATATCAAACCTCACTATGATACCAAATGTAAAGCCTACAGAATATAGAAATAAATTACTAATACTTGTCTACACATAAATTAGGTACAAATTTAAACCATAAATAATTCACACTACCAGAAACTATATTTTAAAAATTGTAATGACATCCATATGAACACATTGATTTTTATTTAACCACAAAAGTAATAGTGGAACCGATGAGAATAACTAGTGATTCAAGGGATACTTGTAACAAAGCAAATTGTTGGCACTTACTTATAATTGGAATAGGAACTCATGCATCCAACTCCAAAATCAACCACAAGTGAGAGAAACAATGTATGAGGGACAACTTTTCACCCAAGATACCTTTTCATCAAAGACTAAGATCCCCTGATCCATTAATCATTAAAACTATGTAATCCAAGAATACCACACCAACATCTACTCACCACCAAAGGAAAATCCCCTCAACCTTCTCAACTCTTTGTCGTGCCTCATGAATTAACATGCTATAAAACCACATTTCCCCCCTAGAGGAAGAGATCCCTATGGATTCCTCCCTTCCCCCTTATAAACCATTTTTGTTAAGACCTAAATGTTGGGAACATTCCCTCGTAAAGTGTGGCTTACTATATAAGTCTTGATGTCATATTTGGTATATTAGTGGTAATTTTTATTAGTATTATTATATTAGTTATATCAGCTTGGGTCCATTAGTTGTAATTGTACCTCTTTGTCTCCTATATATAGGAAGACACCCTTTTCATTTGAATCATGTATCTCATCTTGTCTTGTCTTATGTACTTAGTACATTGTGTAAGGAGAACCCCCCCAAATAAGCTTTCTATTCATCTTTGTTCTTAATTATTAAGTGTGGATTACTCTTTCTTGTCTCTTTATGTTATTTGTATGCTCTTTTGGGGAATTTGTTGTTCAACATTTGGTATTAGAGCTTGGACACTTCCAAAACAAGACATACTGAAATATTCATTATAACATTTTTTATAAAACTCTTCAGATAGGGAAACTCATAACATATATAGAAAACATGATGAAATATCTATGGTAAAATTTTCAGATCCCGACGAACTACAGGTAAGACCTAATTAATTATTTTGCGAATTAATGACCATTTTGGCAGATCATAATTAATTAACTAAAAGGTCAATGTTAATAATTTTGATTCACGTCGTGAAAGAATATATATTGAAAAACGAAATCATATCTTGAATCCTAATTTTCAAATGATCCATAATATTTTCTAAGCTTTAAGCTTTTCACAATAATTTTGCCTCATGTGTAATTTCATAATTTCATGCAAAATTAAAGAAATTTAATTAAAAGCTTCTTTATACTTGGTCCACACCTCTATAGGTTATTCTTAAAGATTCAATATGATTAGTTTCATTTTCAATTGAGCAAAACACCATTACTCTTATTGTTTTCTTGGCATTATTTCTATTTGTTTGAACATGCCATTGATTTGTATTGAGGAGAAGAAATTGACTTTTAAATAAATTCTTGAATTTAAATTATGTTTTACCTTAAATTACAGTAATATATTTATAAGTCGAGTTTAAATTTTAGAACTTTTTCCAAACGAAGATTGTTTTTATGAAGTTATTTTATTTATATGTTATCATATATTTTCAGTTAATGCCTAAAACTTTATTATTATTTTATCCAAGACTAAAATATGGAATCGTGAACATCAATTAAAACTTTGACTCATATATTCTTTATTTTATTACTTTTCACATACATAATACTAATTTCAATTTATGAAATCATGACTTGTGACTTTCACACGTGAATATTTCCTCTCATTTATCAATCATTCTTTAATTAAATTGGAAATTTTACTTCATTCACTTCATGATATCTCATCATATGACTTAAAGTTGACTTACCTTTGGATTTGGTTATTGACTTACCTTCCAGGACTTCACAAGTGAAGATTGCAGCTATAAAATTTGGATCAATAGATCGTTGGAAGGTAGAATGCATATCTACCTTCAGATCATAAAAAAATGGAGTAGAATGCATTCAGATCATTATAAATAATTAAATGTGAAATAAATAAGCATAATCCACTGTCAAGATCATTTGGAATTCAGTCCATTAAAAGAGCTCTCGAATTTCCAGAAAAGAAGGATGTTGTTACACTAAATCGTGGGAAGTTTGGATGCTAAAATAATTGCACACACCAACATAGGAGGACTACCAAGATTGTACAACATACCAGATAGAAATCATCTTAACTGTTGTGATCATTTCAAGCATCTAATTGTTCTTATTTACTTAATTAAATGTACATCAGATAAATTTAGTCATTTTTACACTATTTCTCGTTGTTATTTAAAATGGTTGCAGAACTTGATGTGTAAATATATTTTTAGAATCATAAACATACTTTTTTTTATTCTGAAAATATCAATACTTCAAAATATTAAGGTGTTTCCTTCTTTGTAACAGTAAGCAGGTAATACTATCATATTTTTATGCATCAAGATTAATTGTAAATTCTGCTCTTAGCTAGATTAGAAAATAGGTTAATTATAATTAGTTTTAAAAAATTAAAATTATAGTTTCATGCTTGAAATCTACAGGTTAGCAAGTGTTAAATCTGTGCATTTTAGAAGCTGCTAAATTTGTGTGTTTCCAGCTATTGAATTTTGCATCATAAATAAATTATTTATTTCATATTAATTATATTACATCATTAGGATTCTAATTACATGTTTAAGAACTCATATTATTTTGTGAGACTCTCAAACCCATATGTAGAATTAGTTTTAAAAGTCAGAATTATAATTTCTTGCTTTAAAGCTACAGGTTAGCAGTTGCTAAATCTATGTATTTCAGGAGCTGCTAAATCTATGTGTTTCCAGCCATTGAAATTTGTATCATAAATTAGTTATTTATTTCATACTAGTTATTTAAATCGCATATCATTAATTTGTGAGACTCTCTTATCTAGAGCAAAACCATATAAGTGGTGGGGCCTTTGTTCTCACTAGAGTTAGTTATTTCAATCACACCGAGGGTTGTGTTAAGTGCCTTGTGTGGGATTTTTCTCCGTGTTGACCATAGTCAGAAAATTCGACCAACAAATGATGCTAGAAGGAGGGTCAATCGACAGGTAGGCCTTCTTGAGCTATTTCTTTTTAAATTTTATCTATTTTAAAATGGACCCTATTACTGTTTTAGGACATGCTTTTAGCATGAGTGGACCTGCTGGAGGTATTTATGAAATTGTAGTGAATCTCTTGCAAAATTTAAGTTTTGATGGAGATGATAAAATGACCTCTTTTAAACATCTCACTGAATTTATATTTATTTGTAAGCATTTTCATATAGTTGGTGAGAGTGAGATTTGCATGCTTTTTTCCGTCACTTCCAAAAGAAGAATCCGAGGCTTGTTTGAAATGTTACCAGCTAAATCCATTCAATCATGGAAAAATTTCATGGAGTTTATTGACGCGCATGAGGATTACAATTATAAAGTATTGAGGTATGAGATCAAAAATATTTGTAGACAAGAAGGTGAATCTACTAGTGCTTTCTTTTCAAGAATTATGTTAATTCACTTTACTTTTCATGAGAAATATCAACTTTCTATAGAAGAACTAACAATTTTATTTTTATATCTTGATTCTCATTCAAATTTACATGATCAAGTAAATAATGATAGGCTTGAAATTGATGATATGCATGTTGATAGTTGCATTACTTCATCGGTTAATATTGATTCAAGGTCTAATATTATTGTTCTAAATTTTGACACTAAAATTGTTGAACATCAACAAATTTTAGAATCTTGTAATATATAATTTCAGGAACAAGAGGATTTGAGTTCAAATCTTATATTAATCAATCACTCTCAAACTCTTGTTAAAACATATGTAATGGAAAAATATTTGATGGCTTTACAATATGAAACCGAGTCTGTGAATGACAGTTGCATAAATATTGAATTTACATTTTCTTCTTCTCAATTTGAACAAGCTCCTCTTTTTCTTTCACCAAATTTGTCAACAAATCAAAATTTGCACAACAGTTTTTCCCTTGAATTAGTAAATCAAGATTGTCTTATTAAAAGGGAACCATCTGATTTTCCACGACTGGAAAGTTATCATGATTTGTAGCGAGATATGTTTGTTGATTATACCTTATATCTAAACATTCAATTTGACACTCCAATATGGTCAAATCTTGAGCTGATCCAAAGTGACAAGAATGAGGGAAATCGTTCTATTCAAGATATTGAAGATGAAAATAATTTTATAAACATCGCTCATGAATCACATGTATATGATAATATTAAGGAACCTAAATTGGAAGATAAAATTATTTCTCATAATCTCTTAGATTTTGGTGATACTAATCTTTTCAATTGTAAATTAATTAATTCGTCAAAATATCATGAATTTCAAAGGGAAAGTCCTCACTCTCAGGTAATGTTAAAATCTGATTTTCAATTTAATGATAACGATGTTTCCTTACAAAAATATGCCCTCTACTTTAATTATTCCTAGATCCTTTTATCGTAATATCGACATGCCACTTTTTAATTACTATCATAATGAATTTTTTATCATGCACTCCATTGAATCTTCACAAGTTTTAGATATATTCCACTCTGCTTTTTATGATCCAATTTAGTTTTGGTTGGAAGGATCATATCTTAAAAGGTTTCCATGTCCTATTTTCTTCCTTTTGTATATATAAGATACTTCGATGGTTTCATTGGATTTTCGACTATACTTGATTGTTGTAAATTTGATTTAGTGTACATAAGTAAACTAGGAATAAGATAGAGTAGTTTTTCTTATTGCTTCTTAGTTTCAAGTTTTGATTCCACATGTAAGAATAGTAAATATGAGCATGTATATATTTCTAAATAAGCTCAATAGTTTTTCTGCTAAGGTTAGAATGATGTCTATTCAATTTTGGTCACATGCGCATGGTTGGACTCTAGTTAGAAAGCATTTTGAAGCAAGTGATACAATTGGTAACGCATGATTGTGAATATGGATTCACATTAGGGAAGTGAATTCTTTAACTACTTTTCATTTCGAAGTTTGTATCATTATTATCTATCTTATTTAAACCTTGAAATATTAAAGGTTTAGTTATTGAATTTCATTTTCACAAACTCATTGTTTCATTCTTGTTTGATTTATTTTTTATATTCTTCTTCTCATTAAAGCAAGTATTGAAGTAGGAGTCTAATCGTGATTAATAATCAAACTACAATAATTGAATGATGGTAAATTTATTTCTTTAAATTAATCATTAGGCTATTTTACATGGTCTAAGATGATGTCGCTAACACTAGTGGAAAATGAGAGATTAGTGACCAGGAGACCAAAATTTTTGGTCACCACAGTTTTTTTCAAGGGATAAATGACCAAAATTGATAAATTTAAGTGAGATAACTAAAAAAGACCAAGATAAATGACCACTTTTGGTCACGAGATGAAAACCAACTAATAATGACCAAGATAAATGACCAAATTGGTCACGGGATATCTAGATTAGAAATGACCACATAACAATTGGTCATTTATTTGGTCATTTTAAGTTGTCACTCCGGCAATGAAAACAATTACAAACTTGACAATAAATTTGTACATTTTACTAAATATTAACATATATATAATCTATATTTACACGTCCCTATATTAACAAAATTGAATTAATGCAACCTAGCTATATGTTAATTTGGACATGACCTTGGCATACAATGTTAATTATAAGGATAATTTGCATGACATTGCCATATAATTATAGTTTTTATAGGATAATTTGGACACGACCTTGGCACCTTGGCTAACTAAATTGGTGGGATCCACGTTAGTTGAAACCAGTGACACGTGCAAGAATATCACCGCACTAAACTGACATGCGGCATAATATCCTTCCTCCATCATCTTCTTCGTCCTCCAATATTAGATTCTCTCTCTATGTCCCTTTCTAATAGCGTATGCTCTGTTCACTACTACAAAATGACAAATTTGTGACTACACGGCCAAAAACGTTAGTCATGTCATTTTAAGCTAAAAGCTACCAAATTTGAAATTTTAAGTGATGTGGTTATAAATGATCAATCTAAACTATTAATAAAACTAAATAATGAATATGATGATATAAATTAGTGGTATTTCTTACTTATATGTAATTGAGTTTTGGTAGTGTAGTCATTTTAATGTGCTTTATCATGTTCATGATTAGGATTTTTCATGTTGAATTCATTTTTGCAGTATCCATGGATGTGTTGGTTATATATTTTTTGGAACTCCACACTCAAATCACATGTACAATATAATTATTTTATATCATGAATTCATACTTGATACTATATCATTTTTACCAATTAGCTTAATTTCAGTCATGACTGAAAACATATAATAGTGTTTCTCAATTAATGTTTATATATTAATTTTGATCCAAATTCAAACAACTTCACTAAAACTTATTGCAATATTAAGTTGTTGAGCATGTTGTCCAAGAGTAGGTCTAGAATCTACATCTTGGCATGTTATAAGAGCCTGTAATCATGTGGTTGTAGAGGAGCCTCCTAATAAGATTCCTAATCTTTGTCTTATATTATTTGATGTTTTCTATATATGATTTCCTCAATCAAGGTGTTCAAGTTCATTGAACTTCTTTCTAAACTATGGTCTTCATAACAATCCCATTGTCAACATTATTTAAATATCAATTCACATAATCAATTAAACATATAAACATGTATTTCTTGATAATTCCACATTTCTCAATAATATTATATAAAATATATATGTAACATAAATTATATATTATATACCATATAAATACAATATATAATGTATATTTTATATTAAATATAAGTATATATTATATATAAATAATATAAAACAAAAATAATTATAATTACATAAGAAAAACAAAGACATGAATGGCATCCAAAGGAGTCTTATTTTTTATAGCATGAGAAGGACTTCTATTTATTATATAGACAGCACACAAAACTGCTTCACCCCCAAAACATGAATTTCACATT
>LPNX010764411.1:0-26718 GCA_001517045.1 Pseudotsuga menziesii
CAAAAATGTGGATCATCATCCATCAAAATGCCCTAGAACTAAGCCTGCCCGCCATGGCCACTGGGACCTCCTTGGTCCCCGTGATCTCTGTGCCCCCTGGCCTCCTCAGCCTCCTCGGCTTTGGTAGCCTCCACCGCATCTCTGTAGACAAGTACTGCCCTAGCTATCCATCTGAAAAGACGTAGCCAGGCCGGTGGAACCCCAACTACAAACTCCTGCATAGCTACAAGGAGGTGCTCTATCCGTATCGTAGGTACTCGCTCGGTCAGCCTGCCTAACTTCATCTCGAGTACTCTGGTCAAGCCTGGGTCTCCCCCTGCAACAGGGTGTACAAAGGTACGTGGGTGCCCTTTAGGGCGGACTGGTCCAATATCTGTATTTTGACACATAAATAAGGTTTAGACTTGTCCATATGTATATATCCTAACATTTGAAAATCCATAAAAATTTGATAATGATAAAAAATAAAAAATACTTACCCATCTCTCCCCATGCTCCTCCTGGAGGGAGGACTAGGTCGGGATCCCCTCGGAAATCTACCCCGGCATATGGAAACTGCTCCAGCGCCGGCACCTGCCATTCCCACCATGTATAGAAATCATCATCATACATGCTATGTACTACGTCTCCTCCTCCTTGACGGAGGAAGATATCTCCCCACCGGCTCAGCCTCGGCTGCTGTGGATGACGGACCTGTAATGGTATAGCAGGGCTCATGTTATTATTATTACTTATGATAATTAAATACTAAAATACCTACAAGAGTCAAAATAGGAACTAGTCAAAAGTTCCTAAGTTAAATTTGAATTAAATATTAAAATTACATAAATTACATAAAAAGGGTTATTTCAAGAAATCAAATGATTCTTGATTTAACTGCCCCTTTTCTTGAAAAGTTTGTCTATAAAAACCCAAGCCAAAGATAGGCTTGGGGATCTTTGATTTTTCCATATTATCTACCTGATATATTCAGGAGAGTTATTGGAGAACATTTTTTCTAAGAGAAAAGATGAAACTGATATAGAACCTGATATCCTAGATAGGGAAGCCTTACCGTAGGAGCTCTAAGATATTTGCATGTTGGAACCGATTCGAGGGGATTCAGATTGAAACCAGGAATGGTTATGGGTCATGGTTGGGAGGAACGTGGTAGTTCCCAAGTTATCTAGTTAATACTGGGTATTTGAGTGTGTAGGATTTTTAACGATTAAAATATCTTCGACTTGAAGGTATGAGGTTCTTGATTTTTCCTTGCAATTTACATAAGTTTTCTTGTCAAATGAGATTAAATCCTGAATGGAGAATTAGTTTCTGTCTTCTATATCT
Source organism: Pseudotsuga menziesii (assembly GCA_001517045.1). Classification (NCBI taxonomy): domain Eukaryota; kingdom Viridiplantae; phylum Streptophyta; class Pinopsida; order Pinales; family Pinaceae; genus Pseudotsuga; species Pseudotsuga menziesii. Next base: position 1,327 of record LPNX010764411.1, read on the forward strand.
AGGTTATTTTATCTACTCAACAATGATATTCTAGTTAGGAAAACATATGTTATTTATTTTTGCAACTGATAGACTATCACCTTTAGGTTTATCACTAGAAGGGGTTGGTCTCTTTTATTTTCTACATTTTATTTCATCATTTACATGTTAAGTATTGGCTTCTTTAACAAATGTATTTCTTTAAACTGAGTCTAGAATTTTAAGTGAGTTAGATTTCCTATTTATTATTTAAATTTCAAAACATAAAAATAATATCATAAATTTTGTACCTAGATCTTATTAACCCTAACTGATAAACCTTATAAACCAAAGAACTATTTAAAAGTTGACCCTATGTCTTCTCTCCGTTGGCAGATTTCATTTTTCTATTAAGCTTTTATAAATTATAGCAATCAAAACTATTACCTATAGTCTTAGCATAAACTCTATGCATAAAAATATAATTTAAACATCATCGCTGAAACTTTATATATATTATAACAAAAGATAAATAGATTTAATCTATTTTTAAAACCTACCAAATATCATGAACAAACTCCAAACAAATAATTTCCACTTTATATGTTTCCATATCGTTTTATAGCCATTGAGACCTGTAGGTCTTTAGGAACGAATATTATAAACAATAATAACACTATCTACCATCAAGATAAAGAGAAACCTTAACTTAATACAAAATCAACACTGAAACAACATATCCAATTAAAGGATTCAGGATCAATTCTTGTCGGCACTTATGCATAAAATAAATTACACATATGTTGTATTAAAAACCCAATTCATGTATTCGATGACCCAGGATCGAATCTTGTGGGATCGTTTTTAAATACAACTCCAACGTTATATCTGGTTATGATGGGGATCGAATCTTGTAGGATACGATTTGTAAAAATGCCAACAGTTAAAACCATTTAAAACAAATACGCTAGCAGAGCTAGAATGCACAAGGTATATCCATTAAGCCTATACACAGGCCTCGTATACACATGAGGATCGAAATCACAACTATCAAAGCTTGTACATAAAACCCAGTTTAAAACCTTAAATCACTGTCATGATTTTGGTCACATACCCTCTTTGAATTAAAACAAATAAATTACACTTGTTGCGTTTCCTCACCACGACTCATGGTCGAGAGGTGAAACCCCACCCTTATAAACATTACAAACAATAATCCAAGCTATTTCATATATAGAGATGCAAATCTATTTAACCTACTTTCAATGCTTTCACATCCGCGACTTCAAATCAACGAATATAGATAGCAAGCTAATTTACGGCCTTCACAATGATAGAACCCAGGCATGTAAACTAAACCATATATTTCCATAATAAATCATTTGCAAATAAAACTACACAGTCGTGAATCAATAGTGGTGCCATTGCAAGCAATGGGACGGCAGTAAGTTAAACTATTCATTTAAAACTAATACGCAAAACCTTCATTAACATACCAAAATGAGAGTTAAGTTACAGGCATCAAAACTGATAGGGTCATAACCTTGCCAATCTAGTGGCACTATCATCGAATAAACCCTAGTTGTGAATGCATACAGTTACCCTTCTACATTTCACAATTAAAATATACACAGTTGCGTTCAACATAAGTGCTATTGCAAGCAATAACACAGTCACGCAGTATAAATAACACATTATCCACAAATCGAAAACACAGAGTCCCCATTGTTTACATATATCAAAACACCTGAATCCTTTAAAAATGTATCCATTGAATACCCATAATCTCAACTTTCACAAACAATAAACCCTTTCTCACACAGAGCTCATGCTCTGTAACTCTTTGCACACATAGGTAAAAGGGCATGTGTTTATGCAGGATTACCCAAAAGGGTATCGCAAACAGCTCGGTAGTCCCCCATGACCCATGCTTGGAAGCTCTGTCACCAACAAAATCAAACCAAGAACGATTAGGAGTATGCAAAACCTCTAATCTAAGAAACCATAATACAAATGTTGCAAAACCAACTAGAGTGCATACCTTCCAATGTCGGGCCATACTGTTTCCTCTATGATGTTGGAGATGCAAAGAGTTGAGTAGTGTAGACCACCCATTACGCAGACCTAATGAATCCAAACATCAAAAGACCCAAGATTACTGTTTGTTTTTCCATTTTCTAATGAGTATTTAATCAGCCACCCTAGCCACCACCAACGTAATGATATTTTCCCTCACGCCTATAGTTTGAAACCCCCAAAACATTATTTATATTGAAACCATTATAGACATAGATTATCCAAGGTTCATGGCATATGGAATATGCCATGAATGGCTCTTCATATATACCATGTGACATGTGACACTTTAAATACAATATGGTTAAGTCTTATGACTTAAACCTTTAAACATCCAGGCATACAAATATTCCAATCATAGGTTATAAACACTAAGAATAAGAATAAAACTTATCAATCATTAATCCACACTATTAATGATATGCAGATAGATGTAGGTATGATAAACCCCCCTATGCCTAAACAATAAAACAAACATTAGTAGTAAGAATTGCTAGGATAGAACTTTGGTCCTTTTGTCTTCAAAAGGAAATAGAGTAGTATAGCATAGGTATCATGCCAAGCTAGCAGTCGTAGCAAGTCTTCATCACCTAATGTACTTGCACAAAGAAAGGAGAAACTTACATTAGTTCAATATGAACTAAGTAAACCCCATAACACCATGTATAACTAGTTACCTCTTCAAGTGGTCCCAAAAGGAATACAAGTCCCGCCACTCCACCCCTTGACAGTTAAAATTTAAGTCAAGATTCTCCATAAACAACAGACAAAACTTATAACCGGGAAGTAAGATATAACTGAGAAAAACATATATACATGAAGTAAGACATAACTACTCAAATACATGTTTTAGTGAAGCACTAGTAGAGTAATCATTTAAACCAAATCAAGTAAAACAAACATAGTGTATAATTACATCGAGAGTTACATAGGAAAAACATCTAGAAATAGTAAGAAAAACTTACGACACTTCGGTGTAGAAACCAAAGATCGACACATTCCACAGAAGATAAATTAATGTCTAGATTAGGTAGTATTTAACTGGCCTATAAATTTGTTTTTTTTTTTTCAATTTTTGGGGACATTACTAATATGACACCAAAAGCTGTTTTGTTGAGTGTTCGATAGATTATCAAAAGGGTGAAATAATCTTGGAATTTGAAAAATGAGATATTAATGTGACCCACAGGATGAGCTGAACACATGGACATAGATTTTGCTACACGACACCGATATTAACTAAAAATCGAATTAAAGACTACAAACTCAAATTTAACCAAGATATGACAAATGGGGAAATGATACTTAGGGAACCTATTGAAGGGGTTAATTGATGAAGGTTTTTTCAAAATATGAATGGAGATGATCTGCGCAACAAGATGAATGTAATGATGATGATGAAGCCTAAATGAAAATAACAACTAGTCCTTAAAACAAAGACTCGATGAGGCGATAACAACTCATATGATGTGACTTGTAAGGCATGTCGAAGGGGTCATATGATAACAAAAAAGATGAAATAAAGTAAGGACATGATGAGCTCCTTGAATTGGTAATAAATATATTAAAGAAATGACTAGGAAATTAATACCGTAGTCTAAGCAATTAAATCTCGACATGTTCGAATTATATATAAATTAAGAGTCAATTTTATTAATATATTTGGGTTTGGGATAAGCCTTATAAGAGTAATGAGTAGCTTAGGAATTGATTGTTGACTATGTAATATATGTTATCAATTTGAAAAATAGTAACTGTAACTTACTAATCTATATTTTATTGAGGAGTGTATACCTTCTTTCCTTGGAAGACAGGATAGCCAATTAGATTTGAATTCTTACTACCCTTTGGGATCTGCTAAGAAATTATTAATTATTCATATGATATACTTTGTAGCTAATTTGGATATCATAGATCCTCATGGGAGACTAGGAGGTGTTGAAAATCTAGTTCAGTAGTGTAAAATTAGTGAAAGTAGTACTATATTTTCATTACGTGAAATTGCTATTGAATCAAAGAGAATATGTTGTAACCTTATTGTTTGGGAATTAAATTCAATGATGCAACATATATAATGTTTAGGAGAATGATCATTTGATGAAAATATCACATAATGGGATAAATAATTGAATTGGAGAAGAAAGCGAAACTATTATTGAATATACAACAAGAATTAACTTCAAGATGAAGTTTCCTAAAGAGGGGAGGGTATGTAATGCCCCACTTAGGGATATGAAAAGTAAAATAATAAAATCATTATGTAATATAAGTAGATGTGACGATTTGATACTAAAGTATAATGGTTAGTGTCTCTCTATAAAATCGCATGGCATGATTCATGTATGAGGATCTAATATCAAGGATACATATAGTCCCAAAACTGCGACTTGAGAGACACATTAGGAAATACGTAGATAGTATCCATACTTATTCTAGAACTTTGGGACGAAGTTTCCCGAAGTGGGGGTCTATGTAACACCTTGTTTTCACCCTAACTCATGAGATATGAACAACTATAATTTGAGGGAATTCTATGCCAAATGACCCGGCTATTTATTTATTTGAGATCTAAAAACTTGATATGGACATGTTTTGAGGGCATCCAATTTTAGATGAACTAGACATGTGTGAAGCAATGAATTATTGATGAGACATGACCTCAGAAGGATTATCTAACATATTGATGAGTAAATTATGTCTATGAGAGTGATTTCAACATTTGGTCAATTAGGATGTAATATCTCAAATTTTGGACCTAACACTTATAGGCATGTGCCTATGGATTATGATTTTGACTTGATATTTTATTTTGATATATTGGGTCGAAGACCCCACTGCATATGAACGTGATCATTTGTTTTATATATTGCGAATAAGCTAATTGTTGATGATATATATATATATATATATTCTTTTTGTGTTGGGCATGGACCCTAAAGCACATGATTGATGAGATGTTTTGTGTTGAGCAAGGAGCTCTGGAGCACATGGGTGATTGATGTTTTGTGTTGAGCGAGGAGATCTAGAGCACATGGCTAATTAATGTTTGTGTTGAGTGAGGAGATCTGGAGCACATGAGTACTTACATTTGTGTTGAGCGAGAAGCTCTATAACACATGAAAAGATAATATTTGGAAGTGTTGGGCATAAGCCCTGGAGCCTTCCATGTTGATGTTGAGCACAAGATCTAGAGCATCGGATCCTTGCCATTGTATCCCTAGGTGTATCGTACAAGTACATCCTAGCATTAGTGTTGAGCGAAGAACTTTATAATTGTACTAATTTGTAACTCCCTGTTAAAGCATTGAGTATGGGATTTGGTAAGCACTAGGTGTTACTGAAAAGAATTTAATAACTTCCAAGTGAAAACAACTCGAGGAAAATTTTGATCTCATCATACTTATTTATAAGTGATTAAATGAAATATCAAATTTTTGTATTCTCATCAATTACTGAAGAAATACCATGTTATATGAGGGAAATCAAACATGCAAGGATGTTTAAAGTTGCCTAACCTAGTATACCTAACCTTCTACCTATTTTGAACTTCATGAAAAAGTGTCATTAAGTCTAGGGATCATGGTGTATGATGCCCAAAGACAAATGTTAACAAGTGTTATATTATTGTGCATTTTATACATGGGATGTATAAAGAATACATATAATAATAATATTAATGATGAAAGCAAGAAAGAAAAGATCCATCCATTTTTATTTATTATGTAAAGATAATAAATAGTCCAAAACCTACAAAAATCTAATTAGGAATTAGTTGAAAGTTCCTAAGTTAAAATATTAAAAATTACCCAAAGTAATTGAAAAGGGTTAAATCAAGAAACCACAAGGTTTCTTGTTTCTTGATTTAACTGTCCCTTTGACTGAAAAAGTTTGTCTATAAAGACTCCAGCCAAGGAAAGGATTGGGGTTCTGATCTATCATTAGAAGAGTAATTTTCTGCTTGTTTTACTCTCAAGTAATTCTTGGAGAACATTTTCTTAGAAGAAAAAAGGAGAACTGATCCTGACTTGATATACGAGATAGGAAATCCTACCTTAGGAGCTCTAAGCTACTTGCATGTTGGAGCCCAACTCGGGGGATCCAGATTTAAACCAGGAAGGGTTTTGGGTCATGGTTGGGTGGAACGTGGTAGTTCCCAAGTGATTCAGTCATCTAATACAGAGGTCATATATGTCTATGATTTGTTAATGCTGGTTATTTAAAGTGTGCAGGTTTAGCCATTAAAGGAGCTTCAGAAAATTACAGGTATGAAATCCTAGTATATTTCTAATTGATTTTCTAGCATAGATGTTGGTTGCTTTAGGTAAAGGTTCATATTATATTCCTAACCCTATGTAATTGTTTCTCTTATTAAATATTTTAGGGTTTACAGTTTTATAGTATAATCCTAGTGTGTAATATGTTCATATGTTAAATTTATCCATGGTTTATTCCTTAGACTACTTCTGAAATTTAATTCTTGTATTATTAGTTTCCCTATTGAAATTGTGTTAACTTACAAACTAGGTTTATTTTAGATCTATTGTTATTTGTTCATTTGATCTTTATACTCTACTCACATATCCCATTTGTCAGTAGAGGCATGTTTTAGATTTAATTAGATTAATCTTAGAAGTAAGTTTTAAATGCATTTATGTATAAACTTACAACCTAGATAAAATAAGTTCTTATCTACAACTGAACTATTATATATATAAAGATATATGCAATCAAAGATTATATAGAATTACGAATCTAATCTACTAAATACAATAATTATAAACTAAAGTACAAAATGAATGTTCTACATTAAATCCAAGATAAATAAACCCGGAAGACCTTTCAAGGTCTACATATTAAATACAAAGCTAAATACTAAATCATTCCATTTAAAATAACATCATCATAAATAAACAAACATAGTAAGTATCATGACCATTCTTCTGGTCCAAGATTAAAATCTCTTTTCCTACAATAAATCCATAGTCCTAACATTAAAAAAACAAACATTATAATCGCATGCATAAATCATTTAAAGGTCCCATCTAATATCACTCACAACTATCACATATTAATCAGCCAAGTAAACATTATAAAAAAAATTAAAGAACTCTGTAATTTATAACAGAGGTTGTAGTATTGACCCCTATGGGTTTACGAAATACAAGTCAGAGGCTTATTAAAAACCACCACATAAAAAGCTTGCATAGTAATCTTTTACATAAATCTGTTGTCATTCATATAACAAATTAAACCCATGAGATTCCTTAATCTACAGGAGTCATTATTATATATAAAAACCCTCATCATAATCTTTAAAACAATGTATAATTTTATACAAAGTAAATGCCCAGGATTCAAACCTGTAGGGTAGTTTTTCTTTATCAAGGCCACACTATACATATAGTGTATACGGGCCACATTATAACAACATCAATACTATAAAAATATCAATACTGTTAATAAAATACATTCACTTCAGCAAGGTCATGAGACCCTTGCTTTGCAACCACGTTGTAAGCTCGGCCTTTTCCCCAGCTCTAAATGCATAAACTATATATCAAAACCAATAAATATTTACACAAGAGGTCATAAGACCCTCATTAAGCTATGCAAAACATTTTCATAAGCCACGGCTTAGAAACTAAAATACACAGTACTTATAAATAACAAACTTGCACTATTAACAAATTCATCTACAACGATGGAAGCCATCATGGGTTTTCACCCATGGATCTTCCACAATCCACATTACATATAATCAACGAAATAATAATAGTAATGCAACCATCCGGAGCTATCAAAACAACCTTGGGGAAGGCTCATGCCATACACGGCATGGCCTCTACCCAAACACTGTCAACTATTACAGTTAATTTTTAAATAAAAGAATTTCTTATACACAGTCCATCAATGAAGGCGACTGCCTCATATAATCTACAGTAACAAACAAATAGCGCAGCATAAATTCATCACATCCACAACATAATGTAATAACCATTGCAATAAAGTAAACGCAGTACATATCTATATACACAGTAAATCTAATATTGTAAGTCAAGTATTACACAGTCGTGCCACGGGATATGACACCATTGCAAGAAATGGTGTTGCCTAGACATAAAAGCCCCAATTTATTCATCAATAAAACATAATTACTATATTTTGGGTGTTGTTTTTATATCCAACCTTTGGATAGTTATGTATTCCTCGATGCAACAATCACTTGCCTAACACCATTGTGCTCATGCGGCAATCACTAACCTAACACCATTGTGCTCATGCAACATTCAATTTTTCCTTGTTTGTATTTAGTATAAGTTTCAACTTTGACTATTTGTAATGCACACTCCTTGGTGCTTAGCATGACGTTACTGTCATGGTCCCGATTCATGAATCGGATACACGGTTAGTCAAATCATCTATTGATAACCCAAAATTTCAATAATCAATTATCAGAATTTCATAAATTGCAGCAATTTTAATCATCACTCATGAGTTATATAACCATGTAAATCATCTAGAAAATTTACTCCTTGCTCTTTTCTGAGCATTTGAGCACAACTTATATACGTAGGAGGATTTATATACCGCAATGCACGTCGATTGCAACAATGGTCATAATCTTGGTGGAGCCTACAATGTCAGTATATAAACAACATTATCCATGATTAATCCTTGGTTTATAAAAACTCAAAATTTGGCAATTTATAATAAGTAAGACATCACCCACACTTAACCTCATTAATTAAGACACTGAATTTTTTTACTAACAGTCAATTCCGACTAGTAGTATTTCTAGGATATCCTGCAATGTTAGCATATAACATTATACAACATTCATCAATTATTTTCCATATCAATATCTTCCGATGTCCTTACTCGTTTATATTTGGATAATTGCTAGTGAAGGGATATTTCAACTTTACTCCACATTCATGAGTGGCAATGCTAGGGACACAAAAATTCCAATATCATTAGTAATTCAAGGTAAACCATAATTCCATATCTCAACTACTTATATACTATCTTACCACTTTTCTAGTTCGTTAGAATGCAAGCCTTTATATAGGTGCACTATTTCTATACAACCAATAACATTAGGTACAACACATCATGCTATTTACCTTAGCTGAATTGTAGTCCAAGTTCATAAGCTGTCCGGTTCCCTTTTCTTGAAGAAAATACTATAAAGAATGTTGTCGTTCTTGTGAAAATGTATAAGAAGATCAACAATACCAATGAAAATGTATAAATAGCTCAATAGTCTTTATGTGCATAACCCAATTTCTTGCACACTAATAATTATATGTAAATGATACATTATAACAGAGGTATATTGTACTAACTTGAATTCTCTTCCTAACAATTCTGAAATTCAAGTCCTACCTTTACTTAGCATCTATTTAGTACGCTAATGGTATTCAACATTCACAAGTTAATAAGCAACTTCTGATAAAGAATTTAACATTCACCTTCTGAGAATTTATTGTTACACAGGTTTAGAAACTAAATAACATTCACTTCTCTCATCATTCACTTATTATGTGTAACAACTGACCATTTCCTAGGTTTATTAGTTCATGATAGTCAGACTATATTAATGATAACAAAACATAACTCTTCCTTATGACATATGCATTTAGGACCCAAGGTCGTATGCTAGTTATGTGCATACATATAGGTGAAAGAGTTTTGTTCAACACTAATAGACCCAATCTTGAGAACCATTACTTCCTCCTACCTTTGATCTAAATGTTCAATTAATAAATTTGTTTTGGATATAATTAGTCATGCATCTCAACCAAATTATTCCATTACCAACACCTATAGGCAATTGGAGCCATTTGTCTAATATGCACCGATGTATCCATACAATTTGGTGCAATTATTTGTTCCTGGTTTACATGAAATTTCAAATGTAAAGAGGTGTTTTCCTATTTTACATAATGTTAGTAATGATAGCCTTTACACCTCTAACATTTATTTAATACAAGTTGTATTTTGTATAATCTTGACAGTACAATATATATACCTTTAGAATAGCTACCACTTTAGCATTACTTACCTTTGTGCTTAAACCATTTTACTATACATGATAGTTTGCGGAAAATCTTTTAGAGAGTTTTCAAGGGTAATACAGTTAGTCCTAAATCATCAACTTATCAAGTTCTCTTTTTATAGTTACCTTGTTATCCTCAAGGAATTCACGTAAGTTAGGTATGTATATTTACATCTACATATATATAACCATATTCCCTCACATAATGATACTTCTAAGACCATTGTAGTATACTCTCCTGAGCCACTTATGTTTATTTATTACCAATAATGAATCCTAACTTAGGTCTAGAGGACTTATAATCAATCCTCAATTCTCATTAGATATTTAGCAGTCCTATATTTTATTGTTAGTGACGTAACCCTTTCCCACTAGTGCTTAGCAACAATTGTTTGACGGTTTTCAATGTAACCTATTACAATATGTCAACCTTGCAGTTCTAAGAATCCTTGCAGTAGTGGGTTCAACTATGCATGTAGGTTTCAAAGGTCACTTTTCGGCAATCAAAATTACTATTCATGACAATGATTGCTACAGTACCTTCATCGACCATGAGTTTGTATAAGAATATTTCTACACTTCATTAAAATTTATTGGCGCGAATCAAATAGAGACGAAGCAATCGTCTTAGCCATTCGTAAACATATTAGGAAGTAATCAAGGAAATAACTAGATACCTATGTACTTACATCATCAGGCCTGACATTGAACTGGCAAAAGTATTGGGCCATCTTCATTGTGATTTTGAGAAAGTGTTCTACCTTCTCCTGCACAACTACATGGTTCATAAATATCTATGTTTGGTACATCCTAAGGTACCTGTATTGTAGAGCAGTGTAAACTTGTTGATTCTTGTTATCACAAGGCAAAAATCAATCATTAGTTCCGAAACGAAATACGCAGGAGCGTTTTGAACCCAACTAGGCCCAAGTGTTTCAACTCTCATTCTGATACCACCTGTAACATACCCCTTGTACCTCAATGCCATTATGTGTGAAAAAGGGGTAAGAAGTCTTTGTTTCATTGTTACTACAAAAAGAGTCAATCATGTTAGTGTCAAATTTTACATGGCCTTTCAATGAAAACATGCCCAATCAAATTAGTTAATGTCTAAAGCACACGCATCATAAAAAAATCATTCAACAATTCATATCCATCCTCCTTATCAGAAACCGAACATGCAAGTTACATCCAATTTACTAGTGTAACAGACCCTAAGTCATAAAAAAATTATCATACTCTTTGATTTTCATTTCTTATTTGCCCTATCAAAAGAAAATTTATACCTTTGATTCAACGTTCCTCGAGAGTTCATATTTTTATCCAGATATACTTGTCATGTTGTTAAATTATTTTCGACATACCTTTATATAAAACCATAATCTAAGGAAAGACTTTGATGCAATCTCATCTTTGTAACCATACTTTAGAACATATCTTTCAATGCAAGCTTTACCCTAGAACCATTACTTTTTCATACTACAATTGCTAATAATAATAACATAAATTTGTGATCTACAATGCATTCAAATTTTTACTTGAATAAGCCTTCTCTCCATGAATAATTATATGCAGTTTCAACCATACTTTCATTCATATCAATGGCATATCTTTGAAATCTTCTATCAATGATATTTTTAAACATGTAAACCTAAATCATCATTCTTAACCTTTAAAAGGTGTAGTTCAAAAGCATTTCATCATCATCATTTACAAGTTGCAGAACAAGACGATCGTTACACAAAACAACTAACCTTGTAATGATAAAACAAGGTGCATAACCCACTCACCCTTTTAACATAAATAACTGCAGTGTATAAGGTGCTAGCAGATGGGAAAACATGTGTGGATCAATCATCAATACAAACAGAGTTTGGGAAACATAAAGTACAAAAACAAAAGAGCCACCAATAAAAAACACCATATACGGGGTTCACCCCTAACCCAGGGTTATGTCCACCAAAGGGTCACATCCTGTGACATTTATTTCATTTAAAAAGTTACAGTCCGCAACATAAATGTTGCCATAATCTCTTTTTGTTCTCCGGTATACTCTCTCACCGAGAGTATCTCTGAACTATTTCAATACAACTAGAGGTTCTTGTTCAAGTAAAAATCATTGAATCTAGATGGATCCCTCACCGATTCTTATAACAAGGAAATGTTGTTTGTAACCCACTGTAACTCGAAACTGAAACTTCTCTTTACTTATTCTTCTTGTGATTGTCATGCGATCACTAACATATCAAGGCCTGGGGTTGTGCCTATAAACAAATCAAAATAGGCTCAATGAGTTTCCAGATAACCTTAAAATACTAAGAACTACCTTGTACAATAAACTGCATCCATAGATGTGTTGTGTAATGGTTTTTCCTTAAATATAAAGTGATCTCACAAAAATGGTTCATTTTGGGCTTCATTTATCAAGACCTCTATATTACACAAGTCAATAGTATAATTCCCTATATCCATACAAGGTCACGGGAATATAAAAGAATATTAACGCATATGTATTTCATAATCAATCTGTTGAGGATGGAATATCAAATGTGTCACCTGCGAGTCGAGGTGATGACTTTATATATGTATATAATAATACATATTATAATTCCAGTCATTACTTTATCATATTATTAGTTATATGTGTGGCCTCATATAAATTTTAGACCCAAAAATCAAACGTTTGTTACGGAAACATCAGATCAATAGCAAGACGTTGGTATGAGGAGGAATCGAATCCATAACTTAACAAACTATCGCAACTAGCTGAAAGAGGTCTATAAGTTCAGATCCTCGAGGCAATTAGGACAGATGAAAAAAAAACTAAGACCAGAAACCTAGAGAGGGATATACGCCTCAAGTAAAACAAAACTTAGAGGGGTAATTACACCTCAGCTCTCAAAGCAAAGGTGTGACCTACATAGAGAGGTATCATTGGATCTAGAATGCAGAGTTTTCTTCGGCGTGAAGCACTTACACATCAGGTAATGATTCAACATCCACAGATTAGAAACCAGATGCTGAGGGAGCAACAGAATATTAGATCATAATCTAGATTTGAAATGCAAGCGCAATAATAAAATGTATAACCGGACGTCCTGTTGTTCCAGGAATCCATATTAACTTAAATCTATCTATCAAGCAGCACACAGTGAGCTATAGCATTAGAGATCTATTCCAAGAAAAATACCTACACCAAACCATGTGGCCTTGGAAGTATTGCGCTCGCTTGCCGTTCGAACTTCATCCCTTCCCACTGTGTGTTACATCAAACTTTTTGTAGCAAAGACGAAATTCTGAATCACATATGACCAGATCGCTAAGGGTATTTTTCGTGTCACTGCCACTGAAACAAATAGACATGATCCAACAATTGCATAGTTGTGGCTATCCATAAGAGAATTTCCTTCCCGAGTTGGCTTCATCCATGTTTGCTCATTGGAAGTCCATTTCTCATGCAACAACAAGTACATACAATTTGCACGAAATCCATAACGACTACTCCACCCTAGTAACCTCATATATAAAAAATACCCAAATGCTAGTATGCCTATTCAAATCCCCACGCATCAAATAAAACGTTGTATCCCAAAGATCACATGTCGTCAAAAATGCCCCCCTCATATGCCCTTTGCAACCTATTAAATAACCAAAAAGGGAACGATGCCTTCCCTAACTTGTGCCAAGATTCCCACAACTCAAGGTAGTAATTTTTCCATTAACCTTGCTAGGGCACGTCTCTTTTAATTCCACAATCAGCAACCATAAAATAGGGTAATTTATGACCAACGTCTATCAGTTTACACAACGTCTCCCAAATCAGTGACTATGAATTACGTAACGGCTCCTTAGTCAAGCCTATATAATCAAGGTAATTCACTATTCAAATGATTACGGTATTTTTGTTCTATTATATATGTGATAATATATTTACATATGAAATCTCTTTTAGTTTCCCTTTTATATATATATATATATATATATATATATTATTTTCTTTTTCTATATGATGACTTCATTTATACATAATGTTCCCTTATTATATAATTATATCTTTTGCTCCTTATGCCTACCAACATAGGCATTACCCCAACACCATTTAATATGTGTATACACATATAATTAAATTCACAGGTATGTCCAATATGCTATGAATGTTTATATATCAGTCCCGATAGATGGTAGATTGTCATTGTTAAATGAGGTATGTTGGACTTAAATTGTATTAGGATTAGATTAACTAAGCTAGTGTACCTTAGTTGGGATAATCTCGGTGAGAACTCGGGGCTCAAAACCATATTTCTAGAACTGTCATGCAATACTATGGAAACCATTCATTTATTTAACCGAGTGGTTTTCCAATTTTCACATCATCAAGTTGTGTCGATGTTTTATGACTTAGGAAGTTAATCACCTCATTTTCAAGGTTTGTTTTGATGGGGCCTTGGCTTTGAGCTCCTCACCAAAAGAAAACCTAGTACAATAATATTCAAAATTACAAATTGTTCAGGGGTATACAGAAGGACATTACACCATCGTGGAAGCCAAACCCTATGGTGGGTCTACCACGATCCCCAAGGAGCATTAATGGCACCAACCTGGTGTCCACTTCCCACCTAAAACCCACACTTCCACAGTTTGGTTTCATTGCAATAACGATGGTCTCCATCCCCATGCAAGACTTAAACCCCAATCTTATATGGTTCAACCATATGTTAACGTGCCACCCCAAAAATTATTACGAGTATAATATATCACAAGGTTTTGTGTAATGTATAGTCCATACCATTTATGTGCCAACCAAGTTTAAATACCAAGTATAATATATAATGGGTATCGCATAACCATAGGCTTAAGCCTTGAACCTTGCTTTACCATATGCCATAAGCATATGCTTAAGACCCATGGCATATGAAATATGCCATGGTAATAATCATGTTTAAAAATCAAGGGTTGATCTTTTACCCTAAGTTCATATCTTGCCTAGAAACAAATAAATGTTGTGTTAATGCTTATAATAAAATCAACCTGAAATATAAATACATAATGAAAGTACAACATATAGATAATTTAACTATGTTAAATAAATAATGAAAGTAGTAAATTACCCCTTTATAATCTGAGTTGGTAAGGAACTGTATTAACAAACAATAGGTATATTAAAGATCAATATTTTCAATGCTCTTTAAATAAGCCTCCATCACAAGGTAAAACTACAAGTAAAATTAAAGAGGTGCCTTAGTTCCAAATGAACTAAGTAAGCCTGCAGATAAGTAAACACTTTACCACTCAGATTGCCATGGGAGAACGAGTCCTGCCACTCCGCCCACTTTGTTTCCACAAACAAATTTAAGTCAAGACTTTACAATTAATTAGTAAACTTACGCAGAAATGAATAAAGTATATATCCAAGTAACTAACACCTCTACAACAAACGTATAAATATGAGAATTTAGTTTAATAATCAGATTCATGACATCTTAAGTAAATACACTAATAATGACGACTAAAAGTAAAGGACAGAACGTAAGAACACTTACGACTAAACAGTGGCATATGTAGTGTACGATCTATTTCCGCAAGACAAATAATGTTCCGCATAGGTAGTTTTTACTAGCCTAATAATTTTTTTTATTTTTATTTTCAATTTTTGGGGACATTACATAGGAATGCACTAATATTATGATTGGGAAATGAAGAATCATGTGAATTATAAGCGAGAATTAAAATTTGTATAATATTTTATTGACAAAAGTTATGTAGCATATACTCTGATGGTGTGTCGATTGTGAACATAAGGGAGGGTACATGAACCATAAGAAAACATTAGTATGTAAAGACTCTAGGGTGTGTGGAAGAAGTTGAGGGACCTTTTAGATGCAATGGTAGAATGAAGTCAAAACGCGCTCATGTTTTGTTTAAATTCAAAAATGTGTTCCCTCCAAATGATAAGGCCGAGCCTTGACCCATGCTTGCATGGAATTCTTATGCCTATGTGTTTGCTTCGTACTTTGCTTCGGATTCAACATGCCTATGCCTTGGAGTATGATAAACCATGGCTAATTCAACATTATATCCAAATTTTCAATGTGCTCGTGTTTAGCCGTTCGTCTGATTATGCTGCACACCTCCAATTTTTATGAGATTTTAGAAACAGATATGGTTTTTTTTGCAGATTCCAAATATGTAAATTTTAACAAGAATACATTATTTTTTCTATTTTTTTCTTATTTATCTTCTATCATCACTCCTCAACTCAAAAAACACACTGTTAGTGTTTCGTCCATATCTCTTTCGTTTCTCAACCATTTAAAAAAAAATTGTATGGTGCACTAAAGAACACCAAGCTCTGCATGCTATAAAAAACCCATTTCCAAATAATTACATTAAGACATTCAAACGCTGCACCCACAATTGACGTACCGTTTTCGAGGTTCGATCTCTTAGATAATAAATAAAAAAATTAAGAATATTATATTTATTATTGGAAAAATAGTCGTGCACTAGTACTATATGTTCTCTATATGTATACCGATTTTTGTAAGTTTATTCCATCATTTAGTCACTCAGACGCTGCACCCACAAAAACATATACCTTATAATTTGTCCAAAAAATAAAAAGTGCCCGTTAAAAAATATCTAACTTTAGATAGTTAACAACATTTTCAATAGAAAAAAATTATATATTTGGAAAGGTCATTCAGTTTCCTACATTTCTTATGTTTTACTCATTGCAAGATTTATTGTGTAAGTGTCTCAAAATATCCATACAAGTTGATGGATGTCTGTTTTTTCAGTTTTCTATTGCATCTAATGCGCCAAAAGAGACCCTCATCTTTGTGCACTCACCCTCTAGCTAAGTCAATGACTATGACATGTGATTTCAATCTTGTTTATGATATGATTTAATTGTGATATGTTTGATGCACATGAGGTATGATGTGCATGGACTTTGGACGAGTCGAGAACCTTTGATAGTTACACTCAATTTGATATTTATATTATGGTTGAAATCATGTTTATAATATTTGATGCACATGATTTTTTTATGTGTAGATGATGGGATTGTGATTTCCAATTGATCCACATCAGGTGACAGGGCTGAAAATATTATACGTGTAAGTATAGTGAATTGGATGACACGATGAACTTTGAATAGAGTGAGGAGAACTATAGTTCATTAGTTGCATGTGTTGTGAGGGTAGGTCGCGATCCAGTCAATCACGAATATTTTACTTCGGGGATCACAGTAAGGATTCGACCTTATTCCCCAGGAACCACCTGGCTCTTAACAGGGTAGGTGAACTAAGGTAACATTGGCTCACTTGTCATAACAAACTTCTCACCTGTGGGAATTATCAGAAGGGCATGTTGGGAGCATAGAACCTTGATAATTCTAGTCATGATAAGAATGCGATGGTAATCAACATCTATTTTAATTAAAACATATTTCTCAACATAATACAAGTAAACCTTCAATAACTTATACACAACATAATGCAAGTAAACATTGAATGACCTATACATAATAATTAAAACATAATATGCACTTAAAATACATATATAAACTCAACATATTTCTAAACTTAATGTAAATAAGCATGTTGTGACTCACACACAACCATAAAAGCACATCTAAACATATCATAAAAATTAAAACATTAAATAACCTATACACAACAGAATGCAAGTAAATATTGAATTACCTATACATAACCTATACATAACAATTAAAACATATATATTTAAAATAATAATATAAAAAACTCAACATCTTTATAAATTTAATGTAAATAAGTATAGGATAACTTATGCACAACAATAAAAACACATCTAAACATATAATAAAATTTAAATAAAAATAAATTAATCTGTACACAACAATAAAAACACATCTAAACATATCATAGAAATTAAATAAAATAGGTTGACTTATACACATATCTTCCAATTTAAAAGCTCACCTTTTTTATCAACGAAATATGCTACCAACAACTAGTTGCCTATTTGAAAAGTAAAACATTTATCACAATGAAATAGTTACTTAATAAAAATTATCTCATTGAAAGATTTAAAAACACACTTAATCAAAACAAAACAAGTTTTTAAACAAACTACAAAATGTGCCAGAAACAACCTAATTACCTATTTGAAAAACTGACATATTTATCACATAAAATTGTTACTTAAGAACATTGTGATCAATGAACTTAAGTAGGCCATGAAAGGAGCAATGATCCCATTAAAATATTTAAAAGCACACTTAATGAAAACAAACAAGTACTTAAACACACTACAATATTTATAATCAAATTGTCAAATCCACACATAATTAAAGTATGTCAAATACTACTTTAAGTTCAATATAATATTTATAATCAAAGTATCAAACTCAAACAAAATTATCTAAACTATGCCAACTTCATGTTCAACACAGTGAGTAGACATATATGGAATGAGTGTATGGTAAATGGTGCAGGTCAGACATGTCGCGATTTTAGGGATGTGAGCCTCCTCCTTTGGTCTACATACGTGCGCTTCCTTGTGAACCCTACCAGATTTGCAGAAGTAGCCTTTATCGGGAGCACAATGCCTATCATCCGAGCAGACGCATAGTCCTTCCATACCACATCCATCCTTCTCTATGATCAGTCCCGCTGTGTGTCCTATTTCCAGAACATTATCCGTCTACTCATTGGAGAAGAGTCCCGCAGGATCATATTCATTCTTGACTCGTAGAAAGGCGTTATAATTATCATATTTTTTCGTCACCCCATGAAATGCAAGGTTTCGGTTCTTTCCCCAGTGTGGCAAAGCTCCATATTTCTCGAGAGCCATTTGCTCTATTTCCTCGAACACATCTTGAGACAGTCTCGGGGTGGTGGGATCATCTGCCCGATAGTACTTCATTTCGATTTCCACTGAATCCTCTTGCTTTCCCAAATAAGCACTCAAAGCTTTTACATACCGCTACCGCACTTGAAAACCATTGTACACTTCAACCCTACAAAGGCTTTTTGGGGAAACCATGTCCCTCAGCTTCTTCAGGTCCGAAAGAAATTGTCCGATCTTAGAAATGCCGATACTGAATCCAATCTCAAAGAAATGCGGGCCTTCGATTTGAGGATCCCATGGGCACGCTTCGTCCTCCACACTCTGAAAACACGATCCGGATCATTGCATGTTATTCTGAGATCCAATTACTGGATACCCTATAAACTTTTCACCGTCGTTCTTTAGTCCTATACGGCTTGCGAGAAACTTATCAAACTCAGACTTGGCGATTGAGCACTTGAAATCATCGGACTTTAAGTCTTCTGCCATCCGCTCTGCAGATTCAAAGGTAAATGATTTAAGAGAAATTAAGAACAGTGAATTTAACCAATTACATATGGATCTGCATTAGAAATATAGTCATTGGTTCATCTTCAACAATCTACTTCTTATTCATTGGGAATTCTTATCCATGTAAATAAAAACACCTATCATATATATATATATATAATATATACAGGTTGGCTTTTATTACGTGCTGTCCTTAAATATGTTAACTTCTTCTTTGAAATAGCTTGAAACCCGATGAAATCGCTTACTCCGTTCCCAGCCGACGTAACAGGCTCGCGATCGTCCATTCTATAAAGGACCCTTTTTATAGCAGGGTACGACGTAACAACTGCAAATTCGTACTCGGAACCAAATTTCTCTATCTGGATTTCGAGATCGAGGTCATCTATTTCATTGATGGTCACGCTACGTTTGAACATAGGCTGCAGTTGGAGGGTTACCTGCACAACACTCGGTAAAACATCGTAAACATTATTAGGTATTATACAAAAAATCCATATAAAGGCTGTGAAATGATTAGAAAAGAATTTAATAAAAGAAAGTGGTTTTAGGGTAAATTGTATTTTGATTAAAGAAAATGGTTGAGAGTTCTTATGTAAGGTTACAACTCACATAGGTTAGGTTTCCATACAAATACCAAGAGTTCTGTATGAGTGATATAGAAGGAGGTAATAAAAGAAATCAGTTTCCCATAAGTGTAAGGTCACAACTCATATAGGTTGTCATACAAATACTAAGTTTTTTATAAGTGAAATACTAGGAGGAAACAAAAGAAATTAGTTTTCCATAAGTAAGTGTAAGGTTATAGGTTACATAGGGTGTCATACAAATACCAACAGTTCTCCATAAGTGAAACACCAGGAGGAAACAAAAGAAATCAGTTCCCCATAAGTGAAACAAGAGGAGGAAGCAAAAGAAATCAGTTCCCCATAAGTAAGTGTAAGGTTACAAGTCACATAGGGTGTCATACAAATACCAATAGTTCCCCATAAGTGAAATACGAGGAGGAAACAAAAGAAATCAGTTCCCCATAAGTAAAACATAGAAATCAGTTCCCCAAAAGTAAAACATGAGCAGGAAACAAAAGAAATCAATTCCCCATAAGTAACTATAAGGTTACAAGTCACATAGGGTGTCATACAAATACCAATAGTTCCCCATAAGTGAAACAGAAGGAGGAAACAAAAGAAATCAGTTCTTCATAAGTAAGTGTAAGGTTACAAGTCACATAGGGTGTCATACAAATACCAACAGTTCCCCATAAGTGAAACACAAAGAGGAAACAAAATAAATTAATTCCCCTTAAGTAAGTGTAAGGTTACAAGTCACATAGGGTGTTGTACAAATACCAATAGTTCCCCATATGTGAAACACCAGGAGGAAGTTACAAAAGAAACAAGTTTCCCATAAGTAAGTGTAAGGTTACAAGTCACATAGGGTGTCATATACATACCAAGAGTTCCCCGTAAGTGAAACACTAGGAGGAAACAAAATAAATCAGTTCCCCATAAGTAAGTCTAGGGTTACAAGTCACATTCCCCATAAGTGAAACACTTGGAGGAAACAAAATAAATCAGTTCCCCATAAGTAAGTCTAAGGTTACAAGTCACATAGGGTGTCATACCAACAGTTCCCTATAAGTGAAACATGAAGAGGAAACCAAAGAAATGAGTTCCCCATAAGTAAGTGTAAGATTACAAGTCACATAGGGTGTCATACAAATACCAATAGTTCCCCATAAGTGAAACACCAGGAGGAAACAAAAGAAATTAGTTCCCCACAAGTAAGTGCAAGGTTACATGTCACATAGGGTGTCATACAAATACCAACAGTTCCCCATAAGTGAAACACCAGGAGAAAACAAAAGAAATCAGTTCCTCATAAGTAAGTGAAATACCAGGAAAAAACATAGGTTGCCATACAAATACCAATAGTTTTCCATAAGTGAAACAGAAAGAAGAAGAAAAAAGTTCCCCCATAAGTAAAACACTATGAGGAAACAAAAAAATAGTTCCCCATAAGTAACGCTATGAGGAAATAAAAAACAGTTCCTCATAGGGAGGTTCAACAAAAATGAGAGATTTTGCTCCAATATTCACTTATCAATTAATAGATAAGGACAAAGGAAAATAACTCAATTACTCAGTGCAATAGCAAATTCACGTAGCAGTCAACCTTGATGCCAATAGCTGCCATATGGAAAAACAAGCGGATTTCCCAAATCCCATAAACAAGTAGAGATCAGCCAACAAAATGTAAAGACTGCTCGCTAATATGCTCCATGGGACAAACAAGATCTTCAAAAAAAATGCCATGCTTGAGATTTAAGAGAAATCGTCCAAACTTAATCACAACACTTTTATTGAAAGAGTAAGGGTTATGGCTATACTAACTTCTTATATCATGTAAAGATCGTAGAGATTTTTTTTCATATGGAAATATGCACGGGAAACCCAAAAATAATTCCCCACATTAGTGGATGGTAGAGGTGGTAAACCACTGGCCATCCTCGTAGAAGGCCTAACCCCAAAGGATTCAAGACTCGAACTCGTGACCTCCCCGAACCGAGAGAGTGTGTGCATGTCATACCAATTGAGATAACCCTTGGGGCATAAACATTGTAGAGTTATACTAACTCTTATATCATGTAAGGATTGTCTTTATGGATGAGCCTAATCAAAAGAAAGAGAAGTTCAATATGGATGAGTAATTACAAGAGATAAAGGTTTTTTATAGAAATAAAGAGATTTAATAACCTATTAAAAAATTGCTGTTGATTATGAGTTGCTTAAAAGTTTATGTTTAAGATTAAGATTAAAAGTTTTATAAATTAGTATACATTAAAAAAATTTAACATAACAGATTTTATAATGTTTTTTTAAACTCAAAATAAAAAATTATAAAAATATATAAAAATTACCAAACATTTAATACATTATATGGTAACTAATAAAAAAATAACAAAATATTATAAATACCAAATACTTAATACAAACAATTATAAAAATATATAAAATATACCAAATAATACATAAATAATATGGTAACTAATAAATAAATAACAAAATATTATAAATACCAAATACTTAATACATTAAGTATTTATGGTAGCTAATAAATAAATAACAAAATATTAAAAAAAATGATACCTAATAAATAAATAACATAATATTAAAAAGTAATAGGGTACCCAATAGACAAATAACAAAATATTAAAAAATATACCATAATGATGAACATATATTTTTTTGCCAATCCGTTCATACCTAGAAATGACTCCGCGAAGCCCTAAAGAAAGTTTGGCTGCGTTTAGATTCTCGTCTTGTTCAGTGAGGCTCACAACCTTAGCATATCTCTCATCTCTGGAAGCCGGGATTACTAATCTCATCCCCACAACATATTCATGAACAGCACTACCCTTGCCGAACAGCGAGCTGCCGTGACTACCCGTCCCTAGCATTCCCCCTAGAGTCGCACCAAACCAGTTAGGCGAATGAGGCAAAGCTAAGTCGTGCTCTGCAGCAGCTTGAATCAGTTACTGGGGGCAATTTTGCTATTTCCTAAGATGTTCTCTGATTACCCACGACAATTGCATACTTCACCGGGTTGTTATTTTTTTGGCTCGATGTTTTAACCATAGTCAGGTGAATTTTCTTTTTCCAAAGATGATTTCATTAGTTGTGGGAAAAATTGAGGTGTTTGTGGTGAATTTAGAAGTGTTTGGGACATTTTAATAGTGTTGGGGTGTTTTTAAACATTGTTGATAATGTTTTCCTTTTTGCTTGAGTGTTGTATGTCTATGTTGGGGTGTCTTCTTTGCCTAGGCATTATAATTATTTAGTTTTTGAGTATAATGTTCCCTATTAATTTATTTATTGACTAGTTATTAGAGCAATATCAAAGAGGGATTGCATACTAAGTAGGATTCACTCCATAAATGAGTATTTCACCACATGTACTTTGACCTTACTTGAGTGTTTGGCATGATCCTCTTATCATGTCATTTAGTGTAATCTACATTTATCAGAAGTGTAATCTACATTTATAATCCTTATTTGTCAAGAAAAAGAAAACTCATAGCTTATATTATTGGGTAATGAGTAAAATATAAAGAAGTTGATATGGATATAGTCATGCCTCAAAAGTAATGTTGAATTTCCTTAAGTAGAAGAATCTCATAAACATTGAGAAGGTTGGTCTCAGTGAAAATCCAACCAATGTATAAGCCTATGAAAACTCCTTAGTTTATTTCCTTGTGCTACTAAACTTGGAGCAAGGAAGCATGTTTTCATTTGGTTAGCATTTCTAAACATCACAAGAACTCGCCATAGCCCGAGCTTAATGGTAAATCCTTGGGCATATGCTTCTACTCATCTATTGGATAATCACAATAGCTATAAGAACTTAAGTGTTTGCTTATTTTATCAATAATATATATATTTATATATGCAAATTTTTCATCAACATGTAGAATCTTATAAAACATGGGCGAATCTTTGACAAAATTATAAACCATTTTAAAACTCTATGTAAATTTTTCATAAATCTTGTGTTTTTATATTTATAAAATCTTGTGTTTTTATTAGTTTCATTATATCAAACTTTTCCTTAAATTTCATATTTAAAAAAAAACTTTTTCAATGACAAGATTGCCTATTTACATTTCAATTCTTTTTATGTTTTCATTCTTTACTTCATTGCAAACAATGTTATAATGTTCTTAAATTTTTTTTTATTGTTAATATTATTATAATGTTGAAGTTGTATTTTTCATAAACAATGTTAAAAATATCTACTAAAAAACAATAGAAAATTATCCACTCAATACTCTATTTTATATCTTATATATATTTTTAGAACTTTTGAAAAATTACTATCTAATAACAATTTTGAACATTTTGATGAATTTGATATACCATATAACTATTGATTTATTTTTCATAAATTTGATATATCATATAATTATTTATTTCTTTTTTGAGACAATGTTTAATTAAAATATTTATTGGTTATGAAAATATTAATGAACATGTTATTGTCATAAGCGGTTATATTTTTATCATATTCATTTTGTTTATGGCTAACTTTGCAATAGATTAAATAAATCTAGAAAAAAAAGTTAAATACACTGATATTAATATAATTCATTATAATGCTTATTTATTTATTTTAAAGAAGTACATTTTTAAAATTTTAAATTTACTAAAAGATGCAATTAATTAATGATATACAAAAATCATTAAATACAGCCATAAAAAAGAATTACCAATAAAATGAAAACATTATCATTATTACTTTATTTTTAATTTTATAATATTATATTCAATGAATAATTAATGTTCCAACTCTATTGAATTTAACATAAATATATATTAATTATATTTATATTTATGAAATTTAATATACATTTATATTTAAATTTTGATTGTAGAATTACATATGATTTTTTTTTAATAATTATAATGTTTAAATAATATATACCCACATATTATTACTCCCTCTTAAAAGCTTAATCGAATGAACCCTTTGATATTTCAACCTACAACATAAATTTGATTATTTGATGTCTTTAAAAAAAATAGTTTTTAACCAATAAGAAATAATTTTATATTATTATTATCAAATTTACATTAAGATTTTTATTTTTATTTTAAACATTTCAATTATTAAATTATGATTTTTTTTTTTATATAATTTAAAATTTACAACTACAAATAAGAGCTATGTGATGGCAATGTCCTAGACATTACTATTTTTGCATTTGATATGAAGTTAAATAATAATAATATAAAAATTAAAATTGGACCATCAAAGTATCATGAGATAACTTAGACTTGTTTTACAACTACTTTTATTAATGTGGTTTATTAGATTTGTTTGACAACTAATTTTATTAATGTGGTTTATTAATGTGATAAACAAACAAGAGTTCTATATATATTCTAGTTTTGTTT
>LPNX010764411.1:29963-50837 GCA_001517045.1 Pseudotsuga menziesii
CTCCTCATCATGAAGGAGGCTGATCTTGGGCCCGATATTAGGGAAATCCTCCTCGGCAAATTCAGTGGCAGGAGCTCTGCCTTGACTTGTGGAAACTTAACGCACAAAGGGGAAGACCATTTCAACCCCTTTTGCTTTTTGTAGGGAATGAAATGCATTGTGAAGGGGACACCTCAGTTTTTCCTAAGCATAGATACACCTCTCCATTTTGGGGAAAAAGAGCAGATACACCTCTGTGTATGCTTGAAGAGGAGGAACCTCAGGGTTTCGGGGAAGGATACACTTGTGATGTAAGTTTTATCCATGCGATTGGACCGTCTAGTATACACCTACGATGTAAGTGCCCATGCGATTTGACTGTGCGGTATGTGCCTACGAGGTGATTTCTCCATTTTTTATGAATGCGTTTTGCTTTTATCTTCCTGCATTTTGGATGTGGGATCTGGATGTACTTCGCTTTCGGTGATGCAATTGGATTGTCTAGTATACACCTGCGATTTATGTTTTATATTAAGTCTATGATTTATATCTATGGATATGAACTCCAAGCCTGTGATTTAGGTTTTATTCTGAGCCTGCGATCTATAACTTATGGATATGAACTTCTAAGTCTATGAGTTATATTTTCTTCTAAGCCTTCAAATTATATGTTAAGCACATATTCTTAATCATGGTTCAAAATGGAGTGGAGTAATGCAAAGCTGCATTTTGGATTGATACACCCTTGATGTATCCTTAACCACAATCTGAATCTTTAGGAGTGCATTCCATACAAGGATGCTGAGCAAGAGCTCAACCCCCAAATCCGTTTCTTCTTTTTTTATGCTCAGAAAACCTCTCCGTTGATATTTTTCTACTGTTCATTGATGTGAGCTCCAGGGATTAAAAAATAGCACAAGTATTTGATGAGTTAGTTGATGGACTCCTTGGAGTTACCACGCTTCATCTGTCAGATTATTTTTCGTCCTTAGGTAGTTGTGTTACTGTCCAAACTAAGATGTGTTATTAAAGACAAACCTTGACATTGACATTGTTCCATCTAAGACAAGGCTGGCTAAGCCTCATGATCAACAAGGCATCACCAATGCTTCCTCTTTCTCAAGATTGTGATCAAAATTACATGTAAACACCCATGCAAAATGGGCGTAACAGGTTGCATCTCTTCCAGGGCCATTGCACCAATTTTTTTTACACTCAATGACATTTGGGATCCATGCAGCTTGAATAAAACCTGAATCCCATAGGCAGTGCCTTGTAGATTCTCTGACGCGCTTATAAGACACCATCCATTCATACATTGGGTTCAAGGCCGCTTTGGTCCTCTCTTTGTTTTTAATTGGTTTCTGATTCCTCAGGGGCATGATTGTAGTTGTAGTCAATGAGAGTGGTGGAAATTGTGGCTATAAACAATGAAGCAGCAGCAAGAAAACACAAAATAAACAACAATAGCAAGGAGTCAACGATTTGAGAAACTTGAGTCGAGAACCGTTGAAAACAGTCGATCCTTTTTATTTTTGATATGCTTTACGAATGCTTAAAGTATCATAAATATTTTGTATTTCAAATATTTTGAGATGGTGCACGGCATTAATTTTTGGCATACTATTTAGGAAACCACCCAACAAAAGTTCTGAAGTCCAAGTATCCGTGAAGCTGAAATTTGCGTAGTTGAATTCCATTTTTTGGGTCAACCTACCTTTATTTTATTGAACATTGTGATTTGAAAGTATTTAGTTGCATCTCACTGTTAGGATTATTAATCCTCTCTTGTCCAAATTTGGTCATATGTCTAATTTGGGAGTCATGTCTAAATCAGGAGTCCATCCAGTCTATTTATAGTCATTAACACCATTGGGTCCACTTGACCTAATTGGGGCACATGTTTCAGTTACTAAAGTGTGGGGAACACTAATTGAGGCTCACTGCCACTTATTGCACTTGATTGCATAAGTTTAGGAGCCTCCTAGACCAATCCCTACAATTTAGGAAGCCACTGGGAGTGCCGAAACCAACCAAGGTCAGTTCACTTCAGTTAATGACTAGTCAAGCTAAGTTAGGAGTTAGTTACATTCAGTTCAAGTCCTCCACATTTAGTTAGCGCTAGGTTTACTTGACTGCACACATGTGGGGTGCATTTCTCACCTACCATAGTCAGTTAACCATTGGTCAACACTAAATGTAACACTTGAGTTGTGTTTTAGAGCTTCGATGAACTCCGGTTATGGTTTAGACAAGGTCAGTTAACCACTGAGTCCTCCGATAATGATTTAGACAAGGTCTTGGTTACCTAAAGTCAAGTAGAGTCTAATCAATTCAAACTTTGTCAAGTGGATTCGAATTGCTTGTGGCTATTAAAGCCATTTTACTTCATTGTAATTATCATCGGATTACTTTTTTTTATTAATGAAAGCATTCATAGCTACAAGCCTTTTGCACTGTTTCATTCTTCAATTGCTAAGTAAATTGTGAGATCTTCTTTGTGAGTTTTGTATTTGTCTACCGATTTATATTCTCAAATTTACATGGTATCAGATCCTCGGTGGAAAAGACTCCTCTCCTCCTCAGATCTCCAACCGGATCATTTTTTGAACAAAATTGCTCCTTCCAGCACTGCACCAGAAGCGGAGAATTTACCACTTAATACCCCAAGCAAAGGAATTGTTGATCAAGCTTGCTTGATTAACTAAGCTGGGTGTGAAGGAAATTCCAAAAGTGCAGACTGTCGACCTTACTTTGTATGTTTTATTGTGTGACAAGTTATCAACTTTTCTTATAGCATTCGCTACAAGCATCCTCTTCTTCTCATTGCATTCGCTACAGCAGCTCAGCCTTTCTTATTACATTCAAAATGGCTCATCCAGTGGAGCTTCTCACTCCCTTCAACTATCACCAATGGAAGGAT
Source organism: Pseudotsuga menziesii (assembly GCA_001517045.1). Lineage (NCBI taxonomy): Eukaryota > Viridiplantae > Streptophyta > Pinopsida > Pinales > Pinaceae > Pseudotsuga > Pseudotsuga menziesii. The sequence goes on from LPNX010764411.1 coordinate 32,866, forward strand.
GACATGAGAGTATTGATCCGCACCAAGCATCTCTTCAGACTCATAGAAGAAACAAAGGAAGAGCCAAAATCAGATAAATACAAAGCTAAGTACATGAACAGGATTGATGAAGCCATTGGACTCATGCTCTCCTCAGTCTCTAGAGATCTTCGATTTCACATCCAAGAATTGGACACTCCCAACGAGGTTTGGGACAAGCTTGCTTCCTTATTTGATAAGCATGATGAGATGAGGATCCATCAGCTAGAAAACAATCTGATTACTCTCAATCTATCCAATTTTGAATCTCTAAATGAATTCTTCTCAAAGTTCAAGAACCTGATATATCAGTTGAAGCAATGGAAAGTGAAGAAGGATGGATATCAGCTCATCCTTGGTATTCTGACAAAGCTCAATTCAAACTACTCAGTCTTTGTATCCACCTTCCAAATAGTATGGCTCACTACTCCAAATTGGAATATGCCCACTCTTAATGCTTTCATCCAATATCTTATTTCTGAGAATGATAAATTGATCCAAATGGGGATCATTCGATCTCCCAAAGATCTATCCCTTGTTGCAAGAGGAGATAAGGTAGCGAATGACAAAGGGAAGCAAAGAGATGAGTCTGAGTAGTCAAAAGAACCTTCAGGTTCGAAGAGAAGCAAGAAGAATGGCAAAGGCAAGGTCCTCTACCCTTACTGTGGAAGGGGCTTCCATTCAGAAAGCTCCTATATGAGAAGACAACTTGATGACATGGCTCTTATTTTGAAAAAGCACAACATTTATGTACCTGATAGCGCAAGGAAGGAAGAATCTGAAGAAGAAGAAGAAGAATACCAAAGGAAAGGAAATGCACTGAAGGCTTGATGCACATCAACACCTGCCTTCCTCATTGATTCTGGAGCTTCCAACCATATGGCTGCATCCAGAGAATCATTCTCTTCTTTTCTGTCCTTTGATGGTCCTATTATTCAGATGGGCAATAATAGTAAATTCCAAACCAAAGGGAAGGGCTCTATCCAACTTGAACATGGAAGGTTCAAATATGTGATGTTTATTCCCTCCCTGGCTTCAAACCTGTTATCTGTCTATCAGATGATCTATACTGGATCTCCAAAGCGAGTGATATTTGGTCCTGACTTAGTGGAGATCACATATATCTCTACTGGGAGCATCATAGCAAAGGGTATTGCGAATCATGCTTCAAAAGCATATGAGTTCTCACATTTCATGCCTCCTTCAGAACCAATGCACTCTCAGCAGCCGTTGACAAGGGAGGGTAAAATCATTGCATCTACTTCTTTTACAGCTTCTACTAGTATTGCAGATCCATCTATATTAGTGTATGACATTAAGATTTAAGGTGACTTAGATCTAGATCACTCCCTACTTCCAAATTGGAAGCTAGGAAGATGACAGGAAACTCATCTGACACTCAGAAAGGAAAGACTCTTGCGCTATGTCATACTATTTTACCTCCTTCAGAGAGATGCAATAGACTTCCTGTAAGATACAATATGGCAAGGGATTAGTCTTACTACATTCAGAAGAACGGATATGACCATACACCTCTTCATTCAGCAAGAGACAAAGGTTACATTCCTCCTTCCTCCCATCATCATTTTTTGAGAAGAAGGAGAAGTCTACATGACAGGCCCCAGAATACCTGTGCACAACACACCATGCATGCTGCTTCACTACCTCACAGAGATGAAGATTGCAACAACATATTTTCAAGTTTTTTAAACTTTAGACCTGATTCTACCTGCTTAGCTAGAGGAAGGGCTTTTTTCCCATGTGGTTTTTGCCCCGAATCCTTGTATTAAGCAGTTACTTTATTTTACTTGATGTAATGGGTGACCTATGGTCTTAGTTACCAGGGCCCACCATTTTTCCAAGTTAGCATTCATGGGGGGTGTTAGGATTATTAATCCTCACTTGTCCAAATTTGGTCATATGTCTAATTTGGGAGTCATGTCTAAATCGGGAGTCCATCCAGTCTATTTACAGTCATTAACACCATTAGGTCCATTTGACCTAATTGGGGCACATGTTTTAGTTACTAAATTGTGGGGAACACTAATTGAGGCTCACTGCCACTTATTGCACTTGATTGCATAAGTTTAGGAGCCTCCTAGACCAATCCCTACAATTTAGGAAGCCACTGGGAGTGCCAAAACCAACCAAGGTCAGTTCACTTCAGTTAATGACTAGTCAAGCTAAGTTAGGAGTCAGTTACATTCAGTTCAAGTCCTCCACATTCAGTTAGCACTAGGTTTACTTGACTGCACACATGTGGGGCGCATTTCTCACCTACCACAGTCATTTAACCATTGGTCAACACTGAATGTAACACTTGAGTTGTGTTTTAGAGCTCCGATGAACTCCGGTTATGGTTTAGACAAGGTCAGTTAACCACTGAGTCCTCCGATAATGATTCAGACAAGGTCTTGGTTACCTACAGTCAAGTAGAGTCTAATCAATTCGAACTTCCTCATGTGGATTCGAATTGCTTGTGGCTATTAAATCCATTTTACTTTATTGTAATTATCATCGGATTACTTTTCTTATTAATGAAAGCATTCACAGCTGCAAGCCTTTTGCACTGTTTCATTCTTCAATTGCTAAGTAAATTGTGAGATCTTCTTTGTGAGTTGTGTATTTGTCTACAGATCTATATGCTCAAATTTACATGGTATCGGAGCCTCGGTGGAAAAGACTCCTCTCTTCCTTAGATCTCCAACTGGATCATTTTTTGAGCAAAATTGCTCCTTCCATCACTGCACCAAAAGCGGATAATTTACCACTTAATACCCCAAGCAAAGGAATTGTTGATCAAGATTTCTTGATTAACTAAGCTGGGTGTGAAGGAAATTCCAAAAGTGCATACTGTCGACCTTACTTTGTATGTTTGATTGTGTAATAGGTTATCATATTTTCTTACAGCATTCACTACAAGCAGCCTCTTCTTCTCACTGCATTCGCTACAGCAGCTCAGTCTTTCTTATTACATTCAAAATGGCTCATCTAATGGAGCTTCTCACTCCCTTCAGCTATCACCAGTGGAAGGATGACATGAGAGTATTGCTCCGCACCAACCATCTCTTCAGACTCATAGAAGAAACAGAGGAAGAGCCAGAATCATATAAAGACAAAGCTAAGTTCATGAACAGGCTTGATGAAGCCATTGGACTCATACTCTCCTCAGTCTCTAGAGATATTCGATTTCACATCCAAGAGTTGGACACTCCCAAGGAGGTTTGGGACAAGCTTGCTTCCTTATTTGATAAGCGTGATGAGATGAGGATCCATCAGCTAGAAAATGATCAGATTACTCTCAATCCATCCAATTTTGAATCTCTAAATGAATTCTTCTCAAAGTTCAAGAACCTGATATATTAGTTGAAGCAATGCAAAGTGAAGAAGGATGAAGATCAGCTCATCCTTGCTATTCTCACAAATCTCAATTCAGACTACTCTGTCTTTGTATCCACCTTCCAAATAGTAAGGCTCACTACTCCAAATTGGAAGATGCCCACTCTTAATGCTTTCATCCAATCTCTTATTTCTGAGAATGATAAATTGATCCAAATGGGGATCATTCGATCTCCCAAAGATCTAGCTCTTGTTGCAAGAGGAGAGAAGGTAGCGAATGACAAAGGGAAGCAAAGAAATGAGTCTGAGCAGTCAAAAGAACCTTCAGGTTCGAAGAGAAGCAAGAAGAATGGCAAAGGAAAGGTCCTCTACCCTTACTGTGGAAGGGGCTTCCATTCAGAAATCTCCTGTATGACAAGACAAATTGATGAAATGGCTCTTATTTTGAAAAAGCACAACATTTATGTACCTTCTAGCGCAAGGAAGGAAGACTCTGAATAAGAAGAAGAAGAATACCAAAGGAAAGGAAATGCACTGAAGGCTTGATGCACATCAACACCTACCTTCCTCATTGATTCTGGAGTTTCCAACCATATGGCTGCATCCAGAGAATCATTCTCTTCTTTTCAGTCCTTTGATGGTCCTAGTATTCAGATGGGCAATAACAGTAAAGTACAAACCAAAGGGAAGGGCTCTATCCAACTTGAACATGGAAGGTTCAAAGATGTGCTGTTTGTTCCCTCCCTGGCTTCAAACCTGTTATCTGTCTATCAGATGATCCATACTGGATCTCCAAAGCGAGTGATCTTCAGTCCTAACTTAGTGGAGATCACAGATATCTCTACTGGGAGCATCATAACAAAGGGTATTGTGAATCATGCTTCAAAAGCATATGAGTTCTCACATTTCATGCCTCCTTCGGAACCAGTGCACTCTCAGCAGCCACTTGGAAGGGAAGGTAAAATAATTGCATCTACTTCTTTTACAGCTTCTGCTAGTATTGCAGATCCATCTATATCAGTTTATGACATTAAGATTCAGGGTGACTTAGATCTAGATTCAGTCCCTACTTCAAAACTGGAAGCTAGGAAGATGACTGGAAACTCACCTGACACTCAGAAAGGAATGACTCTTGTGCTATGTCATACTATTTTACCTCCTTCAGAGAGATGCAATAGACTTCCTGTAAGATGCAATATGGAAAGGGGTCAGTCTTACTACATTGAAAAGAATGGATATGATCATACACCTCTTCATTCAGCAAGAGACAAAAGTTACATTCCTCCTTCCTCCCATCATCTTTTTTGGAGAAGAAGGAGAAGTCTAGATGCCATGCCCTAGAATACCTGTGCACAGCACACCATGCATGTTGCTTCACTACCTCACAGAGATGAAGATTGCAGCAACATATTTTCAATTTTTTCAAACTTGAGACCTGATTCTACCTGCTTAGCTAGAGGAAGGGCTTTTTTCCCATGTGGTTTTTGCCCCGACTCCTTGTATTAAGCAGTTACTTTATTTTACTTGATGTAATGGGTGACCTATGGTCTTAGTTACCAGGGCCCACAGTTTGTCCAAGTTATCATTCAGGGGGGGTGTTAGGATTATTAATCCTCCCTTGTCCAAATTTGGTCATATGTCTAATTTGGGAGTCATGTCTAAATCGGGAGTCTATCCAGTCTATTTATAGTAATTAACACCATTGGGTCCACTTGACCTAATTGGGGCACATGTTTCAGTTACTAAAGTGTGGGAAACACTAATTGAGTCTCACTGCCACTTATTGCACTTGATTGCATAAGTTTAGGAGCCTCCTAGACCAATCCCTACAATTTAGGAAGCCATTGGGAGTGCCGAAACCAGCCAAGGCCAGTTCACTTCAGTTAATGACTAGTCAAGCTAAGTTAGGAGTCAGTTACATTCAGTTCAAGTCCTCCACATTCAGTTAGCGCTAGGTTTACTTGACTGCACACATGTGGGGCACATTTCTCACCTACCACAGTCAGTTAACCATTGGTCAACACTGAATGTAACACTTGAGTTGTGTTTTAGGGCTCCGATGAGCTCCAGTTATGGTTTAGACAAGGTCAGTTAACCATTGAGTCCTACGATAATGATTTAGACAAGGTCTTGGTTACCTACAGTCAAGTAGATTCTAATCAATTCGAACTTCCTCATGTGGATTCGAATTGCTTGTGGCTATTAAAGCCATTTTAATTGATTGTAATTATCATCGGATTACTTTTTTGATTAATGAAAGCATTCACAGCTGCAAGCCTTTTGCACTGTTTCATTCTTCAATTGCTAAGTAAATTGTGAGATCTTCTTTGTCAGTTGTGTATTTGTCTACAGATCTATATGCTCAAATTTACACTCACCCTTGATTTACTTGGCTAATTAGACTTTTCCATGTTTTAAATGCCCTTTGTCTTTCGATATGTGAGTTAAAGTCCAGCCACCTTTAAAGAACTAGGTTTGGATATATCCTTTTTTATTCGGATAATAATTGAACTTTAAAGTTTATGTATTGCATATATGTATATTTATATACGATTGATATACATATATAGACATAATGGCTTGACTCTAGTTTTATGCTCGGTAGGAATTGATATCCCTTCAACTTTAGATTGAAATAAAATTGGATTGGTCATATTTTATGTTTGGTAGGGACATGGGCAATATACTATGAGTTGCATAGCGTAAAGGTCTAGAATTATGAAACTTAAAGAGGGAACCAATTAGTGACTTATCCTAACCAGCATAATAAACAGATAAAATAATTTATCCATGCATTAAGCTACCTCACTAAGGCACGAAGAGTGGGTTGTATTTAAAGACGACCAGTACATGGTGCTTTTGTGGTTGTAATTTTATATATATCATCATAGAGAGCTCTTAGCATGTCAATATTTGAGAACACTATGAGCCTATTTATTTGGGTTATATGTTTTGTTAGAGAGACCATGGGAATAACCAAAAGAAAGTATGGAAACAAGGATATTGCAGAATGTAACTATTTTTATAAAATGAATAATACATGATATGACGGTTTGGTGGACGTAGCCCATGGATTGGGTGAACCACGTACATTTGTGTCTGTCTCATTTTCATGTGTCTGATTGTTTCCTTTCCTCACATTGTTTTGTGTACATGTGATGTTGTTCTGCAACCTTGTTAATGGATCTTGCTATTGTAGAAGATAATCAAGAAAAGTTATTATAATTATTTTTGTCCACACATAGTATTGTTTTAAATGCATTGATGATGAAAACGCTTGCAGTTTCCAACCAAGGTAAATAGTGTTATGTGATTAAATATATGATGTTAGATAAATGTGTTATGTGATCTTCACCCTATAAGCTGGAGGAGTTATGCTTAATTCATTTTGCAAAGAACAACTTATTATGATGAAGGTTTTAGATAGAAAGTGAACTCAATACCTTGCGGGCATTTTATGTCAGTCATAGTAAAAGTATGTGCCAATGCGATAGGAGAAACTTGAGCATGTATTCAATATGATAGTTGGAATTTGCACATAAGAAGTTCTCCATTGAGGTCTAACATATCATGTTTAATTAAAATGCATTGTGGATCAAAATCTTATAACTTTTGGGGATTAGCATTGTAGCGCACATGGAAGTATATTATGTCATAGTACAGGGTAAAGCCTTCATTGGGAGGATAAAGTTATAAGGAAAGGTAAGAAATTCCATTAAGAGTAAGTCCATATACTATGGAGTTATAAGAATATATAATGTGCCATGAATACCAACAAAGTTGCGGTTAAGAAAATCTGTTATTTAGATGAATTGCATTAAATTTTGTCTGGATAAGGTAGGTATGTGAAAACGGGTATGTGACAACTATTGTTGTATGTAACTCTTGAGTTCGATCTTAATGATGGTATAAATTGTTGAATAGTGAGTCCAAAAGAAGATATTATTGACGTCAATTGGAGGGCTAAAGGACACAGTTATTGCTTAGATATACTTTGGTTTTTGAACTAATGAATTGAGCGTATGTTATTAAATGTATGGGTAACTATATGAATATATGCTAAGGATAATGTCACACTAAATGGTTATTTATTTCAGAGACAGACATAAGTCAACTTGTTATAAAAGAACCTTTTGAAAGGACCATAATTTACCCCATTTTTCACTAAAGTTATTTTCAGTTTTCGGGTGATGTTACACGTGGTATCAGAGCAAGAGTTGAAACACTTGGGCCTATTTGGGCTCAATATGCTCCTACACATTTCGTTTCGAAACTAATGATTGAGTTTTGCCTTGTGATTATAGGAAGTTTACACCATTCTGCAATACAGGTACCTTAAGATGTACCAAATGTAGATATTTATTGATCTTGCAGTTGTGCAGGAGAAGGGGGAACATTTTCTCAAAATCGCAACGAAGATGGCCCATTGCTTTTTCTAGTTCAATGTGAGGGCCGATGATGTAAGTACACAAGTATCTGGCTAAATTCCTTGATCACTTCTGAATATGTCTACGAATTGCTAAGATGATTGCTTAGTCTCTATTTGAGTCGCGCTAATAAATTTAATGAAGTATAGAAGTCTTCTTAGACAGACTCTTGGTCAATGAAAGTACTATAGTAGTTTCTATTATAATAGTAATGTGGGAGTTGAATTGATGTAATAAGTGACCTTTAGAACCTACATCCATAGTTTAACTGGCCATTAATGACATGATGTATGTTAAAATGATTCTTAGCATTCTGTGTGAATTGTGATAGGTTACACAGTGAATAGTGTTGCTAAAGAGTAGCATTGAAAAGGTTACCTAATTACCTAAAATATTCTAATGCGAATTGAATATTGATTATAAGTCTTCTGGACCTAATTGGGGGTTCATTATTTGTAAATGTAAGTGGCTCATGAGAGTATACTACAGGGTCGTAGAGGTATCATTATGTGAGGGATTATGGTTATAGACATGTAAATATACATACATAACTTACCTGAATCCATAGAGGATAGAAAGGTAGCTACTTAAAAGGGAACCTGATAAATTGATCATTTAGGAGTAATTCTCAAAAGGATTAGCTGCAAACTATCACGTATAGTAAAAACGGTTTAAACAAAAGGTAAGTAATGCTAAAGTAGTAGCCATGCTAAAAAATATATGGCACTGTCAAGATTATACAAAATACAAATCATATTAAATAAATGTTACCAATACTAACACTATGTAAAATAGGAGAGCATCTCTTTACATTTGGAATTTCATGTACAACCAGGAACGAAACGATTGCATTAAATCGTATGGATACATGTTAGTCAAATAAGGACAATTGAATATAGATTTTGGTAATAAATAATTGATTCAGGTGCATGACTAATTATATCCAAAGTAAATTTATTGACTGAGCATTTAGATCGAAGGAAGGAAATGATGTTTCTCAAAGATTTGGGTCTAGTAGTTTTTGACAAAACTCTTTTACCTATATGTATGCACATAACTATCATACAACTTTGTGTCCTAAATGCATATAAAGAAGAATTGTTTTCGTGAACTAATAAAAATGGTTAGTCATTACATCTAATAAGTGAATGATGAAGAAGTCAATGTTATTTGTTTTCTGAACCTGTGTGTAATAGAAATTCTTAGAAAGTAAATGTTAACTTCTTTATCAAAAGTTGTTGAATTAACGTGAGAATGTTGAATGCCATTAGCGTACAAAAATACATGCTAAGTAAAGGTAGGACTGGAATTTCAGAATTGTTAGGAAGATAATTCAAGTTAGTACAATATAGCAATGTTATAATGTATCCTTTACATATAATCATTAGTGTGCAAGAAATTGGGTTATGCACATAAATACTATTGAGCTATCTATACATTTGCATGGTTGATCTCCTTATACATTTTCATGAAGAACAACAACATTCCTTACAGTATTTATTCAAGAAAAGGAAAAAGAAAAACTAGACTGCATATGAACTTGGGCCACAATATAGCTAAGGTAAGTAGCATGATGTGTTGTGCCTAATATTTCTTGTCATGCAGAAGGAGTGCACCTATATGAAGGCTCCCATTTTGATGAAGCAGAATAGTGGTAAGACATGACATAAGTAGTTGAGGTATGAAATTATGATAACAGTTTACATTGTTTACTTTGGATTATTGATGCTATTGGAATTTCCATGTCCCTAGCATTGCCGCTGATGAATGTGGTATAAAGTTGGACTATCCCTAGTAATTATCCAAGTAATAGATGAGTCGGGATGTCTAAAGATATTGATATTGAAAATAAGTAAGTTGATGAATGTTGTATAATGTTATATGCTAACATTGCAGGATATGCTAGGAACACTATCAATTGGAGTTGACTGTTAGAAAAATGTTTGCTTCCGTAAATAATGAGGTTAAGTATGGGTGATGTTTTAATTATTATAATTGTGGAGTCTTGAGATTTAAAACCAAGGATTAACTGTGGATGATGTTGTTTACATACTGACATTGCAGGCTTCACCAAGAATATGACCATTGCTACAATCGATGTACATTATGCTATATAATTCCTCCTGCGTATGTAAGTTGTGCTCAATTGCTCAAAAGTGAGTAAGGAGTAATGTTTCTAGATGATTTACAAGGTTATGATTAAATGATTAATTAATGAAATTATGGGTTATCGATAGATGCTTTGACTAACCATGTAGCTGATTCATGAATTGGGACAATGATAGTAAAGTCATGCTAAGCACCAAGGAGTGTGCGTTACAAATAGTCAAAGTTAAAATTTATACTAGATATGAACAAGGAAAAAATTGAATGCTGCAGGAGCACCATGGTGTTAGGCAAGTGATTGTTGCGTGAGCACATTGGTGTTAGGCATATATGCTGTAGGAGCATAATGGTGTTAGGCAAGTGATTGCCACGTGAGCACATTGGTGTGGCAAAAATACCTAGGAAAAATTAGACATCTGGAAGACAGGACGTTGTTTGATGTCACTGAGGGGAAAACTTTTAACTAGTGGTTAAAAGGGAGAGCAACCTCAGAAATTGTTTTAAGTCCACACAAGAATGGAAAAGAAACTCAAGGAAGAGTTTGGAAAACATAACGAACAAAAAACATTTTTAACAAATTTCCAAGTAATTATACTGTTACATGCTTAACGTGTAATATGAAGGAAGGATTTCCTCAGGTCGAGGACGACATGACTATCCAAAGGTTGGAGATAAAACCGACATCCAAAGGGTAGTAATTATATTTTATTGATGAATAAATTGCATTATGAAAATACTTGGGTATTATGATACCAATAAAAACTAGAAAGTGTCCTATAAATTGCAGAGTATTACAATGCAAAAGGGATCTATGGATTATGTTTAACTTGAATTATGATTTTGGACATGATGTACTGAAGAAAATCGGGCTAGACCCGAACTTGTTGCAGGAAACTATAGGTCTTGAATGATAGTGACTTAAGAAGTACCGAAAGATCTCCGAGGTTCAGAATAAAGAGATGAAAAGAAGAAAAGATCACGAAATAGAAGAAGGAAATTTGGTTAAAGAAAACTCAGGAACACCGAGGATGGTGTTATCTTAAGGGGGGAGGATGTAATATCCCTCTTAATTTCCTCTTAATATTTTGTAATTTATGAATGTATTTATTCTCTGGTGAGGAGCTCAAGGCCAAGGCCCCACCAGCAGAACCATGTATGTTAGGTGATATGATTTCCTAAGTCTTGGACTTGGGAGGCTTAAGACATGAGTGAAACTTCATTTAGACAACCAAGTACACTAGCAGGAGAGACTAGTGACCAAGTTCTTCCCAACCTAGATGTTGTGGCAGAAGGAAGCTCACTACAATATTTTGGTAGGTTTCGTAGTCGCCAATTTGGGTAAGAGCGACATCAAAACAGGTATAAAACACATATAAAACAAATATAATATGTGTGAAAAGACATATATATATATATATATATATATATATATATATATATATATATATATATATTTTATCTATNTTGGTTAAATTGGATAAAGAAATATAACCTGTACGTGTAATTAGGTATATTTATGAATGCATATATATATATATATATATATTCATATAATTTTAAGAAGGCATATATCTAAAATGTATGTTTTAAATGAAAGGCATAATGTGCACTTAAGAGGACCCAACATTGAAAGGAATCTCCTTAGCGTGAAGGAGGCTGATCTTGGGCCTGATATTAGGGAAATCCTCCTCGGCAAATTTAGTGGTAGGAGTTCTGCTTTGACTTGTGGAAACTTAACGCACAAAGGGGAAGACCGTTTCAACCCTTTTTGCTTTTTATAGGGAATGAAATGCATTGTGAAGGGGACACCTCAGTTTTTCCTAAGCATAGATACACCTCTCCATTTTGGGGAAAAAGAGCAGATACACCTCTATGTATGCTTGAAGAGGAGGAACCTTGGCGTTTCAGGGAAGGATACACTTGTGATGTAAGTTTTATCCATGCGATTGGACTGTCCAGTATACACTTGCGATGTAAGTGCCCATGCAATTTGATTGTTCGGTATGTGCCTACGAGGTGATTTCTACATTTTTTTATCAATGCATTTTGCTTTTATCTTCCTACATTTTGGATGTGGGATCTGGATATACTTTGCTTCTGGTGATTTCTACATTTTTTTATCAATGCATTTTGATTTTATCTTCCTACATTTTGGATGTGGGATCTGGATATACTTTGCTTATGTTTTATATTAATTCTGCGATTTATATCTATGGATATGAACTCGAAGCCTGTGATTTAGGTTTTATTCTGAGCCTGTGATTTATAACTTATGGATATGATCTTCTAATCCTGCGAGTTATATTTTATTCTAAGCCTGCGAATTATATGTTAAGCACATATTCTTAATCATGGTTCAGAATGGAGTGGAGTAATGCAAAGCTGCATTTTGGATTGATACACCCTTGATGTATCCTTAACCACGATCTGAATCTTTAGGAGTGCAGTCCATACAAGGATGCTGAGTGAGAGCTCAACCCCCAAATCCATTTATTCTTTTTTTATACTCATAAAACCTCTGCATTTATATTCTTCTACTATTCATTGTCGTGAGCTCTAGGGATTAAAAAATAGCACAGGTATTTGATGAGTTAGTTGATGGACTCCTTGGAGTTACCACGCTTCATCTGTCGGATTATTTTTCGTCCTTAGGTAGTTTTGTTACTGTCCAAACTAACATGTGTGATTAAAGCCAAACCTTGACATTGACATTGTTCCATCTATGACAAGGCCAGTGAAGACTCATGTTCAACAAGGCATCACCAATGATGCCTCTTTCTCAAGAGTGTGATCAAAATTACATGTAAACACCCATTTAAAATGGGCATAACAGGTTGCATCTCTTCCAGGGCCATTGCACCAATTTGTTTTACACTCTACGAAATCTGGGACACATGCAGCTTGAATAGTTCCTGAATCCCACAGGCAGTGCCTTGTATATTCTTTGACGTGCTTATAAGACACCATCCATTCGTACGTTGGGTTCAAGGCCTCTTTGGTGCTCTCTTTGTTTTTAATTGGTTTTTGATTCCTTGGGGGCATGATTGCAGTTGTAGTCAATGAGAGTGGTGGCAATTGTGGCTATAAAAAATGAAGCAGCAACAAGAAAACACAAATGCAATGACAATAGCAAGGAGTCAGCAATTTGAGAAACTTGAGACGAGAACCATTGAAAATAGTCGATCCTTTTTATTTTTGATATGCTTTATGAATGCTTAAAGTATCATAAATATTTTGTATTTCAAATATTTGAGATGGTGCGTGGCATTAAATTTTGGCATACTATTTAGGAAACCACTCAGCAAAAGTTCAGAAGTCCAAGTATCTGTGAAGCTAAAATTTGCATAGTTGAATTTCCTTTTTAGGGTAAACCTATCTTTATTTTATTGAATGTTGTGATCTGAAAGTATTTAGTTGCATCTCACCCTTGATTTACTTGGCTAATCAGAATTTTCCATTTTTTAAATGCCCTTTGCCTTTCGATATGTGAGTTAAAGTCCAGCCACCTTTAAAGAACTAGGTTTGGATATATCCTTTTTGATTCGGATAATAATTGAACTTTAAAGTTTATGTATTTTATATACGATTTGTATATGTATATAGACATAATGGTTTGACTCCAGTTTTATGCTTGGTAGGAATTGATATCCCTTGGACTTTAGATTGAAATAAAATTGGATTGGTCATATTTTATGTCTGGTAGGGACATGGGCAATATACTATGAGTTGCATAGAGTAAAGGTCTATAATTATAAAACTTAAAGAGTGAACCAACTAGTGACTTATCCTAACCAACATAATAAACAGATAAAATAATTTAGACATGCATTAAGCTACCTCACTAAGGCACAAAGAGTGAGTTGTAGTTAAAGACGACCAATAAATGGTGCTTCTGTGGTTCTAATTTTATATATATCATCACAGAGGGCTCTTAGCATGTCAAGGTTTGAGAACACTATGAGCCTGTTTGTTTGGGTTATAGGTTTTGTTAGAGAGACCATGGGAATAAACAAAAGAAAGTATGGTTTTTATAGAATGAATAATACATGATATGACCTTTTGGTGGACGTAGCCCATGGATTGGGTGAACCATGTACATTTGTGTTTGTCTCATTTTCATGTGTCTGGCTGTTTCCTTTCCTCACATTGTTTTGTGTACATGTGATGCTATTCTGCAACATTGTTAATGGATCAAAAGTAAGGAGAAAAGGTGGAGTTTTGTATTTGGACTTACCTCCCACACTTGCTTCCCCAATATCTTCTTCTTCGGGTTGGTTATTGGTGGGAAGCTTTTCCTCTGGCATTTCAAGTGCTTTCAATAATTTTTCTTTTTGCTGCAGCACATTACACATTTCAAACAATGAGATATTTGCCTTAGCCCTTTTAATATCTTCCACAATATTATACTCCATATTATGTTCTTCTAGATTCTTTTTTACATTATTGCTCTTCTCTTCAATGGGTTTAGTAGGCATGTTGATTTGCTTTGGATTTTGACTGGTAATGGTAAACTCAGGAATTTTATTAGCTGTGGCGTTCTTCTTAATTTTCATTACATTCTCCTGAAGTCTCTTAATTTTCGGGATTATTAACCTATCTTCTTTTATCATCCCTTTGCTCCTCATTGTTACATTTGCTTCTGATATGTCCTCATGTCTCAAATCACTTTCATTTTCGGTATAAAACATGAAGGCACAGTCCCATAAAGCCATGGCATCATCCTCTTGCTTTTCTATTGATTTGTTATCATTTTATTCCTCATCATTTGCCTTTGTTAGTTTTGAGTCTAGCAGTTGATTCATCACTAATGTCATTGAATTTATCCATTGAGGACAATTTTTTTCAGAATGGGGCTGCTGGTGAAAAGTGCAAAAGTTGTCCATACCTACCTCTGTTAAGATCTTTGATGCAGGACTCTGTGGAGGAGGTTTAGACTAATTGTTATCCTCTCTTCTCTTGTAGTAAGGATTATATTCTTTTTGAGCTTTCTTTTCCTTCTCCAAATCTATTATTCTATTTGAAAGCTTCTGCATCATCTTTACTACCCCTTCAAAGTCATGCGACTACTCCTCCTTAGTCTTAGTAAATAATAAAGCTTCCTTACCAACAGTTTTTTCTCCAGACTGCTCAGGATAATCTTTGATGCTCTTTCTTTCAGCTTCTACTCTCTCAGCTTTTTCGTAAGTTTCTGATAACATAGGTTTGGCTTTCATCTTAGCGAACATGGACAAATTAGGCCCTAAAGATGAAGTATAATATTCAATCAAAACTTTATCAGAAGGCTTATCAACTAGAGAAAAAATCTTAAGATAAGCAGCAAACCTTTGTGTAAAACTATGCACCTTTTCTTTTCTTTCTTTCTTCAAAGCACATAAACCTTTCATCAGTGCTACATGGGTTTTCTAGGCTGCATATTTATTTCTGAATATTCTTTCAAAATTATCCCAGTCTGAGATTGAGTTTGCAAGCATACCAAAATACCATGAGGCTGCTGCTCCTTTAAGGGTATGTGGAAAAAGTCTGCAAACTACATCTTCGTGTTCTCCATCCCTTAATCCTTCTATGGCCAAGTAAAAGCATTGGAAGTGATCATCTACTAAAATATTTTCATTTGCGTCAAATTTGGGCAAGATTTTCTCAAAATCCTAAGGTAAGTCATGCAAAGAAGGTGTTAGGTTTAAAGGTGATTTGGCTTTCCAAGTAGGTGGTTGATTTGCTTTTACGCCTTCCATGAGTCTGGGTGGAGAGTGAGGTGGTGAATGAATAGGAGTATGAACAGGTGAACAGTAAGGGGTCTCTGGGCCCACTTGATTTAAAGGCTAAAAAACTTCCTGTAAGGTTGTTTCTACAAGTTCTTCCAAATCTTCAACCAACACCGAGTGTTCCAATACAGGACGGCCTTTCTTCTTGTATTCTCTTCTGGGTAAGTTAGGGATAATCGATAATCCTCCAATATTCTTCACATATTCCCTAGTATGTCTTCTTAGATCATTAACTACTTTGTTATAGACAGAGTACAAGTGCTCTTTACCCTTCTCTTCAGGAATTGGATTGGGAAACAAACTGCTTTCTGAACTGTCACCGGTGGAATAATCTCAAGAAAACGGGTTTCCTCGGCTAGCCATGCATTGGAGGCCCTCCTTCTAGAGCCAAAAACTATTGAGGCCTGGAAATTTGCAGGCAAGAGCAGTAAGGGATTCTCCCCAATCAACATTCCCAACTAGCCCATGACTGTTTGGTGTAGGGAATCCGTCCGGTTTGTTGTCCGGCTATCGTAGGTCAAGTGGAAAAAAAAGGGTTTTACCGGTCCACCGTGTATATTTTAGTTTTTTATGACTTTAAGTATGATATGCAAGTGCCTATCTAAGAATGCAGATTGATAGAGAATACGAGGAGTAGTCACAATGTGATGCGCAGGTTCTTACCTCTTGTCTTAAACTCTCTCGCATCTCAATCACACACAGCAAGAAATTGAAACTAACTACCTAACCTATCCCTAGGGAGCAATATTATGTTGGCGACGAAGAAGATCCACCGGAAAATGAGATCCACCTGTTCGGGGAACAAGATTCGGAGATATATCTCACTAAAGAAGAACATAATATGTTTGCACAGGAAGATGCAAATGAAGAATTTGAAAATGAGTCATATCAGAGAGGTTATTTACATGCAATGGATGATGTTCAAAGGAAAATGAAGCTAAGGAACATAGATGTTCCCATAAATAAAGGAAAGGAAAATCCAAATCAGCCTTCCTCTAGTTCCTTAAATGTAGAGAAAGGAAAAGAAACACAACAAGAGCCCTTTGTGAGTAGAGAAGTTCAGAATGATGTACATAGGGATAAAGTAATAAAAAAGGCGACTCCGATTGAGGTAGAGAATATTAGTGCTGGTTTTAACCTGCAAAACGAGCTGTCTAAACTGAAGATCTCTGTTCCATTTAATGAGTTGTTGAGAAATACTGAATACAGAGATACTATTTCAAAAATGGTCAAAGACCAAGGTGAAGGGCAGGCCGACATTTTAAATTTGAATGATGATAATCCTGCCATATCATTTGGATCAAAAGTTGATAATTTAGAAGGCGAAGAGGCGCCTCCTTTCTACTTAAGTCTGAAGGTGCTCGACAAAGTGGTCCACAATGCCATGTTGGATTCCGGGGCGTCACATAATCTGATGCCCAAAGGAGTGGTAGAAAGTTTAGGATTGGAGGTAACAAGGCCCTATAAAGATCTGTACTCTTTTGATTCCAAGAAGGTAAAATGCCTGGGACTAATTAAGGACATGGTGGTAACCCTGAACAAACTGCCTTCTAAGACCATAGTCATGGATGTAGTAGTGGCAGACATCCCACCCAAATTTGGGGTATTGTTGTCAAGATCTTGGACTTCCAAGTTGAGAGGCAGCTTGCAGATGGACATGTCATATGCTACCATCCCAGTTCCAGATGGGAGCAGAAGACTGTATAGAGAAAAGAGAACTCCTTATGTGGTTAGCAGTCAAGATAAGCCCGAAGTTCATCATATATATGCTGTTGACACTGATTTGGGATCTTCCATCTTCTTTAATGATGCTACCCCCAATGATTTGGAAGCTGCATTGCAAAAGAAATCTGAGGAACAGGAGAAGTACGAGGTGAATAAAGAAAAAGAAGTTTTGGAACAACAAGCTCTGGAAGCAAAACAGAAAAAGAAGGCCAATGGATCATGTATTTTGATGGATCTGTTGCGAAGGTTGGTGCCGGGGCTGGTGTTTACATCATTTCTCCTATTCATGATTTCAAAGCTTTGTCATAAAAATTACTATTTGAGTGCACTAACAATGTAGCAGAGTATGAGGCCCTGTTATTAGGGTTACATGCTTTGAAGGGTCTGGGGGCTCAGAGGGTCAAGATCTTGGGCGACTCTGAGTTGGTGATAAATCAAGTAAATGAGAGTTATCAAACTAAGCATCCTTGGATGAGGGCTTACGGAAATGAAGTATGGGATATGCTTGGCAACTTATTTACAGAGTATATAATTCAGGTGGTTCCCAGGGTTGACAATATGGTGGCTGATTCCTTAGCAGTAGCCGCTGGAAAAT
>LPNX010764411.1:58493-235675 GCA_001517045.1 Pseudotsuga menziesii
CCTCATTTCTTCTATTTTCACCCTGACAAATGAGATGACTGCAACTATGTGATTATCTTGCCTTTGAAAAATCCTGTGTATGCATTTTGGGAATCTTTTTATATGTATATGACTCCTTTTCCCAATGGATATGTGATTGTTTCAACCAAATAAATAAACCTTTAAATATTGTTACCGTTTGGTCTTGCAATTTGTAAAGTTCATGTTGAGAGATCCCTCTCTGGGAGAGAATACCAATATCTTCCTAAAGTGGTTTTGCTGTTACCTCGGGGTGTACCTTTTACAACCTGGGTACATTCTGAGTGCTAACAGAAGGCATCTAGAAAATTTTCATGAGATATGGATGAATGTTTTATTGGCTAAAGTAGTTGCATGATCATATATTTATGCATAAGAATTTGCCATTATGAATATTCCTTATGAAATGTTTCTAACCATACAAATGCATTTGACTTGTAGGAAAGATCGTATATAGAATTTCCTACAAGCAAAAGAAGAATGAGACTTGTTCCAAAGAACAAGTAATGACAGCTCAAGATGAAAAATATGATGAATGCAGCAACATCATTGATACAGAACCTTCCAAGAATAAAGGGAAGACCAGTTCAAGAAGAATGATGTCTAGGATGCAGTATCGATACATGAAGGGAATTTTGTAATTCCATCATGCAGTAGATGGAAACATCATTGGATACGAGGCAAGATTCGTAGCATGAGGCATAGACTATGAAGAGACATTTGCAGCCACTAGAAATACACATGACAGGAAGAATCATGTGTGCAAATGAAAGAAGGCCTTGTACAAGCTTAGAAGACACCCATGGGATAACACATACATAAGGAGCTTGATGAAGACCTTAACCTTTGCTACAAGGTTGAATATGAAATCCTATAGAGGATGACAAGCTCACATATGGGTGCAAGAAGAACTTTTGAAAAGGTTCAAGATAGAGGATCTTGGTATCCAGTGACCCTAGATGGATACATAGAATATTAGTAGCATAGGAAGCTACTTGTCACTCTGATATAGAATGTTTTAGTGCATAGAGTACAAAAGACAGAGGGAGTATGATGCTTCAGAGGGATTGATTGCAAAATATCTTGAGGATCGACATGGTATGACAGGATGGATAGATTACTGATGACTCTAGGCTTTACTGAGAGTAAAGTGGACTCCAACCTTTGCTTCAAGGTTGAAGAAGGAAGACCAATGATGCTCTTGTTATGTGTCGATGCACTATTTTCTAGGAATGGAATGGAGATGCCTTATCAGAAGCAGTTGATGCCACGATGTATCGTTAGATGATTTTTTCATTGATGTACTTGACGAATACAAGACCCGATATTTTCTTTGTTGTGAACACATTGAGACATGTTCACTTGATGATTGCAAAGGGTACAGTTGATTATGGGCTCAAGTATGAGGTGAATCAGAAGATTAACCTAGAGGGTTATGTTGATTCATATTGGGCAGTAGTGCCATTGATAGGAAGAGCAACTCAGGTTGTTGCTTTAGTATGGGATACGGTGTGATCTCTTGGTTTAGCAGGAAGCAATCCTATGTGGCACTGAGTACAGCTGAAGCAGAGTATGTCGCAGTTTGTTCAACTAGTTGTCAAGCAGTATGGCTGCAGAAGCTACTATCTGATTTATTTGATCTTCAGATGAATGCTAATTGTATACATTGTGACAACCAGAGTTGCGTGAAGTTGTTAGAGAATCCACTGTTCCATGACAAGTCGAAGCATATCAAGATCAAGTATCACTATATCAGGGATATGGTATAGAAGGGAGTAGTGAAGCTCCAATATGTTGCGATGAAGGAATAGATAGCTGATGTGTTGAAGAAGCCATTGGCTAGGGTGAAGTTTGAGTACTTTAGGGAGAAGCTTGGTGTTCTCCAAAACGAGGTTTTCTCCAAGGGAAAGTTATGAGACCCATAGCCATTTTGACATGGTGAGAGGTTTGGTTCCTTCCATGGTCAGATGTAAGGGCTAAGTGATTCTGTCATGGTGAGAGGATTGGTTCCTTCCATTCCAGATATGAGTCCTAAGATCCATAGCCATTCTGACGAGTAGGTTAGATATAAGGGCTAAGCCATTCTGTCATGGTGAGAGGATTGGTTCCTTCCATGTCAAATATGAGTGCTGAATGCCATTCTTAGAATGGAGGTCTTGGTCAGTTACCAGGAACACTCAGTCTGGGACTGAGAGAGACATTCTGATGAGTAGGTCAGATGTAAGGGATAAGCCATTCTGTCATGGTTAAAGGATTAGTTTCCTCCCATGTCAGATATGAGTGCTGGCCATTTTGTCGAGTAGGATAGATGTAAGGGAAACTGCCATTCTTCTGGAGAATGGAGGCACCTGGTCAGTTACTAGGTAGCTCAGTCTAGGACTGGAGGCCATTTTGATATGATGGTAGGATTGGTTCCTATAGGATCAGATGTGAGTGCATGCCTTTTCGAACATGCAGTTGGATTGTTTCCTTGTATGTGTCAAATGTAATTGCAGATCCTTTCTTCGATCATTGGTTGATCAGATATAAGTGTTGTGCCTTTCTTCGATAATTGGTTAATGAGATGTAAGTGCAGTGCCTTTCTTCCATCATTGGCTGATCGGATGTAAGTGCAGGAGCCTTTTGGCATGGAGTATTGGTTCCTTGCATGGCCAATTGTAAGTGTTAGGCCTTTCTTTGATCATTGGTTGATCATATGTAAGTGTTCGAACTTTTTGACAGGGTTGTGTGCTATGTTACCACATGGTCAGATGTGAGTGCTGGGCATTTCCTTTCTGATATTATTACAAGGTTAGTTCCTACATGATCAGATGTAAGTGTTGGGTGAAGACCTACATGGTGGCTAGGCCTACATACAACATGAAAAAGGGTTGGCTCTGTAGAAATTCTTGTGACGAGAAGAATCATGAGATAGCACCTGTGAAGATTCAGTATTGATGTGTTGATGTACTTGTAACTTCAGAATGTATTCACTTGTATTTATTATCTATTGTAACCTAATGTTTATTCTGGGATGTATTATGATGTATTTGAATCATTTCATGCCCCAATGTTCCGATCGAGAATTTTCTATAATGAGAAAGTCATGTCAAGTCATTGTGGGTAACCCTCTTATTGGTCAAGGGTTAAAGTCCTCATAGTTGTGGGGCCCTTGGGTTATTAGACTATCCTAGTGAATTTGACCTTATGTGAGTCATTGTAAGTCAGGGAAATAGTCCCCACCATTGTGTTACCCTCCTATTGGTCAGAGGAGGCAAAGTCCCCACAAGTGGTCGGGCACTAGGGTTATTAGACACTCCAAGAGATGTCGGCTCGAGTAATTAATTGTTAAGTGAGGACGACATGTTGGAGTGCACTTCAAGTGAAAAGAAGAATATAAATAGAGAGTAAGAGCCTCTCTATTTATATCACTTACAACACATCACTCACTCACTCAAGTGTGGCGCATAAGTGAGGAAGGAAATACACTGGGACTAGACAAGAAGAAGACTACTGCTGTCGGGAGTGCATATTACTATTTTGGGGTCTTACCATTTTGTGCTGATTCTATCTCTGAGGAAGTTGTGGGGTTTTCTCCTTTATGGTTTCCCCAAGGAAAAATCTTTATGTCTCTTGTCTCTTGTGATGTGCTTATGTTTTATTGTTGTGCTTGTTATTCTCTCTGTGAAAAGATCCTAAGATCATAATTCTAGCTTATATGATGAAAAACTAACATGGTATCAGAGCTAACCTGAGAAGAAGACATTGTGTAGCTACAGAAGCCAGGGCTTCTTAATTTTTGGGTCTCTCTCCACAATCCATCAGCAAAAGTATGCTAGGATGACTCTCTATTGAAGGTTGCATCTTTCTATCGAAGCGGAATACAATTCTGAGCATTTTCAGTTTTCGATGTGGAAATTAGGGCTTTCTACAGAAGAGGAATTTTTGAGTGAGACCAGCATAAGATTTCTCTCCTCATAAAAACCGAAGTTTAGAGACTTGGATCAAGATATTTGGTTGGGTGAAACTTTGGGAAAGTCAAACCTTAGTTTGACCCCAAGCTAGAGAAACCCTAAATACTAAAACTGCTAAGTCTTGGTACAGTCGCTATATTCCAAGATTGGCAATGTTTCAGGAGCTGCAAATTGTAGGGTCTGAAGATAAAATCTTGGTGAATCCTGTATCCAAAACTGCACCTCATATTCACTATATTCCAGGAGATATGATCTCTACAAGTTAGGGTTCCAGCCTCTTCTAGAATTCATCCCTAAACAAGACATCTGGGGAGATATACAGTAGCTTGGGCCATAGAGGTCCAAATGGAATTACTGAAGATGTTTGAGAAAGGGAACGGACTTTACTTTTGGTGGTATAAATATTAGACTCAAAATATGAACTAGTGACATGTGGCATGCCGTAAAACTTCATTGTTCTGAACAGTCCTGTAACAGGTCGCCTTGGGAAAAGGATCATAAATCCCAAATGGTGAAACCAATTCTGATGAAACCTATGGTGTTGGATCTGGGACATTCGAGGTTACCTCAATGAGAAATTTCAGACATAGAGGAGTAGTAATTTCAGAGATATCACAGAAACAGTAACAGGAATTTATGCAGAAGAAATTGGAAAATTAGGGCTTCCTATTCCGGGAGCTTCCCTCCACTGTTTTTAGAAAAGGAGTACATTGGAAAGATCCATTTGAATAGATCTATCTATATATCCAATTAGATATGAAATATTCCAAGTTTTGAAAATTAGGGTGTCTATGACAAACCCTAGATCAGCCAGCTCCGGAACCAAGACGGACACCTCAAATCGATAAGATCTAATCCTTTGCTATTTTCATTTAAGGTTCTGATTTCAAAGTGATCTATCACATCAGCTTGATGATAAGCTTGGTGAAGTTGACAACTTCCAAGAATAGAAGTATTTTATCTCTCTGAATAAAATGGATTGGACACCTACATGAGTAGAGAGGTTCTAGTTTCAGAGGGAGATGAGGCTCAAAGCCTTACACAAGAAGAACTTGGTCAAGGCCAAGAAGATCAGGGTTGATTCAATCATGGATCAACTTGTACCACAAGTGTATTCCCTAAAGACACCAATGAGGTTTTATTCCTTAATCAAACTATTTGAAGGGAAGAACATAGATCGGAATATGACCTTAAGAAACCAGTTGAAGAATGTGAAGATCCAGAATGTAGAGACCATGCAGTCATACTTTAAAAGGGTCTCTCAAATCAATGAAAAACTTGAAGCGGTAAAAGAAGAAGTGAAGAATGAAGAAGTGGTGATGGCCACCTTGAATATCCTCCCAGGATCATGGGATTCATTCATGCGAGGAATGTGTGCCAGAAGGAAGTGATTGCTTTTAGCAGACTTTGGGAAGAAGAAGAACCTCTACCCATAAGAAGAGAAGAGAAGATGGAAGCAACTGAAGATCAATATCTCACCATACAAACAAGATCCCTCAAGCAATGAGGAATACAAAGGACTCAACTCTTGAAGCACCTCTTATCCTCCTTAGCATTTGGATAAGAAATGATGCTATCATGAATGAAGAAGATGATGAAGCTGAAGGCTCAAGAAGGAGTCTACCCACGAAACAAATAAAGATAAGTATTCAATTGTCATTTCATGATATTATTTTGTTATGCATTTGTTTGTATTCAGTTAATGTATTATGCATGATAGGATGTTTTCATTAATGACAGTATACTACTAACATGCATGTGATGGGTAAGTAGCTCATGGCGCTATACAACTCTCCATTGCTACTTATCTAGAATGAAACCTATTTGCTGACATATTGGATTAGTGCACAATCTCAATGTTGTCCTAGTAGAGATGGAAGGCATCTAGAAAGTTTGAGTGAGATATGTATGAATGTTGTATTGGCTAAAGTAGTTGCATGATCATATATTTATGCATAAGAACTTGCCAGTATAAATATTCCTTATGAAATGTTCTAACCATACAAATGCATTTGACTTGTAGGAAAGACCGCATACATAATCACCTACAAGCAAAGAAGAATGAAGACTTGTTACGAAGAATAAGTGATGACAGTTCAAAGACAAAGAATAATATGACGAGTGCAGCGACATCATTGATACGGAACCTTCCAGCCATGAAGAAGTAACCAAGAAGAAATGGAAGACCAGTTCAAGAAGAATGATGTCTAGGATGCAGTATCGACACATGAAGAGAAGTTCAAAG
The DNA here is from genome assembly GCA_001517045.1 of Pseudotsuga menziesii. Taxonomy (NCBI): domain Eukaryota; kingdom Viridiplantae; phylum Streptophyta; class Pinopsida; order Pinales; family Pinaceae; genus Pseudotsuga; species Pseudotsuga menziesii. Next base: position 64,710 of record LPNX010764411.1, read on the forward strand.
TTCCATCATGCAGTAGATGGAAACATTGTGGGATACAAAGAAAGATTCGTAGCACGAGGCTTCTCTCGAAAAGAAAGCATAGACTATGAAGAGACATTTGCAGCTAGTAAGAATTGAAACACATATGTGATGAGATTGATGAAGATATTAACCTTTGCTACAAGGTTGAAGATGCAAGTCTATACACTAGATGGTCACACAGAACATTAGTAGCATAGGAAGCTACATGTCACTCCGGTACTGAATGTTTTCAGTGCATAGAGTACAGAAGACAGAGGGAGTATGATGCTTCGCTTCAGAGGGAGTGACTACAGAATATCTTGAAATTCGACATGGTACGACAGGACGGGCAAATTACTGATGACTCTAGGCTTTACTGAGAGTAAAGTGGATTCCAACCTTTGCTTCAAGGTTGAAGGCGGAAGACCAGTGGTGCTCCTTTTATGTGTCGATGCACTATTTTCTAGGCATGGAGGTGTGGACAAGGGAAGGATGCAGTAGAGATCCTGAATAGGTTCAGGATGATGAATTGCATGACCACACCTATGGCATCGAACCTAAAGCTGTTAAGTGATGCTTCATTAGAGATGGTTGATGCTATGATTGGGTCCTTGATGTACCTGATGAACACAAGACCAGATATGTGCTTTGCTGTGAACACCTTGAGCCAATTCCTGAAAAATCCGAGACATGTTCACTTGATTGCCGCAAAGCATGTTCTGAGGTACCTGAAAGGTACAATTGATTATGGGATCAAGTATGATGCGAATCAAAAGATTAACCTAGAGGGTTATGTTGATTCAGATTGGGTAGGTAGTGCCATTGACAGGATGTTGCTTCAGTATGGGATCAGGTGTGATCTCTTGGTTTAGCAGGAAGCAATCCTGTGTGACACTGAGTACAGCTGAAGCAAAGTATGCCGCAGCTTGTTTAGCTAGTTGTGAGGCAGTATGGTTTCGGAAGCTACTATCTGATATATTTGATCTCCAGTTGGATGCTACTTGTATACACTGTGACAACTAGAGTTGCGTGAAGTTGTCAAAGAATCCAGTGTTCCATGACAAGTCGAAGCACATCGAGCTCAAGTATCACTATATTAGGGATATGGTGCAGAGAGGAGCAATGAAGCTCCAGTATGTTGCGACGGAGGAATAGATAGCTGATGTGTTGACGAAGCCATTGGCCAGATTGAAGTTCGAGTACTTCAGGGAGAAGCTTGGAGTTCTCCAAATTAAGGTTTCCTCCAAGGGAAAGTGATGAGTCCCAAAGCCATTCTGATGAGAAGGTCAGATGTAAGGGCTGAGCCATTCTGTCATGGTGAGAGGATTCAATTCCTTCCATGTCAGATATGAGTGCTGAGATCCATAGCCACTCTGACGAGCAGGTCAGATATAAGGGCTGAGCCATTCTGTCATGGTGATAGGATTTGGTTCCTTCCATGTCAGATATGAGTGTTGATTGCCATTATGGGAATGGAGGTACCTGGTCAGTTACCAGGAACACTCAGTTATGGACTGAGAGAGCCATTCTGATGAGTAGGTTAGATGTAAGGGCTGAAACATTCTATCATGGCTAAAGGATTAGGTTCCTCCCATGTCAGATGTGAGTGTTGGCCATTCTATCGAGTAGGACAGATGTAAGGGCAACTGCCACTCTCCGGGAGAGTGGAGGCACCTGGTTCATTACCAGGTAGCTCAGTATGAGACTGGGGGCCATTCTGACGAGGGTGTAGGATTCAGTTCCTACCAAGTCAGATGTGAGTGCATGCCCTTCTAATGAGTAGGTCATTTTTAAGTGCAGAAATATTTCATCATTGTGAGCGGATGTGGTTCCAGCCTGGGTGAAAAGAACAAAGTTCTTTCATCATTGTGAGCGAATGTGGTTCCGGCCTGGATTAAAGGGGGGAAATATTCCATCATTGTGAGCAGGATGTGGTTCCAGCCTGGGTGAAAAGAACAGAGTTCTTTCATCATTGTGAGTGGATGTGGTTTCGTCCTGGATGGAAGTGCAGAACTCTTCCATCATTGTGAGCAGGATGTGTTCCAGCCTGGATGGATGTGAGTACTGTGCCCTTCTGACGAGTAGGTCAGATGTAAGTGCAGAGCCATTTCATAGATGGTAGTAGATGTGCCTACCATGCTGGTGAATGTGAGTGCTGGGCCTTTCTGATGTGATTGTAGTTTACTACATGATCAGATGTGAGTGCTGGGCGTGCCTTTCTGACGAGTAGGTCAGATGTAAGTGCTAGGCGTGCCTTTCTGACGAGTAGGTCAGATGTAAGTGTTGGGAAAAGACTTACCTGATGGCTAGGCCTACAACTAGCATGAAAGAAGGATGGCTCTGTAGAAATTCCTATGACGAGATAGTACACACATGATGATGACCAGATGAGATCCAGATCGAGCTATGATCTAGATCCAGTTATGATGACTCCAAGAGATCCAGATCAAGTGATGATCCAGATCCACCAGTGAAGTTGATCCAGATCGAGAGATGATCCAGATCCAGTGATGATCTAATCTAGTGATGATGATCCAGATCGAGAGATGATCCAGATCAAGAGATGATCCAGATCCAACAGTGATGATCCAGATCCAGCATTGATGATCCAGATCAAGTGATGATCCAGATCCAACAGTGATGTTCCAGATTGAGTATGATCCAGTGACGATGTTCCAGATCGAGTATGATCCAATGACAATGTTCCAGATCGAGTATGATCCAGTCACAATGTTCCAGATCGAGTATGATCCAGTGACGATGTTCCAAATAGAGTATGATCCAGTGACAATGATCTAGATCGAGTGATGATCTAGATCCATATGAATATGACTTAAAGATGAAGATGACGAGAACTCAATGATGATTTCGATGATACAGAGAAGAAAACTTGTGCTGATAAATTGTGTCAAGAGAATACCTTCCTAGTTAAGAGGGAGTGTTGATGTAATTGTAACTTCGGAATGTATTCACTTGTATTTCTTATCTATTGTAACCCGATGTTTATTCCAGGATGTATTGTGATATATTTGAATCATTTTATGCCTCAATGTTCCGATCGGGGAGTTTCTATAATGAGAAAGTCATGTCAAGTCATTGTGGGTAACCCTCTTATTGGTCAAGGGTTAAAGTCCCCATAGTTGTGGGGCCCTTGGGTTATTAGACTATCCTAGTGAAGTCGACCCTAGGTGAGTCATTGTAAATTGGGGCAATAGTCCCCACCATTGTGTTACCCTCCTATTGGTCAGAGGAGGAAAATTCCCCACAAGTGGTGGGGCACTAGAATTATTAGACACTCCTAGAGATGTCGGCTATAGTAAGTAATTGTTAAGTGAGGCCGACATGTTGGAGTGCACTTCAAGTGAAAAGAAGAATATAAATAGAGAGTGAGAGCCTCTTTATTTATATCACTTGCAACACATCACTCACTCACTAAAGTGTGGCGCATAAGTGAGGAAGGAAATACATTGGGACTATACAAGAAGAAGACTACTACTGTCGAGAGTGCATCTTACTGTTTTGGGGTCTTACCATTTTGTGCTGATTCTATCTCTGAGGAAGTTGCAGGGTTTTCTCCTTTATGGTTTCCCCGAGGAAAACTCTTTGTGTCTCTTGTATCTTGTGATGTGCTTAGGGTTTATTGCTATGCTTGTTATTATCTCAATGAAAATATCCTAAGATCATAATTCTAGCTTATATGATGAAAAACTAACATGATGATCCAGCAGTGATGATCCAGATCGAGTGATGATCCAGATCTAGTGATGATGTCCAATGATGATCCAGATCGAGTGGTGATCCAGATCTAGATGAAGATGACTTGAAGATAAAGATGACTTGAATATAGAGATGACTTGAAGGTGAAGATGATGAGGAATGGATGATGATCTAGATGATAGAGAGAAGAGGACTTGTGCTGATAAATTGTGTCAAGAGAATAGCTTCCTAGTTAAGAGGGAGTGTTGATGTAATTGTAACTTCGAAATGTATTCCCTTGTATTTTGTATCTATTGTAACCCGATGTTTATTATGGGATGTAATTGTGTCATGTCATGCCCTGATGTTCCTATCGAGAAGTTTCTATAATGTGAAAGTCATGTCAAGTCATTGTGGGTAACCCTCCTATTGGTCAAGGGTTAAAGTCCCCACAGTTGTGGGGCCCTTGGGTTATTAGACTATCCTAGATAAGTCGACCCTAGGTGAGTCATTGTAAGTTGGGGCAATAGTCCCCACCATTATGTCAAGGATAAACCTCGTTTTTGGTCGGAGGAGGCAAATTCCCCACAAGTTGTGGGGCACTAGGGTTATTACACACTCCTAGAGATGTCGGCTCTAGTAAGTAATTGTTAAGTGAGGCTGACATGTTGGAGTGGGTTTCAAGTGAACAGAAGAATATAAATAGAGAGTGAGCCTCTCTGTTTAATACACACACACTCACTCATTGGGGTGCATGAGTGAGAAGAGAAGTTACTGGGAAAAGAGAGAGACTGCTGCTGTCGGGAGATCATCTTTATGTTTTAAGGTTTTACTTTTGGTGCTGATTCTATCTTTGAGGAAGTTGCGGGGTTTTCTCCTTTATGGTTTCCCCAAGGAAAATGCTTTATGTCTCTTGTCTCTTGTGTTGTGCTTGTGTTTTATTGCTGTGCATGTTATTCTCTCAGTTAAAGATCCTAAGACCATAATGGTAGCTTGAATGATAAAATTCTAACAATGGAATATCTATGTCAATTATAATTATATAAAAACTATATTAACTAGTTCATAAAATTAAATGCAATTAAAGTGGAACTTAAAAATACAAACAAAAAAAATGGGTTAACCCTTGGGCATCATGTATTGTCCATACAAGAATTGCACAGAATTGATATTTTCTCTGTCGTATTATTCTAGATACATCATGCATACTGATGTCATTCCATAACTTCAGTAGCCCATCTATAAGAGGTTCGATATATACATTCATATATTTGACTTGGAACTTACCTGATTGATTTGAAGTAGATCTAAAATATATAATTATGAGAACCACCAAGATATATAAACCATGAACACGAGCAAAATAAGATATATATATATATGACATTAGGAAAAAAAATACGACAAATGAAATGACACAACTACATTAAAAATAAAATAGTTGTAGACACAATATACCTAGAATCATCATCGACAACATTTTGTGCTCCCTCTTTATTAACAACCATGGAGGAATGTTATTTTTGATAACAAAAATACGCCACACCATGTAAATTGATCTCATATGTGCAAATGGATTAACATCACCTCTTGATAAATAAATCCTAATATTATAGGGTTATTCTTTAAAGTGAAGCCACTTTTCCTCCATATCTCTAAATGCAAATGTCACATACCCCAAATTGCAAAAACATTTTATGTTTGAGAAGACATTTAATTTTATTGTCAAGTTTGTAATTATTGACCAAGTGGGTTCAAAGATGATTGTAATTAATTGTTGAATGTTTTATTGATTAATAAATAAAATATGAGACAACAGCTTAAGGAGGCTGTTAAATGAGTGTCTACTAGCCACTTTGTGGAATAGACTGGGTTGAGAGCAGATTGACACTTGGCAGCATCCTCAAACTACTTCTAGTTGTTGCAGGAGGAAACTTCCCTATTTTTGTGGTCATGTTCCCCAAGAAAGTGGAACAAGAGCAGGTGGCTCATTAAGTGAAAAACTAACCCAAAATACTTAGGAAATCTTATAAACTACCCATCGAATTCAGCTGAGGTTGTTCAATCTTTACTTGTGAAATTTCTGAGTGAAATTTGTGCATAAGAGGTTCGATGGAGGAGAAAGGCAAAAATGTTAGAGTGTGAAAGTGCTTATTTACTGAACTAGTGCAGCTATTTTGGATGAGTTCTTACTACTATAGGAAGCAGTTGTCATGTCCCCTAAAATTGGCCATTAAAGTATTGACCATGCTAGACTCTTGCGGGGGGGGGGATCAATTTGACATTAATTATTCTTCCTAGGGAAATTTTGTAATAATTAATTAAGTAAGGCATGTATCTAAGTTTTATTTTCCATTTAAATTATTTATGATAATTAATGAGGTGTAAATAAGCTTTCTTGTTAGGTGGGGTGCATTGGGAAAGTCTAGTTTCCAAGGAAGGAAAGAGGAAACACTATGACAAAAGCTGTCATAGGAAAAAAGGGGGAAAGTACCTAAAAGCAGCAGAAAAGAAGGCAAAGATAAAAGCAGGTAAGTTTTGCAAAGGAGGGTGCAGTTGCCTCTTAGAGAAATCAGAAAAGCTGTAAGGGAAAAAAATAGGAAATTCCAGGAAAGGGAAAGCAAAGTTTCCTTTTGGGGACTCAGTTGGAAAAGAAAAAAGCTGTCATAAACAAAGCAACAAAATTTTGGCTAAGGAGGGTGCATTTGCTAATTTAGGAGATGAGTGGGACTTGGAAACTATTACACATGGTCCTACTTGTCAAATTTCCCAAGGGAGGCACTATTATAGCTCAAAATGACACATCTCTACCTGTGACTACTTTCCCATGTTTCTGTCTCATGTTGACACTTCCATGACGACACTTCATGAAAGTCACTGAAAAAACACCTAACTTGGAGGACCCATATCTTGAGTTCTATAACTCAGTTTGGCCTCATCTCTACATCGTTGGAAATGTATTTGAGTTAGCTAAAACTTTCAAGAAAACACCAAATTTTTAAAATACCTATAAGTACCCTAAAAAAGAGATTTTTTTATGTATACGTGATTTGCCTTGAGGAAACCCACGTATTTACGCGACTTGCTATATATAATACTCGTGTATGCCCTAAATACATGACTTTTTGCATTGTAATGCATGTATGCCTACTGCATACGTGATTGGTGTCTCCGCAACCCACGTATTCCTCCTAAAAAAGTCAAAAAAATACGTTTTTCAAAATTTGGGTAGTTTGGTTAGTTATGCAAGTAACTCCTTCAGTTGTAACTACTTTGCCTTCAACCCTATCTCTTAAGAAGCATATAAATAGAGGCAGGGAGGTCCATGAGAAGGGACTTGAACCTTTGCATTGTTATGCTGGAGGAATTGGAGCTCTATTTTCCCACACCTTTTCCCTATAAGCTTTCTCCTTTTGTTGCAGAGCTTGGAGGCCGAGCTCCTTGGAGAAGAGAAGCAGCAGAACCAGATCAAGGTTTCGTGAAGTGCCCAACTTGAAGAGAAGGTATATTTGTACTTGTTTTAAAGATTAATAAAGATGTGATGTACTTCTTATTCCCAAATCATTGTTCAATGTACGATTGAATTTATGTTTATGATCAGATGTTTATGTTAATTAGATTATTATTTCATATTTATTTGATTATCATTGCTTTATATGTGGTCATATTGGTTTGAGGAAGGTACAATTCGTTTTGCAGGTCTATTGGAGTAAGAGGAGCAAGATGAGAAAGAAGAGGATTGAAGGTCTGCTTGGATCAACTTTCGTTTGGATAAGGTATGAAACATTCTAATCTGTGAAACTTGCTTATATATGCTTGCTGAACATTATACATCCACCTTTCAACCCCAGTACATTAACGGCCTCTTAAACCCTAGCCATAGGAAACTTTCCTTTACAACAGAATTAGTGACTCCATTAGGGATAACCTTGTCTGTTTGGGGTTTCTATATATTTCTTTCATCCTTTTGTAAAGTTTCATTTCCTTCTTACAAGTTAGGAACATCTTTTGAGTCTGATGGAACACCTTTCGTGCCTTCCGAGGTCAGTTTTTGACCCTTTTTGTGCTTTTTGTTATCCATACATGACTTTCAGGCTAAACAGTCACATTTCTGTGTTGTATACGTGACTTACACTACCTGCAACCCACATGTCATACGCGACCTGCCTTAAGGCAAACTGCCTATGCACCTGAATGTGTGTTCTTTCATCATTTTTTAGGATTTTTGGGTGATTTGAAGGCTGTTTGTAGGGTCTTCAAGGGTCCTCTACATGTGCATGACTCCTGAGAGGTTGTTTTATCTCTGTTAGGTGCTCTATTTCTATCTTGTAAGTCTGTTTCAAGTCTTTGAACTTGTTTTTTCTACTTTCCCCCACACCTCCTGCTTTGGCTTGACCTTGTTGGACAAGGTACTGAGCAGCCTCTATTTGCAGGTTTAGAATGATTCTTGGTACTTATTGACCTTTTTTTATGTCAGTATTATTGCTCGGTCTCTTCATTCTAAATTTGTTGCCTTGTTTACCTTTGTGAGCCTTCCTTTCAAGAGAGGTTGATATCCAACTTTATGGAAACCTAGGGTTTGTTTGTGGGGTGTAGAGTAGTTGTCTATTTGCTTTGCTTACATTACTTGCTTGCATTAATTGATAGGTTGTTTTTATTTTGCATTTATAAAAGAAAAATAAAAAAAACACATGTTTTCTTTATATGCATGTAGATTAGGTTTTTAATCTAGATTGCATGGCATATCATTGTTTTTGAACAAATAAAAAGAAATTGTCCTTCTGTGGCTTTCAAGTTTCTATTTGAAAAGAAAAAGAGCATTGTTTTTGTTTTTTGCATTTCATTTCTCTTTGCTTAGTCATTTTGTTTCAACTTTGAGTCAAAACACCACATAAGTTTCACACCATTTACCCTCTAACTAAAAACAACCCTTAAAATAAACGATATAATTTAAAAATTATTAGTAAGTTTTATTTTATAGGCTCATACACCAACTATCTTAAGCAAGACTTGTGGATTAGGGAGTTTTAACTCTCCACAAGTATTAAATTTCATACATAGTTGTCCAATCACTAGCTAAATCCTCCTCTATGTTGATTGTATTTGGGAAGATCCTCTCAAACGGGAGTTAAGCATGAGGCCGCGTGGAGGCTTGGACTGAGGAGATAACCCTCCAATCCCTTGTTAGAGCATCAACCAAGGTTTTTGCGCATCTGGGGATTCTATCTTAGACAAGGCTTTAGGATTTGCTACCTTGCCCATGTGTACAAACCAGGCTTGTGACTGTCCCCCCAGACTGTCAATATAGTTAAGGTAGCCTATAGTCTCTTTGACATATAAGGTTCATACATAGGTACACTGAAAGGCTATGTCTGGTTGACCTTGGACGGGCTTGGAAGGTAACCCTGGTAGAAGGTGTTAGAGGGCGGTGGGTGATTCCTCCGCTTGTGCCTAAGAACATCTACAGGGACACCATGTAATTGTCTATCAACTTTCTTCTGGAAATCATTATCTTATAGTTGTTTGTCTGTTTGGCGGTACTTAGTGTGACTTTAGGTGTGTGCTTTGTACTTTTGGTTTCCTGTCAACCTTAGGCTTTGTCTCCTTGTACCATGCTGGGAACTCCTTGTACTATACCTCTCATAGGGAATGTTGGTGTTCCTTTGGTGGCCACCTTGAATCTACCTAGATTCACCCTAGGGCTACCGGTGTTGTTGTTTTCCACTCCAACTATCCTGGATGCCCCTAATGCTTTGCAAGTAACCTCTTTATATCAAGGGAATCAAAACACTGCTTCCCCTTCACCTGTAGTTGATTCTCCTCGTACTTCTATCTCATGCAGTGAAAGTACTGATACTAGTAGCCGGCAGTCTAAAAGGAGTAAAAGAAGGATGAATAGGAAGAATTCACATAATAAAAGGGGCACTTGTTCAACCTTTGCAAGTCAAGTTGAACCTCACCACCCAGCCTCTGAAGTTCATATTGGGGGCACCTATCCAACCTCTGTAGGTCATGTTGTATCTAAGCACTCAACCTGTGCAAGTCAAGCTGATCTTCACCATCTATCCTCTGTTCATCATGCTGGTGGGATCCTTCCAACCTTTCTAGGTCACGTTGGATTCAGTCACTCAGCCTCTGCAATTCATGTTTAGGGCACCTGTTCAACCTCTGATGTTCAAGTTGAATCTTCCCATCCAACCTCTGCAAGTCATGTTGGATCCATCCACCCAACCTATGAAGTTCATGCTGGGGGAACATACTCAACTGTTGCAAATCATGTTGATCCTAACCATTCAGCCTCTGCTTTTCATGCTGGTGGTGCTCGTCCAACCTCTGCAAGTCATGTTGGACCCAGTCTCTCAGCCTCTGCAAGTCACGGTGGGGGTAGTCTTTTAGCCTTTGTGGTTCATGCTAGAGACAATCTGTCAGCCGTTGTAAGTCATGTTGACACTATTGAAAAGACTACACGTTCAAAAAACAAGACCAAGTTTCCTTGTAATATTTTTGAGGGAGACCACCTTACTTATAAATGTCCTTCTATCCAAGAGGTGTGAAGAGTTTTGTTTCATGGTCATCCCGTTTTTTAACATTATGAAGCTTTTCAACAACCAGCCTCTCTTAGTTAGATTGGACTGAGTCACCTAGCCTCTAGTGGTCATTGTAGTGAGGATTTCTCCTCACTGTAGGAGCAGGAATAGCTCCCTTGTGCCTATAGGGCACAAGGGTAGGTTCCTACTGTTGGAAAACAGGAAAAACGAAATGGAAATGCAAGTAAACAGAACAGTAAACTAAACTAAGCTAATCTAGTGACAGAAAACCAGAACTAAACTAAATCATAAGCAAGAGCAGAGAGAAGAAGTGGAAGCTTTGTGAACCCCTCTACAGAAAATAAGTTAGGGTTCCACCTCCTTAAACCCTGCAAAACAAACCTAAGCTACAATGGAGAAACCTGCAAACAATGTTAAATAAAACCTGCAAGAAACAATGGTTAGAAGTCAAATCAATCTAAATAACTAAGAAGTAAACACAAAAAACACAAATGTACCTTCTCTTAGTGGGTAATGGGCCACCATGCCCTAACTCCTGGAAGCCTCTCTCTCTCTTGGTTGGGGGAGCAATGGCTCAAATGGGAATGAATGTGGAGGAGAGGGAATGTGGGTGGTTTGAGAGGCAAAGGTCTCAAAGCATCCACGAGCGACATAACAATAGGCAAGGGAGAGGTGTTTTGAGAGTGACCCCCCACCCTCCTTTTATAGATTTTCCAAGGGGTTTTATGGTTTTAAGCCCTTGGTCAGGGCTTTAGCCACTTTTTTGGGCCTTTATCCCATTCCACCCTAACATTAGCCCCTTTTAGGGTTTTAGCCCCTTTTTTAGGGATTTATCACCTAGGGGGGTATTTTGGGCTCCTTTTTGGGGTTTTTAGCCCTTTTCTTCATCCTTGGGCTCTTTTGGAGGTGTGGGGGTCAAATGGAAGGTCTTATGGAGTGAAATGAGTGTTGTGAGATGGTGTCCTTGGGTGGTGTAGGCCATTTAGAGCTATGTGGGGGATTTTTGGGTTAATAGATTTCCCCCTGATGTGTGAGGGTAGGAGCTCAACGTATGGCCGACGAACATCATAGGATTTGTTGTGTAGAGGTGGTGCTTCCGAGGCTGGGGCATGGTGGCTTTTGGTTTTTGTATTAATTTGGTTCCCATCAATGGGTGAGATATAAATGTGTGACATGTATATGGACAAGGCGGGCATCCCCATGGTTGTGACAATGTCAAAAGAATAATTTGATCTATGCTCTAAAATACAAGAGTCGATCATATACAACTGATGTTACAATGATGGTTGCCTCCATGTGAGGCTAAATACAATGCTGATCTGGTACATTGGACCCATGGCATTCTCATGGAATCCTCTATCTTCATGATTGATGGTACATAGCTATATGGACTCGCTGATTGAGAGTCAGAGTCTTTGTGGTACAATTATGTTGCATCAATCATAAAGGTATATCGAAGCACTGCTGGGGCTTCTGATCACCGTCTCCAATGCAACCTGAAAATAGCAAGGGACATAACCTGTTTAGGTCCCTCAAGTGGACTCAGCAATGTGCTAGAGTTAGGTGACATCCAGGGTCTTCGACCAAGTATTGTGCGGAACAAACCCTATACGAATCTCAATGGTGTGATGATGGAGTTGAAGTCGAGCATGTGAGAAACAACCATCCCAAGAGGCACTAAGGACTCCTCTCAAGTGGTCCAAGGAACTCATCAATGATGTTATTGAAATCAAGGTACAGGGACCTTTAGGTCTATCCTCTGGAATATGTGTATTGGCTTCGATAGAGGGAGACCTACCCCTAGTCAAGGCGATGATTTTTCCTTGACCAGGAGCACGAGGTGGATAACCGAAAGGTGTGAAGCAATCTACGGAATGACTCACTGAATTGGGAGGGGAGGGGGGGGAGGGAAAGAACTTAACAGGGGAAGGGGGGGAGTGGGAGACTCAAACTTCCTTTGTTCAGAGTATGACGGCAGGGAGGACTAGGCAGCAAATGAAACTTGACTCAAGGGAATGGGATCATAGTTGTAATACCAAGAATGTCGCTGCATATGGGAAATACTTGGAGGAGGTGGATGCTTTTGATACTGATGGGATCCAAGGAAGACACATTGTAGATTACTCTAAACAAAGGCGATCCAATGTGGGAATTCTGCCAAACTGTTTGTTGTGGGGGGGTGTCTAAGGACATTGTTATGGTACGATCTCGTGGATTTTTTGCTAGCCCGAGAAGGTAAATGCTCGATGGTGCTTTCAATTTTAGAGAGTCTGAAAGCATGAAGAAGACTCCAGTGGGGGATCTTTTTCATTGGTAGTCTCCTATGCCCAAAAAAGGATAAAAGTATACATAGGAGAGTTCACCCATCCTAGAGGGGATGAGAGACTTCTTTACCATTGGTAGTCCAATCAGGCCGAAAAAGGTTAAACCTATACTGACTAAACAGTCATTCAAATACTTTTACAAGCATGAATGAAACCAAGTTTCCTCGGTGATATTTTCTAGTTGAGATGGCTAGAAAAGAGCTTAATGACAACCAGTGGTGAGCTTTTTCATAAAGTGCGGCCCCTCTGCCTAAGAAAGCACAAAAGTATGCAGAGGGGAATGGTCTTGGCTTGAGTGTGCTAAGGAGGTCCTTTTCATGAGATGGTCTACATGGTCTGCAAAAGGAGGTAAACGAGATGATGTAGATGCCCTTTCCTATACTTTAGCGAGCGGGAAAGGAAGCAGCTGCACTCGGTGATCTTTTCATTGTTTTAAGGAGTCAGAAAAGAGCTTAAATGAAACTCCAATGTGGTCAACCGACTGCGGTGGCACGAGCGGTGCCCCATGTTAGGACGGTGGACAGAGGTCCAAAGGTCATCCGCGCAGTATGGATAGAGCAAAAGGCTCTCAAACATACCAATACTTGCATGGGATATATCACAGCAGAGGCTTGTGAGATGGTGCGACAGAGGCACGTAAATTGAGGTGGCTATGGAACAGAGGTCAGGAGAGCATGTGTGTGTGTTGCGGTGGACGGACTTGACCACATGCAATGTGAGTGCATGTCCGGGGGCATTTATATTCCAAATGCATGCAAGAAAAATATATTGTTTTGTGGATAGTGGTCCAGAGGTCCGCATAAGGTGCGGTGTATGGAAAAGATAACTATGTGTTAAAAATACAAAAATAAAAACTAAAATTATAGTCCTTAACGGGAGGCGGCTTGAAAACCCGCATGAGTTGCATTCAGGAAGTGTGATACAAGTACAGGTCCATAGACACTTGCATCATCATGTCATGGCTCATAAACCGAGGTGACTTGTGGGAAATAGTCCTGAAATTGATTAATTAAACATGAGATGATGTTCTCATAAGGAGATAGAAATTTGGGCCTGCAGGTGTGAGAGGTGTCTCAAATAGGTTCTAGGTGACTTTGAAGTAGCAGCTAATGGTGCTTCCCCTGACTTGTGGTAAAAAACGTTGAAAAACAAGAAAATAAAATGAAGTGACACATTGGTGATGTTAAGCGTAAAATCTCTTAAGGTAGAGCCCGTTGCGGGTGTTCTCTAAGAGTTGTCCATTAGAGTCAATAAGGGTGTATGTCCCCTTGCCGAGATGAAGGTCATTGCCAAGGCGAGATGACGAAATATGGTATTTTATGGGAAGAATAGATTCCACACTATGGTTTAAAGGGAATGGGGTAAAACCGAAGGTGTTCTTACAGATCTCTCCGTTATCGCATGAGTGGTGCTAGGATAGATCAGGTGGATTTTCCACAAGTGATGAGACTAAAGGGAAACTGGTGCTAGAGATCATGTAAATGGTATTGGTTGTTGTTTTTGTGGCCTTGCCCCTAGTCTCCATTGGAGGAAGAGGGCAGGCCTGGAGACAAGAGGAGTCTCTGATGGACCTGGAGGTAGGTGCAAAGGGCGCAAGCATGGTTTCTCCTCAATGCCTTGTTCCTGACTAGTGGCACGGTTGGGATTTCAACCACAGGGATGTTTTCGTTCGTATCTATGGCATCTAGATGCGCACGGATCACTGGGATTTCAGGAATTCTGAGTTGGATGGCCTTGTTGTTCGCAGATGGCACAAGGTGGGACTTGTTGTGGTTCTGTCGTGGCTTTGGTTTTCTTTCCCATAGCCCTTTTGGGTTGGGGAGGTGCAGGTGCTAGTGCGACGGTTGGCTTATGCAGACCGGGTGGGGGGTGAGGCTCAACCGCAATAGGTTGCACCGGGGTTAAAACAACCTCGGGTATTGCTAGTTGAGCTGGTGGATCAAGATACCACATCGGGATCCCCAACGTAAAGTTGGGTAGGATTAAGGTGGCCATGACCGGATTGCTCATGACACCAGGTGGGGGAAATAGGAAGGGAGTTGTATGGACTGGAGATGAGACCACATAAATCCCAGCTGGTTGCATGTGGGGGTGTGGTTGTGGTTGCAGCTGAATGTAATGCTGATGCTCTAAGTGATATTGTGGTTGCTATTGGCATTGCGGTTGCAGATGATGTTGTGGTTGTGGTTGGGGCTACGGCTGCGGTTGTTGTTTGGGTGCAGTGGTGCTTGATGAGACCATGCACAAGTCCACAGTTTGCTTTTGTGTCATTGGTGGTGACACCAACGGGAAAGGAGCCATCATGGTGGGATCAGTAAACAACCTAGGACCCACATTCAGCGGTGGGGAGGTTGGTGTGTTTTCAACCATAGTGTTGGTTGCAAGGGTGACATTAGTGGTCGCCCCTTGCGGCTCAATGGTGGTGATTGTAGGGATAATGTTGACAGGTGCTGTTAACCCTTGCAGATCATGGTAGGTGAGTTGATAAACCATGACAATATTTCCTTCGTGGGGAAACATTATGAGGTGGAATACGATTGACACGATGGCTCACATGGTGTACATGTAACTCCTCCCAAGGAGGAGGTTGTAGTCCAGTTGAGTGTTGATGACTTTGATGTTGATCAGGACTATCTTCCCAACTAACGTGATGGGGACACAGGGGAGGATTCCTTTGGCTTTAGTGGGGTGTCCATCATAAGGCCATAGATTCATGGAGGACATTTGCAGAATTGGCGATCCAAGCTTCTGCCAAACCAAGGTAGACATGATGCACATGGATGCCCCCTCATCCACTATGCATCTGTGCACAACCAAGTTCTAGATGGACACCAGGATTTGGAAGGCAATAGTGGAGGGAATGTGTAGCTCTCTGTTCTCCGTGTCAAATGTGATTAACTTGGAGTCGAAGGGGTCTACTTCCCCTAGACTGGCTAGTAAGGCTTTCTGCTGCGTTGGGCAAATTTTAAGTACCTCAAGAGCGGACATGGCGGTTGGTGCTTAGGCCAAATCATCAACAATGCTATAGCTGACTACAGATCTAGCTGTGGCATTATTGGTGATTATGCATATGGGGGGCATGGAAACGGGGGTAGCTGAATAGGTAAGTTGACTATTTTAGACATGGATGTTGTTGATGAGTCAATAGGTTCGGTGGTGGTACCGTATTGATTCCGTCTGGTTTGCAAGTTGACCTCTTTAGTCATCATGGCTATCAGGTGGTGAACACTTGTTTTGGCTATGGGTGGTGCCCCCAGAGCATTGGGATTAGCTTGGGGAGGGGATGCGATTGCCACCAGTCCTTAGACTAGAAGTGGGTTTTGAAGCACCATAGGAGGAGGCCCTTGAGGTGCCAAGTTGGGTGGTGCTTGGTTTGTAGCGTTGGCAGCCTGTTGAGCCTCATTTCGAATGGCCTGATTCGCACGACCCATGAAGGGACACTTGAATGTGTAGTGCCCATAGACCTCATAGAGTGTGCATGGTTGGTTTGTGTGCAATGGAGCATTACATCTTGGTGCATTTGGTCGTGGGGGGTTCTGGGCTGGCTGGTTTGCCATGGAATTGTCGAGAGGATTCGGTTGTTGATTGCCTCCCTGTGATTGGTTATTGCCTTGGTTATGGGGCTAGTTATTCCTAGCTTGCCCTTGTTGATTGTTGGAGGAAAGCTGGTTGGGACGGTTTTGCTATGAAAACACCTGTCCCAACGGAGAAAGAGGAGTGGGGGCGGGGGCTTGAACCGGTTGCACAGGTGGTGCATAGTATATTTGTGGAGGTGGTGGTGCCACGAATGTGGGAATTTTCCCCACATACTACTGTGTTGGCCAAGTCATGGCCTGAGCCTGCTATGATGGCACAGGTTGTGCATAGGAAGTTGTCGCTTCAGACTGAGACATCATTCCAACATAATCCGGAGCTTGGTTTTGGTAAGAAACATTAGCAGTGCTGCTTGGTTGTGGTGTAAAGGCAAGTGGTCTTAGTTGAGGATGTGGTTGTTGGGAGATTGACCCTATGATTCTGTCTACAGCATGGGATGCCCCCGGTGCATTGCGGTAGGAGGTACTTGGACGGGGAGCGTCTGGAATGACGGTGTACATGTATCCAGACTGGGCATAAATGAGATCAAATTGTTGGGCCTTCAGTATGGACTCTTCTTCAGATTGGGGACATTTAGATGCAACATCCTTTGCAATGGGTGGGAGAAAAGTCTTAAGGAACCAATCCAAGAAGATCCTATCGTCTAGTTGGATTTTGCATAAGCTACGACGTCGCCGCCACTCATGAATATTGATAGGATAACATGATCTCCACCCCCTCGTCATATCTGACAAGGAGTTGG
The DNA here is from genome assembly GCA_001517045.1 of Pseudotsuga menziesii. NCBI lineage: Eukaryota > Viridiplantae > Streptophyta > Pinopsida > Pinales > Pinaceae > Pseudotsuga > Pseudotsuga menziesii. The sequence goes on from LPNX010764411.1 coordinate 81,614, forward strand.
AAATACTGTAGGAACATGAAGGCTAGGGAGTTGAAGTCTGGATACTTGGCTTGCAGCAACTCAATGTACCATTTGGCTACAACACCTGTAAGGGTGTGTTGGAACAGCCTCAGCCTTATGGATTCATCTACAATGCTATTGGATGAGCACCATAGATGAAATGTCATTATGTGGTTTTGGGGACATTCCCCGGCTTTGCCTTCAAAATTAGGGATGTCTGATGGTAGCTTAGTTGGCATAGGTGGCCAAAAAGCTTGGTGGCGAATGGGGTTGTTTGTTAATCTAGCCAAATCAGGTAAGTTTAGACAAGCCATGAAGGGCATATTTGATCCCAAGTTAATGTGGGATGGGGCTACAATGGGGGTGGGGTTTGCAAGTGCATAGTGCATCTGGATAGTTGGGGGGGCTTGTGGTGGCATCATTGCGGATGGATCATTACCCCCAAGTGCTGTGTGGGGGGCAGTATGGGTGGCAGGGGCATTTCCCCCATGTATGACAGTAGTGGCAATGTAGGTGGCTGGTGCATTGCCCCCCTATGTGGCAGAAGGGGTAGTGTGTGTGAAGGGGCCACTACCCCTGTGTGTTACCACTGGGCTAGCTTGGCTGGTCACTATGGGTGGCGGTAGTTGGCTAATGATAGTCTGCATGACTGTGCTTGGGCCACTTTCCAAGTTGTGGGTGACAGGTTGTGATGTGGACATGGGTCCACTTGTTAAGGTTAGGCCGAAAAATGGATCCAAGTTTGCACTAGCCATGGGGCTTGATGGTGCAGTGTGGAGGTTTTGTTCAGACTGTGTTGTGCCCTGACTCAAAATCCTTTACAAAACATTATTTCATCTAATAAAATCCTATTTTATTAGATGAAATGTTTGAATTTCTTAGTACAAAATATTACAGCTACTGAAACAATGCCATTTTGTCAGCTACTAAATTGGGGAAAATCGTTGTTTTTAAAGCAACCTTTGCAACCATAGAATATTTAACAAAATCATCACTAATGAGTTATTATTTGTTTTTGGGTTTGAAATTAAGGATAAAGATTAATGATTTCTATATCTTTCGTTTTATCCTAATCTAGAAATTAATCCAAAGCATTATCAATTGATTTTGTTGATTTTGTTATTATAACTAATGTTAGGGTTCAAATGTTATCAATGGTTGGTTCATGGTGATTTTGGTCAAGACCTAGGGCCAGCGAAAGCCAAATGTGTTGCAAACCATTTTTCGACATATCCTAAGTTCTCAAACCATAGTCGACATCACCACCAATATCTATGCCAATCATTATTATATGGTATGTTTTGCAAAGTCGATTCTTGATTTAATGGTTTGTAATTATGATTATTTATCCGCCACCTTTAAAAGGTAGGTCGAATCCATGGTAGGGATTGCATGTATTATGGTTATTTTCGGGTTGATTTATGTCACAGCCTCTATCCTGATTCACCTAGTGCAAAGCCAGCATGCTATCATGACGCTGGTACTGGACCTGTCTATCGCGTTTAAGTCTTGGTACGTATCCCTCGTCATGGATGCCTGTGAATGGAACACCTGTTCTACGTACAGCAAAGGGTCTCCTGTTATTTAATTCAGGGTAAATCATGATAATATTAGCTTCCTAGGGTCTTCGACCATCATTTTTGTCATCAATCGATTACCACTCCGAGTGCCGATGTCTTCGTTCATGCCAAACCCGCAGGGATATAGCCTACGTTTATGCATGGCTTATCCTGTTTATCACCTGGTTTTGCTTAGCCTTTATTCCAAGTGCTCATGATCTCGTGTTCTATCTCTTGATGAGCTTTGGTAGCTATTTTGCGTGCGGTTACACACCTAGACTCAGTCAGTGATGGCACCTGTATTAAGGGTTGAACCCTGCGAGATGACCTTGTTAAATTCGAACTCTGAGCTCGCAATAAAGGTCAAGGATATAGGGTGGATGCCGTTCTTGAAGAAATTTTCTGATTCGAACCCTAAAGTTACTAGGGTTTTTTCTCTCTCCCTAGTTGACTTTCAAGAAGAAGTTGGTGATCTTCAGTTTCGGGTTGATGAACGGTCAATAGCGGCCGCAATAGGTTTGTCCCTGACTGGTCAGTGATGGTTCAAATACCAGAAGATGAACATAACAGAATGGCGGCAGTTGCTTAAAAACCCTGCTCAGGAAGTCTCTTTTCGAACTAGAGTGGCCCGTAAGTATTTCAAGGCAGAATGGCGTCCCGTCCTTGATTTGATTCACCGTTACTTGACCTGTGAAGTCCGGTTATCGTCAGCGTATGTATATCACCTTCGGCTTATGTCCGTTTTTATAGGGTTTCTGTTAAATTTGCCTTATTATCTTTTACATAGCCTGTTCAAAATTTCCAATGCGATTAAAAAAGGCCCTAAACACGTCAGTCATAGTCTCTTCCATCATGGGTTGGTTCACATGTTGATCGATACTGAGTTGTTGAATTTGGGTCGGTCGTGGGAGGAATTTGTAGAGTCCAATGGTTTTTCTTCATTTTGTCACTGCATGTTCGACAACCCTGATGACTGTAGCAAACACAAAGATCCTAGTTTAGTTTCAGTCCCTTCTCTGCGCAGACCTTTGTTGAGTCCTGGCTGTATGAGCCCTGAACCCTGCAAAACTCCCATGGCAAATCCGGTTGAAAGCGCTGACTCTAAGCGCGTGAGGAGAGTTTCATCTTTGTCACCAACTACACCCCAAAATAGTATTGATAAAATTGGCAATCGTGGGCGAAATCAGCCCAAGGCTAAATTGGGTGGTAGATTCACCAGGAGCATGGTGAAAGCTACTTTTTTCAAAACCCCTGTGAGTGACAAGGTTCAGGTAGAAACTGTGGTTTTAGATGAGGAAGAATTTGATATCTCTCTGCCTGTTGATGATAGTGTCGTTCAGCCTGAAGTTGTTTTGAATCCTGTCAATGAGACTCTTTCTGTTATTGACAAGGATATTCCTGTGCTCGACAAAGAGGTGCGAAAGGATTCGTTGGCTAATGCTCCGACTAAATAAAAGCCTGTGCACGCAAATTCACCTGGTATTTATTGTGTTGCAGACATGGCTCATCCTTTGTTCATTAATCGCCTGTTGGATAAAATTCGTAGTATGGAGGATAGGGTAGGTGAAATGGCAGTGAATCGGGATTTAATAAAGGCTGAAAATGATATGTTGAAGGAGAAAGTTAATGCAAATGATCAACAGCTCCTCCGATTGAGAAATCATAAGAACAAGTTGATTAGGAGGGTTCTCAAATTGCAGGATGAAAATGACAAGAAAGAGGAAAACGTTTGTGAGATTAACGCTCAGATTGCTCTCATGCAGTTCAGGGTTGCTCCTTCGCCAAGTCATTCAAGTGGGGTGAATATCCAGGTCTTTAATGCTCCGGTAAATTTGTAGTGTTTTGGTGATGTGTTATTTTGATATCAAGTTTGAAGTTTTGATGGTCAAGTTCTATTTACAGGTATTTGTTGAGTGTGGAATTGTTTATTTATTATTTTATTTTTTTTTCTATTTTAATTACATTTTAATTATGTGTCTTTTGTCTTGCATCGTAGGTGGTATCATGAATATTTTCCTTCCCCGATTTTGATGAGTTCTGTTGTATGGATGATCCCGCGATATCTGGAAGCAAATCGATCTTGCAGGGACTATTTTCCAGGTGCCGTTACCTTATCTGTGTCCTCGATCTCCTCTTATGGACTGAATATTCGTGCACATGTTGAAAAATGACATGTTCCCATTTGTCATTTTTATACGAAATCAGTTAAGGATTTCGAGTTGGATTATCTCCAGCTTTTAGGAGGTTTTATTTTTGGGGAAATGAAAATGTATTTATAGGGCAGTTAGCATAAGTCCTTGGGGGTCAATAATTTGGGAAAGGAGGACAAGACTGCTGTTCGATCTATCTGTGACTCGTGACAGTTAACTGTCAGTAGCTACAGCGTTTGGACTGGTGATGTTTGATGCATATATACAGTTTTTATACTTTACATATGGTTTATAATATCTTTCGGTTTTGCCACTCGTTTTCCTATATTATAAATGTTTGTGATAATTTCCTTGAAGAATTGTGCAAATATTATTTACAAGTATCGACTATCACTGTTTCCGATTTTTGTTGATATATCATGTTCTGCAATTAATGATTGATATCATTGTTATATAATGTGCAATGACTTTTGTATGGTTTTGTTAATATTTAAATTTCTTTAAATATTGTCAAATGTTTGCATACAGTGTCCATGTCAGCATAAATCGATTACAGGTTAACTTTTTCATTGCTCCAGGATAGAGTGTAGATTAGGATAATATGTGTTTAAGTTATTTTTAAAGTATTTGGAAAATCTATTTGAATCAGATCCTTTTATAGGAATTTCCAACATTCAGATTATTTCTGTTGTAATTATTGTACACTGTGTATATTGTATATCGCTGTAGGGTATTAACTCTGTTAATTTGTATCTTTATATTCTTGTGTTTATAATTAACTGCTTTAAGTAGGTTAAACATAATAGTTTGTCATTCTGTAACACATAACCTGAATTAACCTTGGTAATCCTAAGTGTAGGACCAAATAACAATCAGTAGCAATTAATTTTAACCTTTAGACTTTTAAATTCCCAGGCTAACAGAGCCTTTAAACCTGTCGGGAACAACCATCCCAAACAGATTGGAGCCTGTCTTAAGGATCCCGGTCTGGGTTGTTTCCCCCGTTGTGGGCTTAGTCAAATACGCTCATCAACAATGGCGCTAGAAGGAGGGCCAGCGTAAGCCAATGGCTGATGAAAACAACCCTGTAAACAAATTTAATCAGCCAATCACCCCTCAAATACAATCTACTGCACAACCACGCTCTCACCGTTCATCACAAGTGAATGAAACCCCAGTGAGCGACTTTGTTTGAAATCTGATCTCTCAGTTCAACTCTCCCGGTATTCACTTACCTGAAGAAATAGACCAGTACGAGCAAGCCTTAAACGAATCTCGTAGAATTTTAACTAGGGCTTATTCGAATCTCACTGGGCGCCAGCCCACTGAATTACCGCTTCGGCAGATTACATGTCCTCGTACTCGTCATCCTGAATTTGCTCTGGGAGAACAAGAATAGCCTTTAGGTGCCCATCCCGATCCTCACATACAGCAATCTTTCACAGGCACCAACCAGCCTTCCTCTTCTTCAGGACCACCTGCTTCAGGAGGGACTGGACAACCACATTCATCGCCTCCAACTCCAAGAAACATGGCAGCTGCAAATCCCCCAAACCCCAATGCTAATATGCCATGGCTAGCTCAGGATGCAGTGGCCATCCCTGGCGTTCAGCACCCTTTACCTAAACATCCTGAGAAATTACTGCCTAAGTTCAACCCTGAGTTGAAAGAGTCAGCGGAAGATCATGTCAAGAAGTTTATGTTCGCAGTTCGACTCTTGGATGTTGAACATGAAGATGTGGTCTGTCGGCTTTTCCCTTATACATTTGAGGGAAAAGCATCGACATGGTATTTTTCACTTACAGCTGGTTCCATTACTAGCTGGAACGAATTTGATCTTGCATTTACAAACAAGTTTGGAGATGACAAGATTCCTGCTATTTTAGTCTCAGAATTGTCTAGAATTCGCATCGAACCCAAAGAAAAGGTTAAAGATTTTAACCAGCATTTTCTAACTTTAAGAAATAGGATTCTTGCTACCTCAAGGCCAACTGAGGACGTTACTGTTGAATTTTACACTTCAACCTTACTAGGAAAAATATCCATGTTTGTCAGGAAAAAATCCAAACTTACCCTAGCTGAAAACTTTGAAGAAGCAATTAAATTTGAAAAAGATGCAAATGCTACAAAGGCAAATCCCAGAGTAGATAATGATTCAGCATCTTCATCTCGGAAGAAGGTAGATAGTCCTACAAAAAGCTCTGACAAAAGGGGCCAAGATGCCTTAGATCTTGACAGTTTACAAAGAGTCATTAAAAAACTGTCTAATGAAATCATAGATTTAAAAAAGGGTACTTCTGAAAATACCACAAACAAAGAACCACCTAAACAGTTTTTCAGAAAACCTTTTCAAAATTCGGCTGCGAAACAAACTCCACCCTCTGAAGCCAACATCGTTGAGGAACTCAATAGCTTACTCAAATCAATATTTTCAGATCTAGAAACATCTACTGAAATTGAAACTCAGTCTTCTGGACAGAGTTCTCAAGATAACCAAAAAACATCTCAATGATGGTTGTTGGTCTCTTTACTTTGACGGTTCCAAGTCAAAAGAAGGAGCTGGTGCAAGATGCTTACTGATTGAACCTTGCGGGAAAAGGTATTTCATTACTTGTAGATTAGAATTCGATTGCACCAATAACATCGCTGAATACGAAGCCCTCATTCAAGGGCTGAAGAAAGCGATTGACTTGGGAGCCAAAGCCTTGGTAGTCTTAGGAGATTCTGAGATTATTGTTCGTCAGGTACGTAATACAATACACTGCATAGCTGGACACTTGAGAAATTATCAAGTTGAGGTATGGAATTTACTATTAGCATTTGAAGCATTTAACATAAGTTCCATCCCTCGTTATCTAAATCAGGAAGCTGATCTTTTAGCTAATGTTGCTTCAAGATTGATTCCATCTGAAGGAATCCTTACTGATGCTTTCTCAGTTGAATTGCTGTTTAGACCTTCTATACCTAACAACATAGCAAATTGGAGAGTCTTCAATGACGACCAGCAATTGATCGATTTTCTGACTTTTAAAGATACTTTTAAGGATGCGATTTTGGACGAGATGACTCACGATGAGGACCTACACAATTTTGCGGTAATCCATAAGCCTTGTTCAATTCATAAATCTCTCGATCAGGTTAGTGCTCTCCCCAGGTCAGTAATCAAACTTGACAAATTCTATGACTTAAAGGATAAATTTAAAGCTGCAAGGAATTGTAAAACTAATAGCTCCATCATGCAATCTGACATTGTGAATCTAGGAATTGAGCAAAACCCTCAATGTGTGAATCTGGGCAGTATATGTACTACCCAGGAAAAAACAGCCTTCATTAAACTCTTCAAAGAGTTTAAAGACATATTTGCATGGACGTATGATGACCTGAAAACATTCGACCCTAATATCATGCAACATGTCATTCCTATGAAACCGGAGGCTAAGCCTTTTCAACAAAAATTGAGGAAAATGCACCCCAGCCTAGAACCAGCTGTCAAGAAGGAGCTAAATAAACTCCTTTCCGCCAGAATAATTTTCCCTGTTCGGCATGCACAGTGGGTAGCAAATCTTGTACCCGTGAGGAAGAAAAATGGTGACATCAGGTTATGTGTCGACTTCCGAAACCTGAATAAGGTTTCTGATAAAGATAATTATCCCGTTCCTACAATGGAGAAAATCTTGCAACAGGTCTCCGGATCTGAAATGTTTTCACTACTAGATGGTTTTTCAGGATACAACCAAGTGTTGGTATCCAAAGCTAACCAGTTGAAAACAACTTTTAGGACGCCTTGGGGAACCTATGCATACAAGAAAATGCCATTTGGTCTCATAAATGCCGGAGCAACATTTCAGAGGGCAATGGACATCGCCTTCAGAGGTCTGATTGGTAAGTTTGTCGTTATTTATCTTGATGATGTTACCGTCTTTTCAAAGAATAGGACTGATCATTTAACTCATCTCAGGAGAGTCTTTGAGCGTTGCAGGAAGTATGGGATTTCTTTAAATCCTAAGAAGTCTATTTTTTCAGTCACGAAAGGTAAGTTGTTGGGTTTTGTTGTTTCCAAACAAGGCATTAATATTGACCCAGAACGCACCCGTGCCATATCACACATTTCAATTCCCCACTCAAAGAAGTCCATGCAATCGTTTCTTGGAAAGATAAACTTTGTTTCTAGATTTATTCCTGGGTTTACGGAAATTGTTCGGCCGCTTCAGAAAATGATAAGAAAGGATGCTGCGTTTAAATGGAACATTGATGAGAAGCAATCTTTTCATGACATCTTAAAAGTGATTGCTGAAGCTCCCACTTTAACTAGCCCAGATTTTTCCAAACCTTTCATTTTGTATACGTTTGCTTCTGATTCTTCTTATGCTGCTGTTCTGACACAGAAAAACCAGGAAAATAATGAAGCTCTTGTTGCTTTTACGAGTTCTGGTCTCAACGGTGCAGAATTAAATTACCCAGAAGTAGACAAGCAAGCTTTCACTGTTTTCAAATCTGTTAAACATTTCAGGCCTTACTTACTGAAGTCCCACACCAAAGTCATTGTACCATATTCTGCAGTTAGAAATTTCTTGGTATAGAAGGATCTTGGTGAAAAAAGAGCACATTGGGTCACAGCACTTCAGGAATACGACCTGGAAATAAAACCTTTAAAGATTGTCAGGGGACAAGGACTTTGCAAGCTAGCAGCTGGGTCTATGGACAATTCTGATCCTGATCTGCACTTCTTTAGCGAACCTTCTTTATTTGAAAGGGAAGTTTTTTTGGTTTCCACTCCTCCTGATTCTTGGTATGATGATATTAAGTTCTTCTTATTGCATGGGACCGCCCCTGAACATTTAGACCCACGTCATAAGAGGGCTTTAATATTGAAATCTACACCTTATCAGCTTATTGATAATATTTTGTTTAGAAAGAATTTCGAAGGAGTTCTCCTTCGTTGTCTAGAAGGACATGAGGCTGATAATGTGTTATCTCAACTACATGCAGGACCAGCTGGAGGACACTTCAGCGGAGAAACTACTGCTCATAAGATACTTAAAGCTGGGTACTACTATCCCACATTGTTCAAAGACGCATATTGTTTCTCTAGGAAGTGCCAAGAATGTCAGAGAGCAGGAGGTAGATTAAAGAAGGCAGCATTACCCCTCCAGCTGGTTATCATCGAAGTCCCATTTCAACAATGGGGTCTGGATATTGTTGGCCCAATCACACCAGCCTCTTCACAAAAACATAAATACATTCTGATGGCCAAATACTACTTCACTAGATGGGTTGAAGCCATCCCTTTGAGGGTAGTCAATTCCGAACAGGTGATATCTTTCCTTGATTCTTTTATTATTACCAGATTCGGTGTTCCAGAATCTTTAATATTTGACAATGCAACTTATTTTTCCTCTGCAAAATTAACTGAGTATGCATTGGATAGGGGTATAAAGTTGAAATATTCAGCTAATTATTACCCTCAGGGTAATGGGTTAGCAGAATCCTCTAATAAAAATCTGATCAAGATTCTGAAACGTACGGTGGATAACCATCATAGGAATTGGCATACTGCTCTGTCAAATGCTTTGTGGGCCGACAGGGTAACTCCCAAAGATGCTATAGGAAACTCTCCCTTTTTCTTGGTGTATGGTAAAGAATCCATCTTACCCCCTCATTTGTTCTTTCCCTCCTTACAGCTTGCCCAGTCAGTACAGGAGGTACCATGTTCTGCCATGGAGCATCGAATTAACACCTTGCAGAAACTGGAGGAAGATAGGGAGTTGGCTAGAAAAAAATTTGAGAAACACCAGCAGACTGTGAAGCGTTGGTTTGACCTTAGGAAGTCAGTCATTCGGGATTTGGAAGTAGGTGACTTAGTCTTGAAATGGGATAAGGAACACGAAGATAAAGGAAAACACACAAAGTTCCAATGCCTGTGGCTAGGGCCATTTATTATTACAGAAAAACTTGGTCCTAGCACTTTCAGGTTACAAACATTGGAAGGTGACATTGATAACCTTCCAGTAAATGGTCACCTAATCAAGATATATTTTTGCTGATCCCCCTCAAGGGATCATCCTATATATACCTGTGTGGTGTGTTTGCTTGATGCATTTTATTTCATTGTCCTTTTGATTGATTTATTGTTTTGTTTGTGTGTTATGAACCTGGTAAATTCATCAAACCTTGAACTGATGGCTCATTTTAAGTTCTGTCATTTATCTGTAAATTATGCACTAAAGACATTATTATCCTGGAAAATGTCATTCTGTTTTGGTTTCTTGAACAGAGAATGGTGTTTTCATTGTTCTAGATCCTACCAGAAAAAGCTCAAACCATGTTAAAATTAATTAAGTATATCGGTCTCTGCAAAGATTTTCCCAACGGGATTGGGACAGTACTTGGTAAAGTTATCCATTCAAATCTTTTACGCCATCTCTTCTCGTAAAGGGGATCAGATTCACCTCCCTATCTGCTAAGATAATCTCATTCGAGATTAATAATAATTACGTTCTGGACAAGGAGGGACTTGAACATATGCAAAATATGAAGGACAAAAAGTCTCATCACGAGCTGATCTGCTCAGTATCATAGGTTTGCTTCCAGTAACATTGTCGTCTCCGGTCACCAAGCCTGGGCAATGACCCTTGGACGGAAAAATATGAGGGGTGAAAGGTCTCATCACGAGCCGGTTCATTTTACTGTAATGCAGACTAGTGACTGACATGGTTACTATCTGGTTACCAAGCTTGAACCATGGCCTTCATGAGGAATAAAATTAAAAGAAAACAGTGGTAACAGTTTCTCTTGACCAGAATTGTACATATATAACTAGCAGATAGGATACTGGCGTTCTGAGGATTTAGAAGCAACCCTGTCAAGGCTATGAGCGCCTGCTGGCAGCAAGGCCATGCTTGTGGTATTGAGATTTTATCCTTAAAACTGAGCCATTTACTGTCTTACTCTTTGAGGACTAATTTTTGTTTGAAACTTGATGCTATCAAACAAATCGCTGAAACTGTAATTTTCTGGTAAGTTTTAGAACTGTGAAATACTTGAATTTGTTTGAGATGTTAAAACAGTGATCTTTGTATAATGGCTTGTTTTAAGGATTTAATTTCTCCATGTGCATGATTTCAGGTTAAGAGGCAGAGATAATTGTTCCGCCCAGCTTGTCTCCATCTGTTGTGCCCTGGCTCAACAGCCTTTACAAAACATTATTTCATCTAATAAAATCCTATTTTATTAGATGAAATGTTCGAATTTCTCAGTACAAAATATTACAGCTACTGAAACAATGCCATTTTGTCAGCTACTGAATTGGGGAAATTCGTTGTTTTTAAAGCAACCTTTGTAAACATAGAATATTTAACAAAATAATCACTAATGAGTTATTATTTGTTTTTGGGTTTGAAATTAAGGATAAAGATTAATGATTTCTATATCTTTCGTTTTATCCTGATCTAGAAATTAATCCAAAGCATTATCAATTGATTTTGTTGATTTTGTTATTATAACTATTGTTAGGGTTCAAATGTTATCAATGGTTGGTTCATGGTGATTTTGGTCAAGACCTAGGGCCAGCGTAAGCCAAATGTGTTGCAAACCATTTTTCGACATATCCTAAGTTCTCAAACCATAGTCGACATCACCACCAATATCTATGCCAATCATTATTATATGGTATGTTTTGCAAAGTCGATTCTTGATTTAATGGTTTGTAATTATGATTATTTATCCACCACCTTTAAAAGGTAGGTCGAATCCATGGTAGGGATTGCATGTATTATGGTTATTGTCGGGTTGATTTATGTCACAGCCTCTATCCTGATTCACCTAGTGTAAATCCAACATGCTATCATGACGCTGGTACTGGACCTGTCTATCGCGTTTAAGTCTTGGTACGTATCCCTCGTCGTGGATGCCTGTGAATGGAACACTTGTTCTACGTACAGCAAAGGGTCTCCTGTTATTTAATTTAGGGTAAATCATGATAATATCAGTTTCCTAGGGTCTTCGACCGTCGTTTTTGTCATCAATCGATTACCACTCCGAGTGCTGATGTCTTCGTTCATGCCAAACCCACAGGGGTATAGCCTGGGTTTATGCATGGCTTATCCTCTTTATCACCTGGTTTTGCTTAGCCTTTATTCCAAGTGCTCACGATCTTGTGTTCTATCTCTTGACGAGCTCTGGTACCTATTTTGCGTGTGGTTACGCACCTGGACTCAGCCAGTGATGGCACCTATAGTAAGGGTTGAACCCTACGAGATGACCTTGTTAAATTCGAACTCTGAGCTCGCAGTAAAGGTCGAGGATATAGGGTGGATGCCATTCTTGAAGGAATTTTCTGATTCGAACCATGAAGTTACTAGGGTTTTTTCTCTCTCCCTAGTTGACTTTCAAGCAGAAGTTGGTGATCTTCGGTTTCGGGTTGATGAACGGTCAATAGCGGCCGCAACAGGTTTGTCCCTGACTGGTCAACGATGGTTCAAATACCAGAAGATGAACATAACAGAATGGCGGCAGTTGCTTAAAAACCCTGCTTAGGAAGTCTCTTTTCGAACTGGAGTGGCCCGTAAGTATTTCAAGGCAGAATGGCGTCCTGTCCTTGATTTGATTCACCGTTACTTGACCTGTGAAGGCCGGTTATCGTCAGCGTATGTATATCACCTTCGGCTTATGTCTGTTTTTATAAGGTTTCCGTTAAATTTGCCTTATTATCTTTTACATAGCCTGTTCAAAATGTCCAATGTGATTAAAAAAAGGCCCTAAACACGTCAGTCACAGTCTCTTCCATCATGGGTTGGTTCGCATGTTGATCGATACTGAGTTGTTGAAGTTGGGTCGGTTGTGGGAGGAATTTGTAGAGTCTAATGGTTTTTCTTCATTTTGTCACTGCATGTTCGACAACCCTGATGACTGTAGCAAACACAAAGATCCTAGTTCAGTTTCAGTCCCTTCTCTGTGCAGACCTTTGTCGAGTCCTGGCCGTATGAGCCCTGAACCCTGCAAAACTCCCATGGCAAATATGGTTGAAAGCGCTGACTCTAAGCGCGTGAGGAGAGTTTCATCTTTGTCACCAACTACACCCCAAAATAGTATTGATAAAATTGGCAATCGTGGGTGAAATCAGCCCAAGGCTAAATTGGGTGGTAGATTCACCAGGAGCATGGCGAAAGCTACTTTTGTTAAAACCCCTGTGAGTGACAAGGTTCAGGTAGAAACTGTGGTTTTAGATGAGGAAGAATTTGATATCTCTCCGCCTGTTGATGATAGTGTCATTCAGCCTGAAGTTGTTTTGAATCTTGTCAATGAGACTCTTCCTGTTATTGACAAAGATATTCCTGTGCTCGACAAAGAGGTGTGAAAGGATTCGTTGGCTAATGCTCCGACTAAAGAAAATCCTGTGCGCGCAAATTCACCTGGTATTTATTGTGTTGCAGACATGGCTCATCCTTTGTTTATTAATCGCCTGTTGGATAAAATTCGTAGTATGGAGGATAGGGTAGGTGAAATGGCAGTGAATCGGGATTTAATAAAGGATGAAAATGATATGTTGAAGGAGAAAGTTAATGCAAATGATCAACAGCTCCTCCGATTGAGAAATCATAAGAACAAGTTGATTAGGAGCGTTCTCAAATTGCAAGATGAAAATGACAAGAAAGAAGAAAAGGTTCGTGAGCTTAACGCTCAGATTGCTCTCATGCAGTTCAGGGTTGCTCCTTCGCCGAGTCATTCAAGTGGGGTGAATATCCAGGTCTATAATGCTCCGGTAAATTTGTAGTGTTTTCGCGATGTGTTATTTTGATATCAAGTTTGAAGTTTTGATGATCAAGTTCTATTTACAGGTATTTGTTGAGTGTGGAATTGTTTATTTATTATTTTATTTGTTTTTCTATTTTAATTACATTTTAATTATGTGTCTTTTGTCTTGCATCGCAGGTGGTATCATGAATATTTTCCTTCCCCGATTTTGATTAGTTATGTTGTATGGATGATCCCGCGATATCTGGAAGCAAATCGATCTTGTAGGGACTGTTTTCCAGGTGTCGTTACCTTATCTGTGTCCTCGATCTCCTCTTATGGACTGAATATTCGCGCACATGTTGAAAAATGACATGTTCCCATTTGTCATTTTTATACGAAATCAGTTAAGGATTTCGAGTTGGATTATCTCCAGCTTTTAGGAGGTTTTATTTTTGGGGAAATGAAAATGTATTTATAGGGCAGTTAGCATAAGTCCTTGGGGGTCGATAATTTGGGAAAGGAGGACAAGACCACTATTCAATCTATCTGTGACTCGTGACAGTTAACTGTCAGTAGCTACAGCATTTGGACTGGTGATGTTTGATGCATATATACAGTTTTTATACTTTACATATGGTTTATAATATCTTTCGGTTTTGCCACTCGTTTTCCTATATTATAAATGTTTGTGATAATTTCCTTGAAGAATTGTGCAAATATTATTTACAAGTATCGACTGTCACTGTTTCTGATTTTTGTTGATATATCATGTTCCGCAATTAATGATTGATATCATTGTTATATAATGTGCAACGACTTTTGTATGGTTTTGTTAATATTTAAATTTCTTTAAATATTGTTAAATGTTTGCATACAGTGTCCATGTCAGCATAAATCGATTACAGGTTAACTTTTTCATTGCTCCTGATCAGGATAGAGTGTAGATTAGGATAATGTGTGTTTAAGTTATTTTTAAAGTATTCGGAAAATATATTTGAATCAGAACCTTTTATAGGAATTTCCAACATTCAGATTATTTCTGTTGTAATTATTGCACACTGTGTATATTGTATATCGCTGTAGGGTATTAACTCTGTTAATTTGTATCTTTATATTCTTGTGTTTATAATTAACTGCTTTAAGTAGGTTAAACATAACAGTTTGTCATTCTGTAACACATAACCTGAATTAACCTTGGTAATCCTAAGTGTAGGACCAAATAACAATCTGTAGCAATTAATTTTAACCTTTAGACTTTTAAATTCCCAGGCTAACAGAGCCTTTAAACCTGTCGGGAACAACCATCCCAAACAGCTTGGAGCATGTCTTAAGGATCCTGATCTGGGTTGTTTCCCCCGTTGCGGGCTTAGTCAAATACGCTCGTCAACAGACTGATATGGGTCTGAATCAGAATCAGAGGCGGTGTGGCCCTCTGATGGTGTGGGAGATCACTAAGAATGGCTTCGATGGTGCTGATCAAGTGTTCCAAATGGTGGTGGTTTGCCTCTCAGGTGTGAGGAAGATCGTGGAGGATCAATTGTGTTTGCTTTTGTATATGAAATCGGTGGGTATGAGACTTGGACCCTGTTTTCAATAGCTTCCTATTGGCTGAAGGTGGTCTCTTGGCCACCAAGACTGCTAGAAGATAGCACTTGGCTTGTTCCTCACAGGTGCTTCTACTCAAGCGGAAGGGGTCGTTGCCCATTTCACTTGGCAATTCCTCTCAGTGGCCAGCTACTTTGGGGTTCCTGTGTTACTCCTCACAATGATTTTGTGGGAAAATCCCAAGTACTTCTCATAGTTGAAGCAGTCAGGGACTTATGTCCTCAAAGATTGCAGAATTGATTGAACTTAGTGTAAATTTGGTAAATTTTAAGGCTTACTCAGCGTCATGAACTGAGTTGGGTTAATTATTCGGTACGGTGTGTTGGTTTGCTTGTGTTTTCTAGTATTTGGTTGCTGCCATATGGCTTATGAATTCATCATGGTAGATTTCATGTCATGGTTTTGTATGCAAGCATAAATAGAAATTTGTAAGCAAGTACTGTGATTAATCCTGAATGTTTGCTGGCCTAACTAGATGTCTACCTCACAGTAATATTCTTCTTCAACCAAGAGAAGGTGTTGGGCTCTCAACACAATGGGACTAAGCCCATCCGTATATCTTCAGGTCACCTCTCAGATGCTAGGTTGGTCAACAGGGAGGATACTTACCATCATGAGAAGCCCTCCTTCTCTACCCCCTATACCTTCCAGGTCACCCGGTTTTAGTGGTTTGGGAAAAATATCATGGAGTGCCTAGATCTATACGAGCTTGCCCTTCGTCATATCCCAGAATACCCCGGAGGGTGATGACTAGGTAGAGGAGGAAGGGGGAATCAAGATGGTTATTTTTAAGTTATTTTTAGTCAGACTAGTTCATTTTATTAAGCCTTAATGGTTCATTTAACATTTACACATTGTTCATGAAATTATTTGTAGAAAATACAAATTGAAACTGAAATTGACTTGCATGGTGGATAGAGGCGGCTGGGACGCACTAACAGTCCTCTGAAACTGAAAATTATTGTCTATTAATCTTAAATTCAACTTCTATGTGACAAGCCGCACATTTCTAACCAAATCTAGAGAGGGAGCCGTGATATTTTTTCTGAAATGAGCAAGGGGGTCACACAGAATGCAAAAACAGCTGCAACTTGAGTTTCTAGGTTGAAGTCACGCTTATCGGGGGATTAAGTGCGCCCTGGTAGCACCTGTTTGCTCATTAAGAGCGCCCCAGTCTCACCTTTTTCCCTGATAAGAGCACCCTACTCTAGAATGGGGTTTTTTGGTGAGACAGAGTTAGATCTGGCCAACAGTAACTAGTACTGGGGTCAATATGACTTGGTTTGGCCTAGCAGAGGCTTCGACAATGGTTAAAATAGGAAATAAATAGGATTTAAGATAGATTTAACATAAGATTCCTAAAAAACTATGGCAAAAATTTTTAAAACTTAAAAATGAAAATTTTGGACCAGGGATCTTGTGGGATCGACCTGGTATGGTCACCAAAGCTGTAGTGAGTATTTCTCCTCAATGCAGGAGCAGAAATAGCTCCCTTGTGCCTATAGGGCACAAGGGTAGGTTCGTACTATTGGAAAACAGGAAAAATGAAATGGAAATTCAAGTAAACAGAACAGTAAACTAAACTAAGCTAATCTAGTGATAGAAAACCAGAACTAAACTAAATCATAAGCAAGAGCAGAGAAAAGAAGTGGAAGCTTTGTGAACCCCTCTATAGAAAATAGGTTAGGGTTCCACCTCCTTAAACCCTGCAAAACAAACCTAAGCTACAATGGAGAAAACTGCAAACAATGTTAAATAAAACCTGTAAGAAACAATGGTTATAAGTCAAAGCAATCTAAATAACTAAGAAGTAAACACAAAAAATAGAAATATACCTTCTCTTAGTGGGTAATGGGCCACCATTCCCTAGCTCCTGGAAGCCTCTCTCTCTCTTGGTTGGGGGAGCAATGGCTTAAATGGGAATGAATGTGGAGGAGAGGGAATGTGGGTGGTTTGAGAGGCAAAGGTCTCAAAGCATCCATAGGCAGCATAACAATAGGCAAGGGAGAGGTGTTTTAAGAGTGATCCCCCACCCTCCTTTTATAGATTTTCTAAGGGGTGTTAGGGTTTTAAGCCCTTGTTCAGGGATTTAGCCCCTTTTTTGGGCCTTTAGCCCCTTTTGCCCTAACTTTACCCCCTTTTAGGGTTTTAGCCCCTTTTTGAAGGCTTTAGCTCCTAGGGGGCTATTTTGGGCTCCTTTTTGGGGTTTTCAACCCTGCTCTTTTGGAGGTGTGGGGGTCAAATGGAAGGCCTCATGGAGTGAAATGAGTGTTGTGAGATGGTGTCCTTGGGTGGTGTAGGCCATTGAGAGCTATGTGTGGGATTTTTGGGTTAACGGTCATGCTAGGGGAAAACTCTCAACTTCTGTAGGTCATGGTGAGAGAAAAAAATCAGCCACTGCTAGTCATGTTGACACCATTGAGAAAAATAGTCGTTCAAAAGGAAAAATTAAGTTCCCTTGTAAGCTATGTGAGGGAGATCATGTTACTCACCAGTTCCCTGCTATTGCAGAGGTGTGAAGAGTGTGGTT
Organism: Pseudotsuga menziesii; assembly: GCA_001517045.1. NCBI lineage: Eukaryota > Viridiplantae > Streptophyta > Pinopsida > Pinales > Pinaceae > Pseudotsuga > Pseudotsuga menziesii. The sequence goes on from LPNX010764411.1 coordinate 99,193, forward strand.
CGAGACTCAAGAATTTCCTTCTCTTGAACAACCTATAGTTTCTCAACAACCTACTCAACCTTTGGTGGATCAAGTGTTTGAACCAATATCAGTTTTGGTTGACCCCACTCTTGTTTCAGAGAATTATCCTGATGTGATTGAACCAACCTCAGTTTTGGTCAATCCCACTCTCCCTTTGGAGAGTGACTTTCACAAAGCGGTTGAATCGGTTCCATTGTCGATTAATCCCACTCTTCCTTTGGAGAGTGAAGTGTCTTCTAGTCACATTTTCTTCACTTCTAGTTCATAAATTACTAAACAAGGGGGCACTTAAATTGCTTCGGAACAATCCCCACCAAACTCTCGGATTGCTTCCTTTGATTAGGATATCCTAGTTGAGCCGCGCCTTCCTTCTAATGCACGTTTCCAAATAAAGGTCAAAGTTGAACCATACACGATTGCTCAGTGTATTTGTAGAAATAATAGATCAATGCTATTTGTAATGATTCTAAGAAGAAGCACAGGAAATAGATATTGCTACTAAGAATTCTCACAAGCATACATAGGAAAACTGGAGAGAAGAAAAGAGACTGAATCACATGAATGAAGAGATGAATATTGGTGTGTATCCTTCCATTGAATAATTATGATTAATAGTGTACATAAATAGTACATCCATCATAGGAAAATTGAATTGTATGGAAGCAACTCATAAAGCTCAAAAAGGCCGACTTACCAAAATATAGCAAACCCCCATAGGTGGCTAAAGCACTTACCAAATCTATCAAGGACCTCACGAGTTGGAAAAAGCATGAGTGATTTTTCAAGGAGATGGAAATAACATGATAATACTAGAAAATGGAGAAAAAATAATGGAGGATGGGTTGGAAACAAAAGCTCCCAGCTTCCTAGTTGACTAGCTTTTATCTTATCCATAGAAAAGCAGGAAAAGCAGAAAAAGTAGAATAAAGCAGAATCTGTTGTAAATTCCTGTATACTAATTCTGGATGGTCAAAAGGTGGTCAAGATCAACCCAAAATTGGAAATAAATCATTCCTAGGATATAGATGGCATGTATTAACTTTAAGGTGCAAGTGAATGCCAACTAATTAAGCTAGTGGGTGAATAATTAATCAAATAATGATTAATTATTTTATCCTAAGTTGTGAGTGGGTTTAATATATTCCAAAACCCCCCTATAAGTCTGAATTTGTGATGGTATGACAAAAAAAATATGGATGCATATGGATGCATATAGGGCCCATCAACAAGGCTATGGCCACCCTTTAACAATTATTATGTCCAGAAAAGTGAGGAAAGAGGCAAAACCACATGGGGAAAATCCTCCCTCAAGATAGGACAAGGCACAAATTTTGAAATATGTATTCAACATATCATCATCTTCACTTTAATGAGCTGACCAAACTGCTTTTGGATGAAGGACAATTTGAAGAAATCATGAACTCCATGATCATGAGTTGGAGTGTAGAACCTGCAAGAAGGAAGAGGAGAGACTCCTTGTATCTCATCAACTGATGAAGTAGGAGAATTATATGAATGCTTATTTCTACTGTCAACCTCTGATTTTCAAACATAATCTGAAATGGAAAATAGATCTGTGCTTACTCCTTCCCAAAGAGTACAAAAGTTAAGACAATTTATTTCACACCCAATTCCCTGAATAGCTGCAAAATTGTGATGTGAATCACATGTAAATCTTCCAATCTGCTGTAGCACCTATATAGATCTGATATGAGGCTGATAAAAATATGATATATCAGAAACATTAGCATATGGAAAAGCAAAGACAAAGGCTTCAGTGGCTCCATGATGATATAGGGCTAGACTGGGAAAATTATGAACAACTCGAGAAAACTGATAGGTGTAAAAATATGAATGATGGATGGGCTTAAGATCTGAACCATAAGTGTTTAGAACAGATCCAAACATGTTTAATATCAGTCTAAATATGACTAATGACATGGATAACCATCCAATGAAATATAGGAAAGACTTCAAACCATGTAAGATAAATATCACTGCATAAGAGACCAATGAGGAATCAACTAGTGACCTTGGGATTTGTATAGTCTTTGGATTATTCATAGGTATGGTAGATGGTATGGATGGTGGTATTATATGTGTATCAACTTGAAAATATGATTCTAAATCAGAATCCAAAGGATCACATATAAGCATATCAATAGACTCATGGGAATACATTGGTAATGAATGCTCTGTATGAAAGGAGGAAAGAATGTGATGTTCACAATCTTCAAGAAGGCTCTGAGTATTGATGAAAAGAACAAAGGAGGATATGTTGAAGCACATGAGATCAAGTTAGGTAAGTTGTATGACGCAAATAAGGCTTTATGTGGCTAAGCAAACATCCTGTAAGTCACTGGGTTGCGCACCATCAATGAGAGAGGTATGCAAGAGGTGTGAAGAATTTGGCACATAGATCTCAGAATATAAGATAGGAGATTGAGAGAACAATGAATGGGTTATAGGATCATAATCAATATCAGAAGCAGCTCCATATGTTACTTCTTTTTCATCAATAGTATCACAAGAAGAAAAATCACCTTCAAGAGACATAGAAAAAGATGGCTCTTTAATATTTGCTTCTTCATTGAAGGAGGAAGCATTCGAATGAAAGAGGGCAGAAGCAACATGAAATGTATGAGAAAATTATTCATCATGATCAACTTCATCATAGAATGTGGAGGCCAAGAAATATTGAGAAAGAGAACAAGAGGAGATGCTAGGTTCACTCCATGCTTCATCTTCAATTTCCTGCAAACCAAAAGCTTTGTCCAAAATTTTCCAAAGCTCAAATGGAAATTCAGCAGAATATATGAGATGATATATATTTGGAGACATAATTCCATAATCTCTATCACAATTATTTAGCCAATAAATTTTCTCTTCATAAGACTCAGGTTCACTCAATGCACCAATGGAGACATCAAAGAGACATTGCCTCTTCAAGTATGCACTCATCTTTGGATTCCAATCAGCATAGTTGAAAGGAGATAGTAGAGGAACTTTTGAATCCATATTGAATTTGTTGATATGCTCTAAGAGATACTCTCTACAACCTGCAAAACAAACTAGGAGAAAATCTTGTAAGCTAGACAAGCTCTTCTTCAGAGAGGGATAGGAGACTGGAAGCGCTCCTCAACTCTGTAGAAGTTGATCAACCTTGTAGCTTTGATACCATGTATAAATAATAGATCAATGCTATGTGAAATGATGCTAAGAAGAAGCACATGAAATAGATATTGCTACTAATAATTCTCACATGCATACACAAGAAAACTAGAGAGAAGAAAAGAGATTGAATCACATGAATGAAGAGATGAATATTGGTGTGTATCCTTCCATTCAACAATTATGAATAATATTGTACATAAATAGTAAATCCCTCATAGGAAAATCAAATTGTATGGAAACAACTCATAAAGCTCAAAAATGCTGACTTACCAAAATATAGTAAACCCCCATAGGTGGCTAAAGCACTTACCAAATCTATCAAGGACCTCACGAGTTGGAAAAATAATGAGTGAGTTGTAAAAGAGATGGAAATAACATGATAATCCTAGAAAATGGAGAAAAACTAATGGAGGATGGGTTGGAAACAAAAGCTCCCAGTTTCCTAGTTGACTAGATTTTATCTTATCCATAGAAAAGCAGGAAAAGCAGAAAAAGAAAAATAAAGTAGAATCTGCTGTAAAGTCCTGTATACTAATTCTGGATGGTCAAAAGGTGGTCAATATCAACCTAGAATTGGAAATAAATCATTCTGTTGAGGCCCGAAAATTCGCAGGCGGCAACAGTAAGGGATTCTCCCCAATCAACGTTCCCAACTAGACCGTTGACTGTTTGGAATAGGAAATCCATCTGGTTTGCGGTCCGGCTACCGTAGGTCAAGAAACAAAACTAAGGCTTTACCGGTTGCGGCCTGGCCCACCGAGTTTTTTGCATTTTGACTTAAAGAAATGATATGCAAGTGCCTAACTAAATGCAGAGTGATCAAGCTGTAGGGAGCGGTCACAAAGTGATGCGCAGGTTCTTACCTCTCATCTTGTGCTTGCGAGCAACCAAACCAGATACAAAAGAAATAAGCTAACTATCTACACTATCCCTAGGGAGCACGGTTATCATTTTGGGTGAGCAATACATTTTCACATACACAAAGAAGAATCACAGGTAGCTGATACTTCTTCTAAAGCACATGAACACTTACAGATATTCAAATAACCAGATAGCTGATCATTTTATAACAACATCCATTACTCACAGCGAAAAAAATCTAGAAGTTACTGAAGAACATTTAATAAGAACATAGGTTCAGAATATCGAATACTCTTACAGTAAATGAAACACTGCTGAAAACGAAATAGTTCCTCTTCAGCGTTATTCATTGAGTTTGCATTGATACATTTCACTTTTCACTCTCTCCGACAGGCAAAAATTGTAGTTCCTATGAAAAACGAAGTAGTTCATCTTACCAGTAAACAAATACAAAGTTTTCCAGGGAAAAATCCCTTTCTCTGTGCCTCGTCCCTCTATTTAAACTATAATTACAGAGCGTTTTCTTTTCCAAACGCATGGTCTTTCGGTTTCCTAAACTCTACACATTCCGGTCTTTTGTCATTACATGATCATGACAACTTGGTAACTGATCCGTTTCTGGAATCACGCCTCTACAGCTCCTGACTTCATCCTCCATTTGCCTCTTTTCATTCATACTTCTGCCAAATGGGTTAATCTTTCTTCTTGTCATGACAAATTGACCGGTTGCCTGTATACTGCCTGCATTCAAATTAAGAGCTTGATTCAAACGACAAATGTCATCAATTAACCAATCCATAAGGAAATGGCCGAGTGAAACTCCTATGGGCCTGGCAATATTATATGGTCACCGGTGGGAAAAACAAGTCGGCAATCAGAGAGAAACAAGTTCGGGAGCCCGGGGAAACAACCAGCCGTAATATCGGGTGAGTTTTAAGTCACAGCCAAGTGAAACGTGGGCGGGAGATGTCATAAGTCGGAAGTCGGACGGTTTTAGGTTCGAAAACCAGAAGACTTTAGCAGCTGCAACAGTGGAGGGGGAGAGCTAGGGGACACATGGAATGGATGGGCAACTAAGTCGGACGTCGGATGGGACTCGGATCGAACACTGACTATCTCCTCCCGGCCGCAACGGCGGGCAAGCAGAAGCTACGGACCCGCGATTTATAGTTAACATACATCGGGCGTCGGATGGTTTAGGAGATCGGATGAAAGAAAAGTCTCAGAGCCGCAACGGTGGAAGGGTTGAAACTTCGCAGCCCCTGATCCAGCAGTAAAAGGGACCCGCTTACAGGGAAACTCAAGTATTTGAGCAGTGCTAAGGATCGGCTGTAACCAAGGTCGTTTTTCTTCACACAGGATGCGCCGAAGAACAGCGATTTTAATTCTCTTAGACCACATATTCACGACTCAAACCAAAGATGAACAAAACACACATAGACTACTGACACCCACCTTCAGAGAATCAGAAGAAAACACGCTCAAGGAGCTAAAAAGTTCAACGATCAAGCCATACAAAATAATGAGGAGGGGCCCAGAAATTTAAGTAAAATAAATTCAGGGAGAACCGTTGCGGTAGCAACAACTGGTGATTACCTGGGGAACCTAGATCTCTGGGTTATTATTTCCTTTGAGTAGCAGAATATTCCGCAACAAATGCATCCATCGAATTTTTTCAGCTATCTAGATTTCTCATATCACCGAAGTGTGTACCTTAATCATTGATGCCAGTCCTTTGGGGAAAAGGAAAACCAAGACCCTCAAGTCCAAATAACTATTCCGAGGCCAGAGTATGAGTTTCATTATTACCTCTATTTTTTAGGTAGCTAACAGTGCGGACACCACAGGGTTGCAGCACATAGCAAACAGCAGTATTCATTTGTTCCTCATTCCCATGCCATTTTAACACTCTTGTGCCTTTGGACTTTTGTCCTTTCATCTGAGTCCTTCTGTGCGCCTTTCTTACTGAATTTTAATTCAGGATCCTCTATCCCATAGTGCCCTTTTGTGTGAGTGGTGTACTTTAAGTCCCAGCTCACGGACGGAGAGGATCTTTTGGCAATTTAGTGTTTATGCTTTAGCACTTGCTTTGATTTATGGTACTTTTCTAGAAGTTTGACTCTTTAGCTGCCTTTTGGTATTTGTTTCTTGGCATGGGATCATTTATATTTAATACGCTGTTCACCTTGCTTCCTCCCATGGGTCCTTTACTGTCGCTCCTTAGAACATTTTAAATGTGACATGGATGGAGCCCCGATATAGTACTCCAGACTCTCTGAATCCGGTTTAATTCACAGGGGATAAGCAGGACTTCAATGCACACCATGTTTTATTCGAGAAAACCGATTAGGATGGAAGAATTCTTTATGCAATACACAGGATGATACTCAACATATTTTCTATTCCCAAAATACCTTAGTATCCTCTAGGTACCCACAAGTTTGTTCCCTTATTGAAAATCAAAACTTAAAATTAAAACAAAAGAAAGCATGACTCGAAAATAACCACACAGCTTATTTATGTACAAGGTAGAACAAAACAAAGAAAACTAAGAAACGTAGGGCTTGAGAACCAAACCATTAATTGGCAAGTTCTCCTCCCATCCTTGTAAATCTTGCAGCTTATAGGTGGTGGGGCCAAGCTTGGCTACGATCTGAAAGGGGCCTACCCATAACTGCTGGAATTTGGTATGCTTTCCTTTCTCATCATGGGGGTGGTCCCATTTGATAACTAAGTCTCCTACTTCAAAGTCGCCTTTGCCAGCTTTATGCTTGTCAAACCACCTTTTGATTACCTCCTGCTGTTGTTTGAAATGTTCTCTAGCCTTAGATCTGGCTTCTTCTGCTTTAGGAGATTATATATTCTTATTTCCAGAACCTCATCATCCGACCCCCTAGAATCTTGAGCTAGTATGGAAGACGGTAGCAGAATATTGGGAGGCAGGATGGCTTCCTTTCCATACACGAGGGTATAAGGTGATGCTCCTAAGGCAGACCTGGGAGTGACTCTGTCAGCCCACAGGGCGTTGGGTAAGGCTGAGTGCCAACTTCGCTGGTTTTCTATGACAGTTTTCTTCAGGATTCTAATGAGCTTTTTATTGGAGGATTCCGCCAGGCCATTCCCTTGAGGATAGTAGTTAGCAGAGTAATGCAATTTTATTCCTTTTTCATGAGCAAATGCAGTCAATTTAATTGATGAAAAGTATTTAGCATTATCAAAAACTACTGAAATTGGAACTCCAAACCTGGTCATAATATGATCTTGTAAGAAGCTGATGACTTCGTCCTCGTTGATCTTGCGCAATGGGATTGCTTCGACCAAGAGACTGAAATAGTCAGTCACAGTGAGAATGTATTTGTGCAGCAGGGAAGAGTTTGGTTTTATTTCTCCAAAGATGTCCAATCCCCACTGTTCAAAAGGCTCCATGACTATCACAGGCTTTAAAGGTGCCGCTGCTCTCGGTTGTCTTCCGCCGCATCTTTGGCAGGTATTGCATTTTGTGACGTGCGCATGTGCATCTTTGAAGAGTTTTGGCCAGTAGTATTCGGCTCTGAGGATCTTATGGGCTGTAGTGTCGCCTGAATAATGTCCTCCAGCCAGACCATCGTGCAATTCAGACATTACTTTCTCAGCATCTTCTTTCTCCAAGCACCTCAAGAGAACTCCATCATAGTTTTTTCTGAACAACACGCCCTCTACGATTTGGTAGGAAGCTGATTTCAAACGTAGCGCTCTCCTTTGTTTGGAACTCCAATGTTCTGGCAATAGCCCTGACTGCAAGTAATGTACCAGGTCTCTGTACCAAGACTCAGGAGCTGTGAACAAAGGACATACATCCATCACCTGCAATACGGCTTCATCTCCCCATGCTTGTTCTTCGTTGTTTCTACTCCAAGTCATCAGTTTGCATAAACCTTGACCTTTTAATAAAGTAGCTGGCTTAAATTCAAGATTGTATTCTTTGAAAGCTGTTACCCAGTTGCCCCTTCTTTCTCCTAATTATTTTTGAATGAGAAGGGATCTTACCGCCGGGTATGGGACTATTACCTTGGTCCGATTTTTTAATATATAAGGCCTGAATTGTTTTACTTCCTTAAACACTGCGTATGCTTGCTTATCGATGGCTGGGTAGTTTAATTCAGCCCCTTGTATCCCAGTGCTCATAAAAGAAATCGGGAATTCATCACCCCCATCTTCCTTTTGCGTAAGTACAGCTGCCAATGAATCATCGGACGCAAAAGTGTACATGATAAAGTCCTTATCAAAGTCTAGACTTTTCAGAGAGGGTGCATGTGCAACAGCAGTCTTGATTTTACTGAAAGCGTTCTTTTCTGTTTCAGCCTACTTAAATTGTGCGTTTTGCTTGACCATCTGCTGTAATGGTTTAACAGTCTGGGAAAAATCAGGCACAAACCTACGCACGAAGTTTATTGTTCCCATGAAGGATTGCATTCATTTTTTATTATGAGGCATGGGGATTTGTTCAATGACCTTGATTCTTTCTGGGTCTATAGATATACCTCTCTTTGAAACTATATGCCCCAGTAACTTGCCCTCTGTGACTGCAAATACGCACTTCTTAGGATTGAGTGAGATGCCATACTTCCGACAACGTTCGAAAATTTGCTTTAGGTGGAACGCGTGCTCCCCTCTTTTCTTCAAAAATATTGTGATATCATCAAGGTAGACCACCACGCTTCGTCCAATCAGTCCACGGAAAGCTATGTCCATAGCTCTTTGAAACGTCGCTCTGGCATTAATCAGTCCAAAAGGCATCCTTCTATATGTGAAAGTTCCCCATTTCATTCTGAATGTTGTCTTCAGTCTATCTTCCTCGGCCACTAACACTTGGTTGTAGCCAGAGAATCCGTCTAACAATGAAAACAATTCAGAACCAAAAACCATCTGTAGCAATTGCTCCATGGGGGGTACCGGATAGTTGTCTTTGTCTGAGGCGCGGTTTAAGTTTCTGAAGTCCACGCATAGTCTGATTTCTCCCGACTTCTTTCTGACCGGTACCAAATTTGACACCCACTCAGAGTGCCTGACTTTAAAAATAATCTTGGCATCCAACAATTTCTTTACCTCGCTTTGAATTAGTGGCTCCAACTTGGGGTGCATCTTCCTTAACGGCTGCTGATATGGCTTGATGCCTGCTTTAATAGGGATGACATGCTTGATAATGTTGGTGTCGTAGGTCTTCAGATCTACGTATGTCCATGCAAAGACATCTTTATATTGTTTGAACAAGCGGAGGAACCTGTCTCTTTCTGCTGGTGAGCAGCATTTGCCGAGGTTTACAAACTTGGGCTCAGTTTCAGTCCCTAAGTTTATCAGCTCGAACTGTAGAGTTGAGCTGTGTGTCTTCACGTTAGCGGGTCTTCTAAATTTTTCGTTCAAGTCGAACATCTTCTCTAATGTTCTGACCCCTTTGGGAATGAAATTGTCATATTTCATTTCGGCCTGATGTTCTTCATCATCGATGATGGCTTCTTTAAAGGTCTCATCATTTGTCAAGCACTCGATTATTTGCTGATCGTCGTCAAATACTCGCAAGTTGGTGATCATGTCGGGTACTGATGGCTTGAAAAGCAATTCAATAGAGCATTTGTTATTAGTGGGAACCAACCTAGCGGCTGATGTAGCTAGAAGATCAGCGGCTGCATTTTTTATTCTTGGAATTGAAATAATGTTAAACGCATGAAAACATTTAAGCGATTCCCATACCTCGTTTTGGTAAGCTTTCAAATGAGGGGAAACACAGTGTATTTGATTTCTTATTTACTTTACCACTATTTATGAGTCTCCAAAAACTTTTAAATTACTAACCTGTAGCTCAATTGCTTTCTTGAGTCCCTGCAGTAGTGATTCATACTCAGCTGTATTGTTAGTACACTCAAACTCTAACCTACAGGACAAGAAGTATATATTTTTTTGTGGATCAATGAGGACGCAGCCGGCCCCTGACCCTTCTAATGTTTTTGAGCCGTCAAAATATAAAGTCCAGAAAACATTATCTACTGCAAAAGAATCTACTCCTACAGCTAAATCTACTATTTTACAGTCAAGCTCATCAGCCTGAGAAAAATGAAGGAGATCAGGCCGGGTGTCAGGTGTGTTGCTAGCCTCTTCCGCTTGATAATTCCCTGGTTCTAGTTCCAGAAAGTAGTTTCCCAATACAGATCGACCGGTACATTCTTCTCATCTAGTTGAGTGACATTGTACTTCATATGAGGTTCTCTCAAAACCTTGATCTAATTAGGACTCGCTTTGTACGGCAACCAAAGATGTGACCAATCTGTGGTGAAATACCCATTTAATTTGGCCGACCAATCTCTGCTCAGGACCAAGCCGTAAGCATCTGGTATGTCAGCCACTACAATGTTAATAACTTGGCACACTCTGTCATCGGACGCCAGGCGGATTAGAATGTCTTCCATCTCGCCAACTACCTTAACGTCAGTCCTATCCAACGGCACCACCCTCCACATGGTTGGCTTCGGTTGCCAATTGATTTTCTTACATACTAATATGGGCATGACATTAATTAACGCCCCTGAGTCCGCTAGACAATTGTGCACATTATGATTAAAAATTTCAAAGGTCAAAAGGAAAGGTGGGTGCTTAGTTTTAGACTTACCTCCAATGCTAGCTTCCCCAATTTCCTCTTCCTCCCGAGGCTGATTGTCCATGGGCAGCTTCTCTTCTGATGTTTCCAGTGCTTTCAACAATCGTTCTTTCTGCTGAGGTACTTTGCACATTTCAAACAGCGGGACGTTTTCCTTTATCTTCTTTAGATCTTCGACAATGTCATATTCGATTAGTTGTCTAGTGGAATGAGGTTTATTAGCACTCACATTCTCTTCGTTTGGCTTAGGTGGCGTTCTTTTTTGCTTCGGATCCTGGCTGGTAATGGTAAATTCCGGAATCCGATCAGCCGATGATTCGTCTTGAAATTTCTTTTTGATATTTATTTGCAGCCTTCGAATCTTTGGGAGTAGAAGACTGTCATCACTAACCGCCCCTTTGCTCCTAGTTGTCACGTTAGACTCCCTGATACCTTTGCGTCCCTGTGTATTTTCTTCCTCTGCATCGAGTAAGGAGACAGAATTCCATAATGCCATGGTCTCCTCCTCCTGTCCCTTTGTAGAAGTGGAAGCATCATTTTCATTCTTTTCATCTTCATCTTCCTCCGTTAACCTCGAATCCAAAATCTGATTCATGACCAATGTCATTGAATTTATCCATTGCAGACAATTCTTTTCGGAATGAGGCTATTGATGAAAGCTACAGAAATTTTCCATCCCTATCTCTGTCAGGTTCATGGATGCAGTTTTCTGAGGAGGAGGTTGGGTCTGATTGCTATCCTCCCTTTTCTTATAATATGGCCTGAAAAACTTTTGTGCTTCTTTTTCCTTTTCTAAGTCTATGATCTTGTTAGACAACTTTTGCATCATTTTGTCCATACCTTCATAATCTGGTGCTTTCTCCTCTTTGGGCTTAGTAAACAACAAGGTTTTCCTTTTCTCCCCTGCCTGCTCAGGATAATATTCAATGCTTTCCCTTTCTGCTTCCACTACTTCTGCCTCTTCATAAGTCTCTGTCAAAGTAGGCTTGGCCCTACCTTTTGCAAACATGGCTAAATCAGGACCCAAAGCTGAAGTATAGTATTCGATCAGTACCTTGTCTGAAGGCTTATCTGTTTCAGAAATTTTTTTTAGATATGCTGCAAACCTTTGTGTGAAGCTGTGCACTTTTTCCTTTTTTTCTTTCTTCAAAGCACATAGACCTTTCATAAGGGCAGCGTGAGTCTTTTGTACTGCATACTTACTTCTGAACATTCTTTCAAAGGTATCCCAGTCTGGGATAGAATTGGTGGGCAGTCCAAAATACTAAGAGGCTGCAGCTCCTTTGAGGGTATGTGGGAACAATCTACAAACCACATCTTCATGCTCCCCTGCCTTTAGTCCTTCTATAGCCAAATAAAAACTCTGTAAGTGGTCATCTACTAATATCTTCTCATTTGGATCGAACTTAGGTAATAACTTTTCGAAGGCTTGAGGTAGGTCATGCAAAGGCGGGGTCAGATTTAGAGGTGATCTGGATTTCCATGCAAGTGGTAGAGGATTAGGTGGGGGTTGATTGGCATTAACGTCGGCCATGAGTTGGGGTGGAGAATGCGGGGGTGAACCAACAGGGGTGTGGGGACGCGAACCAACAGGGGTGTGAATAGGAGAACTGTAAGGAGTGTCTGGGCCTACTTGGTTCAAAGGCAATTCAACCTCCTGTAAGGCGGTTTCCAAAAGTTCTTCCCAGTCTCCCACCAACACCGAATCTTCACTTAGAGGACGGTCCTTCTTCTTGTACTCTCTTCTAGGCAGTTTGGGGATAATTGGCAACCCTCCAATCTTCTTTACATACGCATGGGTATGTCTTCTTAGATCATTTACAATTTCATTGCGAACAGGATATAAATGTTCTCTGTTTTCTTCTACTGGAATCGGATTATGCGGTCCACTACTTTTAGAACTGTAACTAGCGGAATGATCTCTGTAAAATGGGTTCCCTCGGCCATCCATGCACTGGCGGCCCTCCTTCTAGCACCAAAACTGTTGAGGCCCAAAAATTCGCAGGCGGCAACAGTAAGGGATTCTCCCCAATCAACGTTCCCAACTAGCCTGTTGACTGTTTGGAATAGGGAATCCGTCCGGTTTGCGGTCCGTCTACCGTAGGTCAAGAAACAAAACTAAGGCTTTACCGGTTGCGTCCCGGCCCACCGAGTTTTTTGCATTTTGACTTAAAGAAATGATATGCAAGTGCCTAACTAAATGCAGAGTGATCAAGCTGCAGGGAGCGGTCACAAAGTGATGCACAGGTTCTTACCTCTCGTCTTGTGCTCGCGAGCAACCAAACCAGATACAAAAGAAATAAGCTAACTATCTACACTATCCCTAGGGAGCACGGTTATCATTTTGGGTGAGTAATACATTTTCACATACACAAAGAAGAATCACAGGTAGCTGATACTTCTTCTAAAGCACATGAAAACTTACAGATATTCAAATAACCAGATAGCCGATCATTTTATAACAACATCCATTACTCACAGTGAAAAATATCCAGAAATTACTGAAGAACATTTAATAAGAACATAGGTTCAAAATATCGAATACTCTTACAGTAAATGAAACACTACTGAAAACGAAATAGTTCCTCTTCAGCGTTATTCATTGAGTTTGCATTGATACATTTCGCTTTTCACTCTCTCCGACAGGCAAAAATTGCAGTTCCTATGCAAAACGAAGTAGTTCATCTTACTAGTAAACAAATACAAAGTTTTCCAGGGAAAAATTCCTTTCTCAGTGCCTTGTCCCTCTATTTAAACTATAATTACAGATCGTTTTCTTTTCCAGACGCATGGTCTTTCGGTTTCCCAAACTCTACACATTCTGGTCTTTTGTCATTACGTGATCATGACAACTTGGTAACTGATCCGTTTCTAGAATCACGCCTCTACAGCTCCTGACTTCGTCCTCCATTTGCCTCTTTTCATTCATACTTCTGCCAAATGGTTTAATCTTTCTTCTTGTCGTGACAAATTGACCGGTTGCCTGTATACTGCCTGCATTCAAATTAAGAGCTTGATTCAAACGACAAATATCATCAATTAACCAATCCACAAGGAAATGGCCGAGCGAAACTCCTATGGGCCTGGCAATATTCTATGGTCGCCGGCGGGAAAAACAAGTCGGAAATCAGAGAGAAATGAGTTCGGGAGCCCAGGGAAACAGCCAGCTGCAATGTCGGGTGAGGTTTAAGTCGCAGCCAAGTGAAATGCGGTGGGAGATTTCATAAGTCGGAAGTCGGACGGTTTTAGGTTCGGAAACCAGAAGACTTTAGCAGCCGCAACGGCAGAGGGGGAGAGCTAGGGGACACACGGAATGGACGGGAAACTAAATCGGACTTTGAACGGGACTCGGATCGAACACTGACTATCTCTTCGCGGTCGCAACGGCGGGCAAGCAGAAGCTACGAACCCGCGATTTACAGTTAACATACATCGGGCATCGGACGGTTTAGGATATCGGACAAAAGAAAAGTCTCAGAGCCGCAACGGTGGAAGGGTTGAAACTTCGCAGCCCCCAATCCAGCAATAAAAGAGACCCGCTTACAGGGAAACTCAAGTATTTGAGCAGTGCTAAGGATCGGCTGTAACCGAGGTCATTTTTCTTCACACAGGATGCGCCGAAGAACAGCGATTTTAATTCTCTTATACCACATATTCACAACTCAAACCAAAGATGAACAAAACACACATAGACTACTGACACCCACCTTCAGAGAAGCGGAATAAAACACGCTCAAGGAGCTAAAAAGTTCAACGATCAAGCCATACAAAATAATGAGGAGGGGCCCAGAAATTTAAGTAAAATAAATTCAGGGAAAACCGTTGCGGTAGCAACAACTGGCGATTACCAAGGGAACCTAGATCTCTGGGTGATTATTGCCTTTGAGTAGCAGATTGTTCCGCAACAAATGCATCCATCGAATTTTTTCATCTATCTAGATTTCTCATATCACCGAAGTGTGTACCTTAATCATTGATGCCAGTCCTTTGGGGAAAAGGAAAACCAAGACCCTCAAGTCCAAATAACTATGCCGAGGACAGAGTATGAGTTTCATTATTACCTCTGTTTTTTAGGTAGCTAATAGTGCGGACACCACAGGGTTGCAGCACATAGCAAACAGCAGTATTCGTTTGTTCCTCATTCCCATGCCATTTTAACAATCTTGTGCCTTTGGACTTTTGTCCTTCATCTGAGTCCTTCTGTGCGCCTTTCTTACTGAATTTTAATTCAGGATCCTCTATCCCATAGTGCCCTTTTGTGTAAGTGGTGTACTTTAAGTCCCAGCTCACGGACGGAGAGGATCTTTTGGCAATTTAGTGTTTATGCTTTAGCACTTGCTTTGATTTATGGTACTTTTCTAGAAGTTTGACTCTTTAGCTGCCTTTTGGCATTTGTTTCTTGGCATGGGATCATTTATATTTAATACGCTGTTCACCTTGCTTCCTCCCATGGGTCCTTTACTATCGCTCCTTAGAACATTTTAAATGTGACATGGATGGAGCCCCGATATAGTACTCCAGACTCTCTGAATCCAGTTTAATTCACAGGGGATAAGCAGAAATTCAATGCACACCATGTTTTATTCGAGAAAACCGATTAGGCTGGAAGAATTCTTTATGCAATACACAGGCTGATACTCAACATATTTTCTATTCCCAAAAGACCTTAGTATCCTCTAGGCACCCACAAGTTTGTTCCCTTATTGAAAATCAAAACTTAAAATTAAAACAAAAGAAAGCATGACTCGAAAATAACCACACAGCTTATTTATGTACAAGGTAGAAAAAAACAAAGAAAACTAAGAAAAGTAGGGCTTGAGAACCAAACCATTAACTGGCAATTTCTCCTCCCATCCTTGTAAATCTTGTAGCTTATAGGTGGTGGGGCCAAGCTTGGATATGATCTGAAAGGGGCCTACCCATAACTACTGGAATTTGGTATGCTTTCCTTTCTCATCATGGGGGTGGTCCCATTTGAGAACTAAGTCTCCTACTTCAGAGTCCCCTTTTCCAGCTTTATGCTTGTCAAACCACCTTTTGATTACCTCCTGCTGTTGTTTGAAACGTTCTCTAGCCTTAGATCTGGCTTCTTCTGCTTTTAGGATATTATATATTCTTATTTGCAGAACCTCATCATCCGACCCCCTAGACTCTTGAGCTAGTATGGAAGGCGGTAGCAGAATATTGGGAGGCGGGATGGCTTCCTTTCCGTACACGAGGGTATAAGGTGATGCTCCTAAGGCAGACCTGGGAGTGACTCTGTTAGCCCACAGGGCGTTGGGTAAGGCTGAGTGCCAACTTCGCTGGTTTTCTATGACAGTTTTCTTCAGGATTCTAATGAGCTTTTTATTGGAGGATTCCGCCAGGCCATTCCCTTGAGGATAGTAGTTAGCAGAGTAATGCAATTTTATTCCTTTTTCATGAGCAAATGCAGTCAATTTAATTGATGAAAAGTATTTAGCATTATCAAAAACTACTGAAATTGGAACTCCAAACCTGGTCATAATATGATCTTGTAAGAAGCTGATGACTTCGTCCTCGTTGATCTTGCGCAATGGGATTGCTTTGACCCAGCGAGTGAAATAGTCAGTCACAGTGAGAATGTATTTGTGCAACAGGGAAGAGTTTGGTTTTATTTCTCCAATGATGTCCAATCCCCACTGTTCAAAAGGCTCCATGACTATCACAGGCTTTAAAGGTGCCACAGCTCTCGGTTGTCTTCCGCCGCATCTTTGGCAGGTATCGCATTTTCTGACGTGCGCATGTGCATCTTTGAATAGTGTTGGCCAGTAGTATCCGGCTCTAAGGATCTTATGGCCTGTAGTGTCGCCTGAATAATGTCCTCCAGCCGGACCATCGTGCAATTCAGACATTACTTTCTCAGCATCTTCTTTCTCCAAGCACCTCAAGAGAACTCCATCATAGTTTTTTCTGAACAACACGCCCTCTACGATTTGGTAGGAAGCTGATTTCAAACGCATCGCTCTCCTTTGTTTGGAACTCCAATGTTCTGGCAATAGCCCTGACTGCAAGTAATGTACCATGTCTCTGTACCAAGACTCAGGAGCTGTGAACAAAGGACATACATCCATCACCTGCAATTCGGCTTCATCTCCCCATGCTTGTTCTTCGCTGTTTCTGCTCCAAGTCATCAGTTTGCATAAAACTTGACCTTTTAATAAAGTAGCTTGCTTAAATTCAAGATCGTATTCTTGGAGAGCTGTTACCCAGTTTCCCCTTCATTCTCCTAATTCTTTTTGAATGAGAAGGGATCTTAGCGCCGGGTATGGGACTATTACCTTGGTCCGATTTTTTAATATATAAGGCCTGAATTGTTTTACTTCCTTAAACACTGTGTATGCTTGCTTATCGATGGCTGGGTAGTTTAATTCAGCCCCTTGTAGCCCAGTGCTCATAAAAGAAATCGGGAATTCATCACCCCCATCTTCCTTTTGCGTAATTACAGCTGCCAATGAATCATCGGACGCAAAAGTGTACATGATAAAGTCCTTATCAAAGTCTAGACTTTTCAGAGAGGGCGCATGTGCAACAGCAATCTTGATTTTACAGAAAGCATTCTTTTCTGTTTCAGCCCACTTAAATTGTGCGTTTTGCTTGACCATCTGCTGTAATGGTTTAACAGTCTGGGCAAAATCAGGCACAAACCTACGCACGAAGTTTATTGTTCCCATGAAGGATTGCATTCCTTTTTTATTATGAGGCATGGGGATTTGTTCAATGGCATTGATTCTTTCTGGGTCTATAGATATACCTCTCTTTGAAACTATATGCCCCAGTAACTTGCCCTCTGTGACTGCGAATATGCACTTCTTAGGATTGAGCGAGATGCCATACTTCCGACAACGTTCGAAAATTTGCTTTAGGTGGAATGCGTGCTCCCCTCTTTTCTTCGAAAATATTGTGATATCATCAAGGTAGACCACCACGCTTCGTCCAATCAGTCCACGGAAAGCTATGTCCATAGCTCTTTGAAACGTCGCTCTGGCATTAATCAGTCCAAAAGGCATCCTTCTATATGTGAAAGTTCCCCATTTCATTCTGAATGTTGTCTTCAGTCTATCTTCCTCGGCCACTAACACTTGGTTGTAGCCAGAGAATCCGTCTAACAATGAAAACAATTCAGAACCAGAAACCATCTGTAGCAATTGCTCCACGGGGGGTACCGGATAGTTGTCTTTGTCTGAGGCGTGGTTTAAGTTTCTGAAGTCCACGCACAGTCTGATTTCTCCCGACTTCTTTCTGACCGGTTCCAAATTTGACACCCACTCAGAGTGCCTGACTTTAAAAATAATCTTGGCATCCAACAATTTATTTACCTCGCTTTGAATTAGTGGCTCCAACTTGGGGTGCATCTTCCTTAACGGCTGCTGATATGGCTTGATGCCTGCTTTAATAGGGATGACATGCTTGATAATGTTGGTGTCGTAGGTCTTTAGATCTGCGTATGTCCATGCAAAGACATCTTTATACTGTTTGAACAAGCGGAGGAACCTGTCTCTTTCTGCTAGTGAGCATCATTTGCCGAGGTTCACAAACTTGGGCTCAGTTTCAGTCCCTAAGTTTATCAGCTCGAACTGTAGAGTTGAGCTGTGTGTCTTCACATTAGCGGGTCTTCTAAATTTTTCGTTCAAGTCGAACATCTTCTCTAATGTTCTGACCCCTTTGGGAATGAAATTGTCATATTTCATTTCGGCCTGATGTTCTTCATCATCGATGATGGCTCCTTTAAAGGTCTCATCATTTGTCAAGCACTCGATTATTTGCTGATCGTCGTCAAATACTCCCAAGTTGGTGATCATGTCGGGTACTGATGGCCTGAAAAGCAATTCAATAGAGCATTTGTTATTAGTGGGAACCAACCTAGCGGCTGATGTAGCTAGAAGATCAGCGGCTGCATTTTTTATTCTTGGAATTGAAATAATGTTAAACGCATGAAAACATTTAAGCGATTCCCATACCTCATTTTGGTAATCTTTCAAATGAGGGGAAACACAGTGTATTTGATTTCTTATTTGCTTTACCACTATTTATGAGTCTCCAAAAACTTTTAAATTACTAACCTGTAGCTCAATTGCTTTCTTGAGTCCCTGCAGTAGTGCTTCATACTCAGCTATATTGTTAGTACACTCAAACTCTAACCTACAGGACAAGAAGTATTTATTTTTTGTGTGGATCAATGAGGACGCAGCCGGCCCCTGACCCTTCTAATGTTTTTGAGCCGTCAAAATATAAAGTCCAGAAAACATTATCTACTGCAAAAGAATCTACTCCTACAGCTAAATCTACTATTTTACAGTCAAGCTCATCAGCCTGAGAAAAACGAAGGAGATCAGGCTGGGTGTCAGGTGTGTCGCTAGCCTCCTCCGCTTGATAATTCCCTGGTTCTAGTTCCAGAAAGTAGTTTCCCAATACAGATTCGACCGGTACATTCTTCTCATCCAGTTGAGTGACATTGTACTTCATATGAGGTTCTCTCAAAACCTTGATCTGATTAGGACTCCCTTTGTACGGCAACCAAAGATGTGACCAATCTGTGGCGAAATACCCATTTAATTTGGCCGACCAATCTCTACTCAGGACCAAGCCGTAAGCATCTGGTATGTCAGCCACTACAATGTTAATAACTTGGCACACTCTATCATCGGACGCCAGGCGGATTAGAACGTCTTCCATCTCGCCAACTACCTTAACGTCAGTCCTATCCAACTGCACCACCCTCCATGTGGTTGGCTTCAGTTGCCCATTGATTTTCTTACATACTGATATGGGCATGAAATTAATTGATGCCCCTGAGTCCGCTAGACAACTGTGCACGTTATGATTAAAAATTTCAAAGGTCAAAAGGAAAGGTGGCTGCTTAGTTTTAGACTTACCTCCAATGCTAGCTTCCCTAATTTCCTCTTCCTCCTGAGGCTGATTGTCTGTGGGCAGCTTCTCTTCTGATGTTTCCAGTGCTTTCAACAATCTTTCTTTCTGCTGAGGTACATTGCACATTTCAAACAGCGGGACGTTTGCCTTTATCTTCTTTAGATCTTCGACAATGTCATATTCGATTAGTTGTCTAGTGGACTGAGGTTTATTAGCACTCACATTCTCTTCGTTTGGCTTAGGCGGCGTTCTGTTTTGCTTCGGATCCTGGCTGGTAATGGTAAATTCCGGAATCCGATCAGCCGATGATTCGTCTTGAAATTTATTTTTGATATTTCTTTGCAGCCTTCGAATCTTTGGGAGCAGAAAACTGTCATCACTAACCGCCCCTTTTCTCCTAGTTGTCACGTTAGCCTCCCTGATACCTTTGTGTCCCTGTGTATTTTCTTCCTCTGCATCAAGTAAGGAGACAGAATTCCATAATGCCATGGTCTCCTCCTCCTGTCCCTTTGTAGAAGTGGAAGCATCATTTTCGTTCTTTTCATCTTCATCTTCCTCCATTAACCTCGAATCAAACACCTGATTCATGACCAATGTCGTTGAATTTATCCATTGCGGACAATTCTTTTCGGAATGAGGCTGTTGATGAAAGCTACAGAAATTTTCCATCCCTATCTCTGTCAGGTTCATGGATGCAGTTTTCTGAGGAGGAGGTTGGGTCTGATTGCTATCCTCCCTTTTCTTATAATATGGCCTGAAAAAATTTTGTGCTTCTTTTTCCTTTTCTAAGTCTATGATCTTGTTAGACAACTTTTGCATCATTTTGTCCATACCTTCATAATCTGGTGCTTTCTCCTCTTTGGGCTTAGTAAACAGCAAGGTTTTCCTTTTCTCCCCTTCCTACTCAGGATCATTTTCAATGCTTTCCCTGTCTACTTCCACTACTTCTGCCTCTTCATAAGTCTCCATCAAAGTAACCTTGGCCCTACCTTTTGCAAACATGGCTAAATCAGGACCCAAAGCTGAAGTATAGTATTCGATCAGTACCTTGTCTGAAGGCTTATCTGTTTCAGAAATTTTTTTTAGATATGCTGCAAACCTTTGTGTGAAGCTGTGCACTTTTTCCTTTTTTTCTTTCTTCAAAGCACATAGACCTTTCATAAGGGCAGCGTGATTCTTTTGGACTGCATACTTACTTCTGAACATTCTTTCAAAGGTATCCCAGTCTGGGATAGAATTGGCGGGCAGTCCAAAATACCAAGAGGCTGCAGCTCCTTTGAGGGTATGTGGGAACAATCTACAAACCACATCTTCATGCTCCCCTGCCTTTAGTCCTTCTATAGCAAAATAAAAACTCTGTAAGTGGTCATCTACTAATATCTTCTCATTTGGATCGAACTTAGGTAATAAATTTTCAAAGGCTTGAGGTAGGTCATGCAAAGGAGGGGTCAGATTTAGAGGTGATCTGGCTTTCCATGCAGGTGGTGGAGGATTAGGTGGGGGTTGATTGGCATTAACACCGGCCATGAGTTGGGGTGGAGAATGCGGGGGTGAATCAACAGGGGTGTGGGGACGCGAACCAACAGGGGTGTGAACAGGAGAACTGTAAGGAGTGTCTGGGCCTACTTGGTTCAAAGGCAATTCAACCTCCTGTAAGGCGGTTTCCACAAGTTCTTCCCAGTCTCCCACCAACACCGAATCTTCACTTAGAGGACGGTCCTTCTTCTTGTACTCTCTTCTAGGCAGTTCGGGGATAATTGGAAACCCTCCAATCTTCTTTACATACGCATGGGTATGTCTTCTCAGATCATTTACAATTTCGTTGCGAACAGGATATAAATGTTCTCTATTTTCTTCTACTGGAATCGGATTACGTGGTCCACTACTTTCAGAACTGTAACTAGCGGAATGATCTCTATAAAACGGGTTTCCTCGGCCAGCCATGCACTAGCGGCCCTCCTTCTAGCGCCAAAACTGTTGAGGCCCGAAAATTCGGAGGCGGCAATAGTAAGGGATTCTCCCCAATCAACGTTCCCAACTAGCCCGTTGACTGTTTGGAATAGGGAATCCGTCCGGTTTGCGGTCTGGCTACCGTAGGTCAAGAAACAAAACTAAGGCTTTACCGGTTGTGGCCCGACCCACTGAGTTTTTTGCATTTTGACTTAAAGAAATGATATGCAAGTGCCTAACTAAATGCAGAGTGATCAAGCTGCAGGGAGCGGTCACAAAGTGATGCGCAGGTTCTTACCTCTCGTCTTGTGCTCACGAGCAACCAAACCAGATACAAAAGAAATAAGCTAACTATCTACACTATCCCTAGGGAGCACAGTTATCATTTTTGGTGAGCAATACATTTTCACATACACAAAGAAGAATCACAGGTAGCTGATACTTCTTCTAAAGCACATGAACACTTATAGATATTCAAATAACCAGATAGCCGATCATTTTATAACAACATCCATTACTCACAGCGAAAATAATCCAGAAATTACTGAAGAACATTTAATAAGAACATAGGTTCAGAATATCGAATACTCTTACAGTAAATGAAACACTGCTAAAAATGAAATAGTTCCTCTTCAGCGTTATTCATTGAGTTTCCATTGATACATTTCGCTTTTCACTCTCTCCAACAGGAAAAAATTACAGTTCCTATGCAAAACGAAGTAGTTCATCTTACCAGTAAACAAATACAAAGTTTTACAGGGAAAAATCCCTTTCTCAGTGCCTCGTCCCTCTATTTAAACTATAATTACAGAGCGTTTTCTTTTCTCACGCATCGTCTTTCAGTTTCCCAAACTCTACACATTCCGGTCTTTTGTCATTACGTGATCATGACAACTTGGTAACTGATCCATTTCTGGAATCACGCCTCTACAGCTCCTGACTTCATCCTCCATTTGCCTCTTTTCATTCATACTTCTGCCAAATGGGTTAATATTTCTTCTTGTCATGACAAATTGACCGGTTGCCTGTATACTGCCTGCATTCAAATTAAGAGCTTGATTCAAACGACAAATATCATCAATTAACCAATCCACAAGGAAATGGCCGAGCGAAACTCCTACGGGCCTGGCAATATTCTAAGGTCGCCGGCGGGAAAAACAAGTCGGCAATCAGAGAGAAACGAGTTCGGGAGCCTGGGGAAACAACCAGCCGCAATGTTGGGTGAGGTTTAAGTCGCAGCCAAGTGAAACACGAGCGGGAGATGTCATAAGTCGGAAGTCGGACGGTTTTAGGTTCGGAAACCAGAAGACTTTAGCAGCCGCAATGGCGGAGGGGAAGAGCTAGGGGACACGTGGAATGGACGGGAAACTAAGTCGGACGTCGGATGGGACTCAGATCGAACACTGACTATCTCCTCCCGGCCACAACGACGGGCAAGCAGAAGCTACGGACCCATGATTTACAGTTAACATACATCGGGCGTCAGACGGTTTAGGAGATCGGACGAAAGAAAAGTATCGAAGCCGCAACGGCAGAAGGGTTGAAACTTCGCAGCCCCTGATCCAGCAGTAAAAAAGACCGGCTTACAGGGAAACTCAAGTATTTGAGCAGTGCTAAGGATCGGCTGTAACCGAGGTCGTTTTTCTTCACACAGGATGCGCCGAAGAACAACGATTTTACTTCTCTTAGACCACATATTCATGACTCAAACCAAAGATGAACAAAACACACATAGACTACTGATACCCGCCTTCAGAGAAGCGGAAGAAAACACGCTCAAGGAGCTAAAAAGTTCAACGATCAAGCCATACAAAATAATGAGGAGGGGCCCAGAAATTTAAGTAAAATAAATTCGGGGAGAACCGTTGCGGTAGCAACACATTCCTAGGATATAGATGGCATGTATTGACTTTAAGGTGCAAGTGGATGCCAACTAATTAAGCTAGTGGGTGAATAATTAATCAAATAATGATTAATTATTTTATCCTAAGTTGTGAGTGGGTTTAATATATTCCAAAAATATTGTTGATGAAGGAGCCTCAGTTAGTACCTTGTCTGCTCGTGCTTGGCGAGGCATGGGATCTCCCAACCTTGTGTCAATTACTAGTCAATTACTCCCCTTTGATAGAAGAACTTGTATAGCCTTGGGAATTCTTGCTCAATCACCTGTTACTTTCAGTGGGAAGACCATCTTAGTTGACTTCATTGTGATAGAAGACCCCTTAGACTTTAATTTTCTCCTTAGACGTGATTATGTCTATGCCATGCAAGCTGCGGTGTCAACATTATTTCATGTGATGTACTTTAATCATGGTAAAGAAATTGTCACGATCGATCAATTGGATTTTATTGATCCATCTCCTAACCCAACTAGAGACCAGGTCTTTCCTTTATTTATTCCCAGTTTTTCTATAGACACTACCCTGCCACAGGTGAGCTATGTGGCCTCATGTCCTTTGCATTGAATTTCTACTGAGAAGCAACCTCTATTTTCATGCTTACCTTTCCAGGACTTGGTCCCAGCAGTTGACCAGGTGATTCATCCTATACATACTGTGGAGCCCTCTCTCCACTTTTTCAATCCATTTGAAAGTTTAGACATGTGTCCTATCTCGGATGATCTCCTTCCTTCGGATGAAGTCTTCCTAGAGTCTTTGATATAGTTTGACCTTCTATTAGATGTTGGTTCAATTGTGACTAAGTATAACCTTAATTTTCTTAGTAATCCTGATATTTCCATGGATCGGTCTTCTTATGTTGAACTTTTTGAGCTTTTGGACTCTCCCTTTGAACAACAAGTCAGTGATCCTGATGAGTTTTATTTTTCTTATGAATTTTTCAACTCTCGTGATACTCAGTTTGTTCCTGCACACTCTGTCTCCCTTGTTGATTTTTTCTCTCCTGCTGAGGTTTATCTTACTAATTATAAACATCGAGCCTTGGTTCTATTTAATCTTCTTCAGTCAATTCTGCCTTGACTTTACTTTTTATAGAATATAGCAAAGTCGCATGTGTTTCTACCAAAGTGACCTTCATCAAGAATTTTCTTTTGAATATGATCCTGATGCTATTGTTTCTTGGAGACATGATTATTAGTTGGATTCACAACTATTTACTAGCCTTTTTTTGTTGTTCAGGCTATAACTACATTTGCATGTGCCCTGCTCGTGCTTATGAGCTTGATGCCAACTTCCACACCTTTATCTCATTGTATAAGCCCTCATCTTTGTTCTCATTGTCTCTAAGCCTTGTATCATTTTTCCTTTGCAACTTGACACCCTTTAACTTGAGGAGACTTTCCTCGAGTGTCTTTATCCTGCTCATTTTCCTTGCATTATGCATAGGTTTGCTCCTTACACTTGGAACTAGTTTTTCCTACCTATGCCACTCGTCTCCTCGCATTTAGAGCATTCTTTTTTCTCTCCTTTGAGCTCATTAAAAACAGTAAGGAGGCTGTGAGTTGACTTTTCTGGACTCGTTAAAACTTCATGGGAAATATATTGAGTTTCTTTAGTCCCAGTTCTGACTCCTCAAAATAGACTTGAATTCTGAGTAAACTTGTCCATTCAGGCTCGTTAAGAATATGTGAATGGGCATCCACATTGGTGGTAAGTTATCACTTTCTCAGACCATGTGGAATAGTATGAGAAAGGATCGTTCTCTTTTCTTTGGAATTGAGAAGAGTATTCTCAGGCATAGGTTTATCACTTTTCCAAACCCGAGGGACTAAATTTATGAAAAAGGAATCCTCGGTATGAGCATAGTTTTCTTTTTTTCGTGCTCTGGACCTAAACA
Organism: Pseudotsuga menziesii; assembly: GCA_001517045.1. Lineage (NCBI taxonomy): Eukaryota > Viridiplantae > Streptophyta > Pinopsida > Pinales > Pinaceae > Pseudotsuga > Pseudotsuga menziesii. The sequence continues at coordinate 124,511 of LPNX010764411.1, forward strand.
TGAAAAATATTCCAAGTGTACTTTATGTCTTTGTCATGCTCATTAAACCCTAAAGAACAAAGCATCAATTTTACTATTGTAAGCCCCATTTCTCGTAATCAAATGGATCTTTTTGAGTGATCTTGCCTTCCTTCACACTCGTAAAACTCAGGCTATATGCTGCTATTGAAGGAGCATTGGGTAGGTGCTAATTTAACCTTTTTCAGAACTTCCTGACTAAGTATGAAAAAGGTGTGCCTTACTTCTTTGGAAGCTAAGAGAGTTCTTCTTTGGTATGCTTTATACTTTTTCGGCTTCAGGAGACTAAATTGTACAAAAAAGCACCCCCCTGGTGTCTTCTTTGGAATTTTCAGACTCTCTAAACTATGAAAACACCATCGAGCATGTACTAATTCAGGCTCATAAAATCCACAAATCAGTGCTTTATCAAGCATTCTTCTGTCTCTTCTTCTAGCTTGCCAAAAATGAAGATGGTCCTGAGTTTGCTTTCTTGGACTCGTTAAACCTTTACAAGAAAAAGGGGAAGGGAACTTCATTCACATGTATTTTACATCATGGAATCAAGTCTTGTTTCCTTGAATAAAGCACCAATTTTGAGTCTATCAATAGTTGGGTCCTAGTTTTTTACCTTATCCCGAATTAGAGTTTTTTACTCCTCTAGTTGGTCTCTTTTTCCAATTATATGGGGAATCTGTCAATGCCTCCTACATTGCATATTTGTGTCATTGGTCTCTTTTGTGTCAAAAGCTACCTAAGTCACTTTTGTGTCGTGCTCACTATTCAAGGATTAAACCGTTGTTGGCCATTCTGCAGTTTCCTTGACCTTTTGTGTCGACCATTTCCTGATATTAGTTCATTAGATCATGTCTTTGATGGTCCTTGTCATGAAATTTAGTACCAATTCCAGATCCAATCAGTCTTTAACTTACCTCATGTTGGATGATGAAGGATTCCTTAATGCCTTCCTTCCAATGGATCTCTTCCTATCGACTGCAACACATCTTTCTATGGGAAAGAGATTTAGGGTTTTATGATAGTACCTTGTGGATTGCAGTCATCAGTGGCAATTTCCCTCGCTATTGGGTAGTGGGAATACCTTAATGTCTCCTACTCAATGGATTCTTCAAGTGTTCGACTTAAAGTCCCTGTATTCACGCTTGTTAGAATGTACTAGGTGCCTTGGGGACCATTTTCATTAATGGTGGTTTCCCTCCATTTGTTAACGACTCTCATTATTGACCAGTAATCAAACTATTTCCTCCATGTTCGACTTCAACTTCTTTATTCACATGGTTAAGATTCATAACTTTTGGGCGGTTTGGATTGAAGACCTTGGGCCGATAGTAGCATCGTCATTTTTGCTATTGCTCAACTTGTGTAAGAGCTTGTCACACTTCATATGACATTTTTATGAGACATAGATCCACCTTGTATTTTTGTGGCTATGATCGATTTTCGAGTATGGATCCACCTTGTTCATTTGTGGCCATGACTCCTTTAGATTTGATATGGCACCTTTTTGCATATTGAGCGACCATGATAGTTCCATCAATTATACATATGTTGGATCCTCCTGTATCTTTATGGAGATGTTTTGTATATGGACTTGTATGTCCGAGAGATTAGTTTTTTCTGACATTTATCTCTCTTTTAGGTATCTTTGTTTGAGCCTTTCGATCTTAGATTCTTTGCTCTCTCCATACTCAGCTGTATTTTTTATAATATATTTCAGCTATCATCTTCCTCTCTAACCTCATACATTAGGGGGCATTTGTTATAGCTCAAAATGACACATCTCTTTCTGTGACCAATTTCCCATGTTTTCATCTCATGTTGACACTTCCATGACGACACTTCATGAAAGTCACTGAAAAACACCTAACTTGGAGGACCCATATATTGATTTTTGTAACTTCGTTTGACCTTATCTCTACATTGTTGGAAAGGCATATGAGTTAGCTAAAATGTTCTAGAAGACACCAAAGTCTAAAAATGCATACAAGTACCCTACACATGAGATTTTTTTATGTATACACGAGTTACCTTAAGGAAACCCGCGTATGTACGTGACTTTCTATATATAATACTCACGTATGCCCTAAATACATGATGTTTTGCATTGAAACCTGTGTATACCTACTGCATACGTGACTGTTGTTTCCACAACTTGCGTATTGCTCCTAAAAATGTCAAAAAAATACGTTTTTCAAAATTTGGGTAGTTTGGTTAGTTATGAAACTAACTCATTCAGTTGTAACTACTTTGCCTTTGACCCTGTCTCTTTAGAAGCATATAAATAGAGGTAGGGAGGTCCATGATAAGGGACGTGAACCTTTGCATTGTTATGCTGGAGGAATTGGAGCTCTCTTTGCCCACACCTTTTCCCTATAAGCTTTCTCCTTGTGTTGCAGAGCTTAGAGGCTGAGTTCCTTGGAGAAGAGAAGCAGCAGAACCAGATCAAGGTTTCGTGAAGTGCCCAACTTGAAGAGAAGGTATATTTGTACTTTTTTTCAAGATTAATAAAGATGTGATGTCCTTCTTCTTCCCAAATCATTGTTTAATGTATGATTGAATTTATGTTTATGATTAGATGTTTATGTTAATCAGATTATTATTTCATATTTATTTGATTATCATTGCTTTATATGTGGTCATATTGGTTTGAGGAAGGTATACTTCATTTTTCAAGTCTCTTGGAGCAAGAGGAGTGAGAGGAACAAGAAGATGATTGAAGGTCTGCTTGGATCAACCTTCATTTGGCTAAGGTATGAACCATTCTAATGTCTGAAACTTGCTTATATATGCTTGTTGAACATCATACATCCACCTTTAAAACCCAGTATGTTGATGGCATATTAAACCCTAGCCATAGGAAAGTTTCCTTTACAACAGGTGCCTATGTTTCTAAGCTTAGGGTTTGTTGGGGGTTGACTTTCTCTCACAGGTCACCTTGGATCCCCACTTGCTAAGCAGGTCACTTAGCACTCTATTAAAGAAGAATTCAACCCCATTGACTCAGTTTGGATGATTTTATATTGTTCTTATGCTATGTTAGCATACTCTTTGAGTGTTGTGCTTTAGACCATTGGGTGATGATCCCCAAACCCCTCCTCCCTTCTCTTCGATCTCCCTTTCTATCTATTACAATTCTATGGAGCGCTAATGTTAGACAATGAATATTATTATAGAAGTATATTACAACCTCCATTAATTTCAAGTTGAGCTCCAGTGTAGCCCATGTTTCACTTATGCTCACAGCCCCTTGCTGGTCATGATTCGAGCCTCATGCCCCTTAATTTTGGAAGCATATCTGTAATGGTTATTCAATAATGTAATTTATGTTTTGTAGTTTCATTATATTTTGAACATTGCCTTTATGAGGTTGAGATATCTCAGACCCTAAAGAATATTATCTCGATTTCATAAAAAGGTCCCATTTTATCAATGTATGGGGAGGATTGAGTGAATATGAGTGTTGTAATAAATAATTCATGATGGGGAAGTGATTGAAATACATATTTATGGTCAGAGAGCTCATATTTATCACTGTTATAAATATCATTTTTTATAGAATTGGATTGAAGCTTATTTAATAGCTTTTTTAAGACCCTAGCTAGATTACTAGTTCTTAATAACTAGTTTTACTAAAATTGATGCAAAAAGGGCTCTGTAAACTCAAAATGAGCTCTGTTAGTTCCTGTGGGTTAGTAACAGGAATAAATTACCATATAAATATCTATAAACCTTTTTTTTTGTCATACCACCCTTTTGCATCCTCCTCTATGCAGGGTTTCTCTTGACCAAAATTGCCAGAAATCCCAAAATTCACCCAAAACACTTTAAAATTTCCAAAACCTCAAAAAAATGTATAAATAACTTTTTTTTATGTTACATTAGGAATGTAAAAAACCTCTTCAAGTTTCCCAAATCCTCTGGTTGAAACAGACCGAACTACTCTCCTTAGTTTCACGGTTTGGCTGCCCAGAAGCGTGGTAGTAGGTTTCTGCGGAGCAGACTCTGGAACCTAAATGGAACCAGATCTAAATGTGTTAGGGGAGAGGAAATTCCATGTCTGACATCTCTTTGTTTTCTTCCCACTGATCACTCTTTTCCTCTGCAAAATTTCCCAGAAGAAACCCTTGTTTTACCCAATCCGAGAAGGCTTTGTCTGAAGCAATTAAAATTTCAGAATTCTTTAAGTAAAATTACAGAATTAAATTGTTCAGGTATACACACTAGACTTAGGACATTGCAACAATTTTACTACTGATTACTCTGTGGAGTTACAGGGGTTTCTTAACCCATTCTCTCACCTAGTGCTTTCATCTAGGTAGACCAGCGGACAGGCTCGGGGTTCTTCAGCCTATTTGCTAAGCTATATTCATGAATTTGGTGGGATGGAGTGGGCTCCTTAGACTATTGTCTCCTCTGCTATATGACCAGGTTCTAACTGTTATTTAATTTTTTTCTCTATGCAAGCATAGTAACTGGACTGTATGAATTTAGGAGTTGATGTATATATATGATTGATCCATTTGTTTTTAAATTTAGATATTTAAATTTCTTATTGTTCAAAGATAAAGAAATTCTGGTCAAATATGCATTCAAATCTTTGAATTAGGATTTTAAATATGTTGTTAAGAGAATGAAAGAAAACTCGTTGTATTTTTCCACACCTCCGTAGAGGTAGTACTCTAGTATAATAGGTAAATTTAAGAATGATGAATAAATCAAGTTAAGATGTGAGTGAATCTAATCTTTTATCTTTTACTATTAATCTATTCTAGAAATGTTTAACAGGAAATTTTCCTCAACTCTAGAAGTTTACGTTAACTAATACATCTGTTTAATTATAACCATAAAAGTAAAATAATGTTTTACTAAAAAACCATTATACAATTTGTGTAACTGTGTTTGTTTAACACAATAAAAGTAACTATCTCTAAAGCTTAACCTAATATATATACATATAACTATTAACTAATACAGAATAGGAGAATAATTGCAATGGAGCAACATTAGACTATATAAACAGTATAATGAAATTGTAGTAATAATTTAGGTATTACAAATGATAATTATGTTAATTGCAGTAACATTGTAAAAAAATCAAATATTAATTAATAAATAGTAAATAAAACAACAAATAATGGAGAGTATAAATTAAAAGGAAAATACTATATTTTCTTTTTCTTCTTTGTGTCAAAACCCTAAATAAGAAAACTTGTCAGAAACCAAGTTATTCTTTTCCTTCCACAAAAAAATTCAGAACCAAAACCCTTAATAGTATCAAAATTGTACATTCTACTAAAACACGACAAGTTTTAAACCCAAAATATTCCATCCTTTAACAATATTTAAATAACCGTATTTATTGAGCCATACAACTTACAAATGTTTATATAAAAAATGTACAAGTCTGTAAAAATCCTAGCATACATAAAAGCAATCTATCATAACGGAGCTACGGCCTTATATATTTGTACAAATAATTCATTAAACCAAACACGTCATGGCCACCATCGCTAGCAAAACCCTACACATCACCGAAGGAGAAATCCCAGGTGGTAAGGCCGAGGCTTACCAAGTATTTTGCGTAGGGAACTTTCAGCTTGAAAACTCCTAGTTTTTCCAAGCAACCTCTTTCGCTCAGCTTTGGGAGGACGAATCTAGCCATAGCCATGCCTACCATGCCTGCACAAACCAAATCATTTTTCATTAAGATTCCTTTTAAAAACCTTCTTACTGTAAAATGAAGTAGAAATTACAGAAATAAAAGGAGTTTACCTTCCAATAACTTTTTTATGGTCAAAGCCGCAGGATGGATTCCTCTTAAAACCCACTCAAACCTTGGTGAAGGAACCATAGTATCAAGCCACCAATAGAGAGAAATATCAGTTTACGACCATGACACGAAGCTAGAAAGTAGTATTGTAAATGTCGTAGACAAAAGCTAAGATTTTATTGATATCCTGTACCAGGAAGACTTCCATCGAGAACTGTTTCCAGTAGCCACTCTACGAAGGCCAAAGAGTTTAGCTCACCTGTAAAAGGGTGTTTATAATCGTAAAGGTTCATCTTTGGCAACCCATACCCAAGGGGCCATGAGCCTATTGGCTCTACCCTTGAACCAACGGAAAAGACAGAAAACAAGCGAAGTTTTAGTTCGTTGGTCGGATTTATAGTTAGGGTTTCCACTCTTAAAACCGTAACCAATAATTTATTCACGCGTGGAATCCACTTCCTCATCGATAGTATGGGTTTACTCTATAGTCCCGAATGGCATCGTCGAACCTGTTTTACAAACAAATCTTAATATTTTGGCTAATGCTAATACTATGCTTATGTTAATATATTGTATATATTATTAAATTTTCACATACATATGTTAAATAGTTTGGCAAATATCAATACTACACTTTATAGATATCATTACTTTCACATATGCATATGTAAATACTTTGGTAAAAGTAATAAATGTATTGTGAGATTTAGTCTATAGACTTTATATTCTATAATGTTGCATGTAGGATTAGGGATCTAATATACCAACGATAGGATAAATATAAGATTTACGAAGTTATATTCATAGTTAGGCTAAAAGAATATCTTTCTATTTTTCTTGTATTTTTAACTGCTTATGCCATTAAATAAATAAAAAATAGGCAAACATTATGACCTTAAATCCTAGAATAAGATGGTTAAAAAGGTAGACCTCAAATGATTTGCTATAACATAACAAATTCAATATTTTGGAAAGGAAACAGGTTTGGAAATACCTTCATTACTCAAAGCCTTAAATTAAATAAATATTCTAGCATTTTACTTTTGCAAGTTCAAATAATTGATCTTGATCCTGAAACTAGAAACAAAATGTTTTACCTTAAAACGACCTGTACAAGAATCATCATTTCACTACATTAGCTTCAAAAAGCTAAGTAAGCCTTGACAAAACCAGAAAGTCCTTTCAGTAAGAAAGAAACAAACTTTAGCACCTTGCACTCACAACTAAATAAACAATTGTTTTCAATACTTACTACTTCAGACCATTTACATAATAGATCGATCTTCATTACTTAATCATGAAGGAAGTTAGTAAAGGATGTAACTATAGAAATTAATAAATAAATTTGTTTTAGTTTCTAGATTAGACATTTTAGAATGTAACTGTTAACAATTAAGTTACTCTCTTAAGCGACGATTTGAAAACATTAATTGTCCCAAGAAAAATTTTAAATTTTTATGAATTCTTGGGAGTTTCACATATGGTATCGGAGCACACGTTCAGACATTAGGCCTGAATGCGGCTCAACCCACATAGACAGACAGTAAATAAAATGCATGCATACTGATTTATTACTTTTCTTTGAAATGTTGTTACCAGAAAATTTTTCTGAACTAGAGCTACAGGTATGGAAAGACTTGAGGAATATGCAGACGAAGGGTGCCCATTAAACAAATAAAGTAATTCTAGAAAAGAACCGGTTAAGGAAGAAATAAATAATAATTCCTGTGAGCCGTTACAAACCGTTAAAGAATTGAAAACTGAAATGGAAACAGTTAAAAAAGAGAACAGAAGAATTCTAATATCTCATGAGGATCTGAACCAGATACTGATGGAAAAATTCCATAGTGAAGGGAAGGAAAAATAGTCAGGATTTGACAATACGTCCTACCAACATAAAAGTAAAAATTCCAAACATTGTAAAATTGAAAGTAGTTTTCCCTTTGAAATTTATGGTGATTCACACAGGAAGAATCGACAGTACTCTAGCAATAGGAGTGGAGATAATTACCAATCTAGAAAAAGAAAATATAATCCTTATGAGGAAATTTTGGGATAATTTAAAAAGATAAAACCACCAACTTTCAATGGTGAGACAGAGAAAGGGAAGGAAGCTGAAGCATGGCTGTCTAGAATGAAGAAGTATTTCCAAATCTATAATTACTCCAATCAGTTAAAAGCTAGAATGTGCATATACAACTTAGCTGGGAAGGTAGATATCTGGTGGAAGGATTTAAAACAAGTAAAAGGTATAAAGGAAAGGAATATTAACTGGAGTACATTTAAAAAATAATTTAAAAAGAATTTTCTGTCAGAGCAGTATTATGAAGAGAGAGCTAAAGAGTTCTACAAACTGAAGTTGGGAACTATGAACATGAAGGAATTAAATAGTAAATTTTTAAGTTTACTACTTTACGTGCCTTACATTGTGGTTGAGAAGCCCAAGGTGCAGCGTTTTCTAAGCTGTTTACCCTTTCACATTAAATATATAATTGAATATGATAATCCTAAAACCCTTGAAGAGGCTAAGTGAAAGGCAAATTTTTTCTATGAGTAGAACTGAAAAAGGGAAAAAATGCCAAATTGGAAGGCCAAGAGATCTAATAATTTTGATCATAAGAAGAAGGATTTGACACCTAACCACAATTTTAGGAATAACAATGCATGCAATCTTCCTAATAATAATTTTCAAGGAAATAAAAGTAACTCACATCCAAACCCTAATGGCCCTAGAAATAAAGAACCTACTAATCATCACAGTAACTACATTAAGAATAATGAACGTATAGAACCAATAAAGTGTTGGGATTGTAATGGAACTCACTATGCATCAGTATTTCTTAATAGAAAGAAGACCATCAGCAACATTCATATAGTGTAGGAGGAAATGATAGTTGGAGACTTAGAAAGAGGAATGCCCATGATTAATGTGACGCTAGAAAATAGGCAGGTTGATTATCAAACTTCCATGATGGAAGTAGAAGGCATGCTGAATCAAACACCCATTTCTATATTAATTGACCCAAGGGCTATCTCGAGTTATGTTTCTCCTAGTTTAGTAAAAAATTACAAACTACCAATAGAAACGTTTATAAGGGCATGGCTGGTTCAACTAGCTACAAAAGTGATTAGTTTTGTAAAAGATTGTACTTTATTTATGAATAAGTTTGAAACTTCTGTGAAGCTAAATGTACTTATGTTAGGCTCTTATGACATGTTAATTGGTATGGACTGGTTAGAACTGCATAGAGTAGTTTTGAAATGTTTCGATAAAACTTTTACATGCGTAAATAATGAAGGAGAAACACTAACCGTAACCGGAATTCCTAGGAAAACAACAATAAGACAAATTAATGCATTGCAGTTAAAGATAGTTGTTCGGAAAGGATGTAAAGATTTTGTTGTAGATGTAACTGATGAAGAACAAATTAATAATGAAGATAAACTAAAACTAGAAGATATTCGAATCCTAATGGGGTATTCGGATGTATTTCTGGAAGAAATTATGGGACTACCTCCTGTTGCAGCTGCAATAATTTTTCCCAAATTTCTAAAAAAAAATTGGACCCTCCTTTACTTTGTATTAGTTCAGTCCTTTTCTTGGTTTCATCCTGTTGAGTTTAACTTATGGATTTCTAAGCGCCTTCATGGGATTTGAGTGCTTTCAATTGACTGGTTCCTCATCGTTTTCATGCCTTAATTTTCATCGTGGTTGAGCCGCTTGCTGTTTTTGCAAAACTCTTGCAAAGCTTTCGTTTTAAAGTTTTTTTTTTGTAGCGGGGGTTAGTTGGTTGACAAACCCGCCGTTGAGGGTGTGTTTCGGATCCTCCAAACCTGTGGTCGAGCCGTCGTTGCGAGTGTCCTTCAATTCTTAATTTTCATGCCCGGGCCGCAGTTGCGGGTGCTGTTCAAATCTCGGTTTAGTATTGTTGACCCGCTATTGCGGATGATTGCCAGAACTTGGTGATTTCGTTCCACCCCGCCGTTGCAGGCCTTCTTCGGATCTCAGCTTTTTGTTTCATGCCGACCGTGCGAAGGTTGGTGGTTTTGTTTCGCTGTGGCGGGGGAGTTCCCATGTCTTTATGTTGCGGACGTGTTTTCATTCCGCGTCGGAAGGGGGTAAGAACTTCCGTCTCTGCCGTTGCGGATCAATGGGAAGTCCGGAGATTTTGTATATCGCCGAACCATGCTATGTAGAGTTTTTTTTCTTCGTGCGGTGATGAAGTATGGATGATGGGCCGCCGTTGCGGGGGTCGCCAAACTCCTGGTCGCCCGACAAATGAATCCACTGCCGCCCGACCATGTTTTAGTCGTATGACTTATGTTGTGTGTTGCGGGTGATGGAGAAGTGAGTATGGTCCGCCGTTGCGGAGAGGAGTAGCTTTAGTCGCTCGCTGAGACTTTCCTGTCCGCCCCGACGGATTTGACTTCTCGCACGTGCGAGGGTTTTATATATGCGGGGAAGTATTTTGGGTTTTTTATTGTGGTTTTATCGCGTCCAAGCTATCAACACTGTTGAGCTCGCGAGTCGTGTGGAAGCATCGTACCGGTACTCGCGTCCAGCTGTTGATCGAAGGCTCCATCGTTGTCGCCATTTCGTTTGCGCACTCCTTCCAGGTAGGTTCTTAAACCCCTCTTTTCAAGGTTTCAGCTGGGTTACTTAGGATGTGTATAATGTAGAAGTTACGGCCCGTAGTTCCGTTTTGCTCACAAACGGGGTTTTTATATCCGCGGCTAGGGTTGTCGGTTTCATTTCCCCAGTAGTTGCGCCCGCGTTTTATCATCTTTGGTGGATAGCTTGTGCGGTTAGAGGGATTGGTTTTTTCCCCTTTTATAAGGCCCGCGTTTTCGTCTACCTCCTCTTTTTAGTTCATCCCTAGCAATAGAGGAAGACACGGTGCAGGCGGTCGTTATGCCGCCTACACCTGGTTATTTCTTGCTATGATAAGGGCCTTGAAACTTTGGATAGGGTTTTCACCGATTTATTCATGATAGATGGCCGGCTGTTCGTTTTCCTATTTTTCAAGCCCTAATCTTCGCCTCCGCGCTGCGCATTTAGCATTGTTGGCCACCGTGAAGCCTTAGGGCCGTGCCGCAGTTATTTTCGAAGTTTGGGGGTAGAATGAGTGATGGCGCTAATGGGGTTCCTCTGTGCGAAGACTTGCTTTGGTTTTCCGCGGTTTATAGTCGCAGAAATGTAAAGCCATGCCCGCGATAACATGAGTTTTACCGTAGAACCATGTTTGAGATCGGATTTTTTGTAGTCATGTGCCCTACTTTTGAAAATTATGATTTTGCACTGCATATCTTTTTTAAATAACATCCTGTGAAATAATGAATTTTGATAATAGGCCGTGGAATGAATAATGCTAGCAGTATTAGAACCTTGCTTGTTATATTGCAGAAATAATCTGAGTTTTGTGCTGATAGTTCAAATAGTCATGATATAGATTGGTTATGCATATATGTGTTGCTTTCTTACTTACACACTGATATAAGATAATAGCATAGCTCAACAGGTTGCATAACTAGTTCAAATCCTTCAATGAGAAGAACCTATGTCTGATATCGTTGTAGCCACATAGACAAATGGAGAAAGAATAAACTGCTTCTCAATATTTTCAAATTTGAATTGCTTAATAGCATGATGTTTTACATTGCAGGAAGATTTCAAGATGTCCAGGAGACAGAAAAAGAAGGCCCCTGTGGTAGAGGAACAAACAACAATAGAGGCTGATCTACCAACTGAATACATATATGAGGATACACAGTGTGTCACAGGGTTGGACCCTGAGTATAAGTGGGGAGACATACACAGAATGATTTCCCGTAGGGAAGTCCCAGATATGGGCCTGGAGGAGGAACATATCTACGCAAACATAGAAAAGTCTGCAATCATGAAGGTTGCCACCAGGCCCGAAATGTTTCCATGTGCTGATTTGATGAGGTGGATCCTTCCACACACAAACCATGGTTCAATGCTGATATGCAATGTTGAAGGTCAGGGCTATGCTTCCTTTAGCCCTGGATATGTGGCCTTAGCCTACCACTTGCCTGAGCCTCAAGTTTTCTTGTCCAATGAGTGGTTGGACAATCTCAGGATGGATCTGATAGAGACCATGAGGAAAATGCTATTACCAGGGAAGCTCTATAGACATAGAGCTACTGAAGATTATGACACAGCCACCCTTAGACCCCCGTACAGATTCATAGCTCTCATGTTGAATAGGATATTCGGGAGGGACAATGGTAAATTATTCAAATTCGAATGGATACCCCTGATGTTCTATGTGGCCACTGAAGGGACCATTTTTAACTGGTCCGGCTTGGTATCTAGTAGTCTATCTTCTTGTATAGCTGCAGCAAAAGGAGGAGTACAACAGAAAAAATCCGAGTTTTATATGAGCTCAATCCTGATTGACTGCATAATATGCCACCAGCGCTTCCCCGGGCTCAAATGTGTTTGGGACAGGAACAGAATGCCCGTATATGCAGCCTTTAAGCTACTGGGGGCTCATCAATACCATAGTTACTACCGAGAAATCTGCGAACATTTTATCATGCCTCTGCACACTCTTGTCTTCCGAAAGGAATGTGACTGCATGTCTGAAGAAGCCATGCAGGTAATAGAGGAATACGGGGATTATTTCTTGACAGAGAACGGAATGTATCTGAGAATGTTTGGTGGGTCAAGGACACCTTATCTGCTCCCCAAGTACGCAACAGATTATATCATCCATAAGGAGGCTGTTAGACAGACATTTATTGACGGAGTTGGTCATTTCTTATTTTCCAAGAAGAAGGTTGTCTATCCTCCCTTACCATTTAAAGTAGGCAGCTATAGTTTTGCCAACATAAAACAAGCTCCTGAATTTATAGAGGAGCTAGAAAAGTTCCATTTTGGGGAGATGACCTTCAGGAGAAATGACACTCATGAAAGAATGGTTGAGCATTGCAGAAAGCACAAGGTGTCTTATGAGTACACCCATCATTTCGACAATGATGAATCCATGTTCAGAAGATCCTCGAACATGACAGCACTCAATAAAAGGTTCAAACCGAAGCACTCCACCAAAGGTGGGAAAGGATCCAAACAAGAGAGGGCTGAGCAGGCTAAGGCTGAAGAAACAACCCAAAGGATAAGAGAGGAGGCTCAGAGACTAGAAGAGGAGGCTGCGGAATGGCACCATAAAGGAGAAGAGGAAAAGAGGAAAGCTGCCCAGGATGCAGCTGAAAGAGCAAAGGAAACAGCTAGAGAAGCAGAGGAAGCTGCTAAACAAGCAGCTGAAGAAGCCCAGAGAAAGCTGGAGGAAGAGCTTCGAAGACAGGAAGCTGAAAAGACAGAATTGACGCAACAGCAGACCCCTGAGTCACAAACAGAGCAAGGTCAGGGTGAGGAAAACCCTGAGATACAGACCTTACAAATGTCCACTACCATCATTCCTTTAACCCCTATGCTACAGCTAGTGCCCTTCGAGCAGAAAAAAGGGGAGGAAGTCCCTGATTTTAGCACAGTATACTATGACAGGGCTACCAAAAGGATTATGAGGAGAACTAAGCAAAAGATAGGGGCCGAAGGAATGACCAGTACCATGATAACTGATCAAGCCATAATGGTCGGGACGGATAAAGATCCAAGGTTTGTCATAAGGGCTGGCAGGGCAGCAATAGACGCTACGGAGGATAATTTAGATCAAATGATGAAGGAGATAGATTCAACCAAGAAAACCTTTGCCCAGCTGAAGGACACCCTCAGGAAGGAAAGAGAAGATGGAAATAGGCAAAAAAGAAAATATGAGCATGTGCTTAAAGAAATGGAGGCCACCAAAGGTGAAATCCACGCCATTCAGCAAGAAGTCCAGGTGAGAGAAACAACACAAGAAGCCTTGAGTAAATCACAACAAGAGATTCAAAATTTAAAGGATGAAAAGGAGCAGCTAAGAGTAAAGATGGAAGACCTGATGGAGCAGCAAAGTATCATATATGAATCCAATACTGAGCGCGTTAAGGAGCTGGAGAAGTAGCTAGAAGCAGCAAAGGAACAGCAGGTCGATCTACAGCCGTTTAAATATCACATCTTGGCTCAGAAAGCTAAGGTGATGCACCTACAGAATGCTCTAGAGGAGGAAAGGTGTCAGGTCCTCCAGATCGATGGCAGACTGGATGAAATTTTAGACACAGCTTCGTATTTTGTGGACAGGTCACAAGACATACTTGAAGTAATGACTTCAAGGATAACCCGGATGGAGGATGACAAAGAAGTCCCAGCTGAGCTAGTAGTCAAAGATAAACAAGCTTTGAAATGGGACCATGACCTAATAGAATTTGCCGTCAACACTGCAGAAGATTTTCAGAAGAATGTCAAGAAAACAAAGGGAGCATGCGCCGAATTCTTTAGAAGATCCCTGGTCGCCTACAATCATTGTCAGGCAGAAGCTGGGTAGAGATTACAGGAGTTCCCAACTCATGATGCATTTGCAGAAATGTTGCTGAAAAGGAAACAAGATGAGGAAGCCAAAGTGCAATGCATTAGTGCTATTGATGAACAAATCCTCAAAAATGAAATAGGCCACTCGGCCATTAGCGTACAGCTCTTGGAGGAACAGATACGGTTGAACACGGCCAGAATTGAGGCCATTCGGAAGCAAGCTGGCAAATTTGAGCTGAGCATTCAGTTTCTAGAACCTAGCTCGTTTGAGAGTCTCGCTGCTGAAGCAGCAGCATGGAGAAAGTTCTTGGAAGACCAAGCGGCACCCCCCTCATGAGAAGGACCGGTCAAACTTTTGTATATTCAAATAAATTGTAAAAGGTTGTAGGAAATTGAAACGTTGGGGAGCCCAAAGGTCACTTTGGGTAACCCAACCAATTTTGCTTTTTGTATAAAACTAGGGGAGGTAGACTAGAACTGGGCTTTTGCCCAGTGAGACTGGAGAACTTATTGTAAGAAGAACTACTTCATTTTGCAATAAAGAGTTTTGGTTTGCCTATTGGAGAAAGAACTGTGAAGTGTTCCAAATGCTATACCATGGACGGTGGAAAGATGAATTACTTTATTTTTCAGCTTATGTCTGTGAATCGTGAGATTGTTCTAACTTTATGACCTATGTCTGGTTGAATAATTTCTGATTTTATTTATGCAAATTTCACTTAGAGTAATGTATGTGTTTTTATATAACAATTGGCTATCTGGTTGTTAAAATATTTTCTCACTCATGTGTTGTAAATGTAAATAATAGCTATCTGTAATTTTGTTTATCATACACGAAAGTAGTAGTAATAATTTTCTGGCTCCCCGGGGATAGATAGTTAGTCATCTCATTTCATAGTTGCATATGTGGTTTAGATGTTTGTGGATATAAGACGAGAGGTAAGAACCTGCGCAGCACATTGTGTCGTTCCTTGCATCTTTATCACCCTGCATGGTTAAGATAGGCATATGCATTGCATATATTAAGTCAAAATACAAATTCCGGTGGACCGGGCCGCAACCGGTAAACCCTTGTTGTTACTTTGACCTACGGTAGCCGGACCGTAAACCGGACGGATTCCCTATACCAAACAGTCAGTGGGCTAGTTGGGAACGTTGATTGGGGAGAATCCCTTATTGTTGCCGCCTCCGAATTTCCATGCCTCAATAGTTTTGGCGCTAGAAGGAGGGCCACCAGAAAGGCTGGCCGTGGAACTTATTTTCCCGAGACTACCCTACCAGCAGATTTTTTTGAAGCTTTCAATATAACCCAGGGTTGGAGTTCTTGTCCTATCCTGGAGACCCTGTTTTCCTAGTGTTACTGGTTTTCTTGTGCTCATGGCCGGTAATCAACCCAACCCCTTGCCAGCTTGGAGAGCTAGGTCGCCTCTAAACTTGAATCCTCCTTTACATAATTTGCCTCAAGCCTTTGACAAGCTTTTACCTCAGTTTGACCCCGCGGACAACATTGCTGTCGATGATCACCTTCAAAGCTTCTACCTAGCACTAGAAGGGCTAAGGGCTGGAGAGCACGAAGACATAGTGTGCAGGCTTTTTCCCCATACCCTGAAAGGATCAGCAGCTTCCTGGTATTTTGGACTACCTGTAAATTCCATTCCTGATTGGGATACTTTTGAAAGAATTTTTAGAAATAAATACACAATCCAGAAGACTCATGCCTCGTTGATGAAAGGGCTTGGCTTGTTGAGGAAAGAGAAGAATGAGAAGGTACGAAGTTTCACTCAAATATTTTCACTGTACTTAAAAAAAATTTCTGTTGTGGACAGACCTTCAGATAAAGTCTTAAGTGAGTATTATACCTCAGCCCTAGGACCTGAGCTTGCTATGTTCACCAAGATGAAAGTCAAGCCTACATTGGTGGAAACTTATCAAGAGGCAGAAAGAGTAGAAGTGGAAAGTGAGAGTATAGAGGACTATCCAGACTCAGTTGAAGCGAAAACCCCTGTAAAAAGAAGCTCACTGCTGTTTAAACCTAAAGAAGATCAGCCACATGATTATCATGAGATGATGAAAATGCTTCAGAAGCTGTCCAACCGACTTGTAGAATTGGAAAAAGAAAGGGACGTTCAAACAACCAATAAACCATACGTTCCAAAGAAAGAAGATAATAATCAATGGCAGGTCCCACCACCAAGCGTGGCATCAATAAACATAACAGAAATAGGAGGAGATAATTTCTGTACCTTTCATCAACAACCCCACTCGGAGAAGAGATGTCCTCAATGGATACATTCGATGACACGGGTGATGAATAAATTGTTGGATCCAGAATTGACTAGGCATAGTGGTGAGGAAGAAAAGAGGAAACAGACCATAGAAAAGAAAGAAGATGATACTATGTTTTCATGGAATGGAGTTTCACTGTTTAACATGGAAGAAAATGCTCTCCAATCTCAACATACACTTACAACCACAAAGAATGAGAACCTGGCCATTGAGAACAATGCAATAATGTCAAAGGTTCAGGATGTACAAGAGGAGATAAAGGGGCAGGAGGATATGAGGGCTAAAGATGACTCACCTAAAGATATTCAGGGCAAACCGGAAACAAAGATACCCATTAGACTTACCAAGCTGGTAGAAAATGACAAAGAAAGTACAGCTGGTAAGCTAAAGGAGGATTTGCCCACAACAAACCAACCAGTAGAAGAAAATATTGAGCTCATCAAGACAATGAAAACCAGCGCTCCACCTTTCCTTGTGACTCTGGAAATTCTAAATCATAATTTCCATAATTGTTTGGTAGATTCTGGATCATCCATGAATGTTATGCCTCTGATAGTTTGCAAAAAACTCAATGGTCAGATAAAGCCTACTCTTTGGGATGTCACGCAACTTGACAAAACTAGTGTCAAGGTGGTAGGAGAAATGGAGAATGTGATGATTCAATTGTCTGCAAACAAAAGGATATGCCATTATATTGACATCATAGTAGCAGACATTCCTGATGGTTATGGGATGATTCTAAACAGAGATTGGACAGCGAGGCTAAATGGGTACTTTGCTTCGGATTGGTCTCATTGGTGGTTATCCCAGAAGGGCAGCCCAAACTTGATTAATATTCTAAGAGAGCCTTTTATGAAAAACAATGTTACTGAGTTGGGGGAAGGAAACGAATCTGCTGAGTCTGTTTTGGGAAACTATCTTACTGAGCTTAAGCTTGAACACCCTTCCTTAAAGAGGGCCAGTCTTAGAAAGGACACTCAGTCTGAGCTCCTTCAACTCCCTCAGGATGAGAGAAATGATTACAGAATTATAGATATGGGTTCCATCTCAATAACTGCACAGCTGGACCATGGTTAGACAATTCAGGTCTGAAATCCCGCTCATTCCTAGTTCTTTAAATGTGAAAATTCTTGGGATGGGCAAATTTTTGAAATTTTTTTTTGATGTTTTTCTTTTGTACATAAATAAATTGCTTTGTTTTCTTAATGCTAGATGCTTTCTTGGTTTTAGTACTTTAATGCTTTATTTATTGTTATGCTGTTATTTTCTTACGGTTTTGCTAGTTTTCTTTGTTTTTGAATAAGAGGAAAACTTTTGGATGCAATGGAGACATCAGGAGTCTGTATTAACTAAAATCCTGAGCAAGGGAACTGTGTTTAAAGTGCAAATAATCTTCTAGAAGTTGTATTCCTAATAGGCAGTGCACTCATTTGAAGTCTTACTTAATCCCTGTAAATTACTCAGAAGTAAAAAGGGTCTGAAGTACTATTTAGAGGCTTCATCCACTTCACATCTTAAACACCCAAGGGGGTGACAGCACTAGACCTGCAGGATGGAAACAGAGTGACACAGTTTATCACATATAAATGATCCCATGCTATGAATTAAGAAAAGGGCCAAAAGCTCTTAAGAGTCACTTCTTCCAAAGGAACAAAGCACAATCAGAGTGAAGCTCCAAAAAGCATAAATCTCAAAGCATAAAGTAACAAATGGCCACAAGATCCTCTCCGTCCGTGAATTGAAATAAAAATATATCATTCACACAAAAGGACACTATGGGATAGAGGATCCTGAATTAAAAAAAATTCAGTAAGAAAGGCCCGCAGGAGGACTCATATCCAAGAACTAAAGTTCAGAAAGCACAAAAGTGCAAAATGGCATGGGAATGAGGAACAAAAGGATAATACTGTTCACTTTCTGTCAAAATCATGTGGTGTCAAAGCTGTAAACCCCAAAGGGCAGGTAAAATGAACTCCATTTATTTTGGCCTCCAAAGAGTTATTCAGACTCAAAACACTACTGGTGTTACCCTTTCCCGAAAAGAGAGGCTTCTTATAATGAATGAGATACATAATCAGATTGGCTTAGGAATGCATATGTCTAGAAGATTCCAGTTTTAATTCATGCAGTTTAAAGCTTAGGGAGAAAGTTAATTCAGAGATCTGGGGTTCACCAGGTAGTCGCCAATTGTTGCAGCTGCAATAATTTTTCCCAAATTTCTAAAAAAAAATTGGACCCTCCTTTACTTTGGATTAGTTCAGTCCTTTTCTTGGTTTCATCCTGTTGAGTTTAACTTATGGATTTCGAAGCGCCTTCATGGGATTTGAGTGCTTTCAATTGAATGGTTCCTCATTGTTTTCATGCCTTAATTTTCATCATGGTTGAGCCCCTTGCTGTTTTTGCAAAACTCTTGCAAAGCTTTCGTTTTAAATTTTTTTTTTGTAGCGGGGGTTAGTTGGTTGACAAACCCGCCGTTGAGGGTGTGTTTCGGATCCTCCAAACCTGTGGTCGAGCCGCCATTGCGGGTGTCCTTCAATTCTTAATTTTCATGCCCAGGCCGCAGTTGCGGGTGCTGTTCAAATCTCGGTTTAGTATTGTTGACCCGCTATTGCGGATGATTTCCAGAACTTGGTGATTTCGTTCCACCCCGCCGTTGCAGGCCTTCTTCGGATCTCAGCTTTTTGTTTCACGCCGACCGTGCGAAGGTTGGTGGTTTTGTTTCGCCGTGGCGGGGGAGTTCCCATGTCTTTATGTTGTGGACGTGTTTTCATTCCGCGTCGGAAGGGGGTAAGAACTTCTGTCTCCGCCGTTGCGGATCAATGGGAAGTCCGGAGATTTTGTATATCGCCGAACCATGCTATGTAGAGTTTCTTTTCTTCTTGCGGTGATGAAGTATGGATGATGGGCCGCCGTTGCGGGGGTCGCCAAACTCCTGGTCGCCCGACAAATGAATCCGCTGCCGCTCGACCACGTTTTAGTCATATGAATTATGTTGTGCGTTGCGGGTGATGGAGAAGTGAGTATGGTTCGCCGTTGCGGAGAGGAGTAGCTTTAGTCGCCCGCTGAGACTTTCCTATCCGCCCCGACGGATTTGAATTCTCGCACGTGCGAGGGTTTTATATATGTGAGGAAGTATTTTGGGTTTTTTATTGTGGTTTTATCGTGTCCAAGCTGTCAACACTGTCGAGCTCACGAGTCGTGTGGAAGCATCGTACCGGTACTCGCGTCCAGCTGTTGATCGAAGGCTCCATCGTTGTCGCCATTTCCTTTGCACACTCCTGCCAGGTAGGTTCTTAAACCCCTTTTTTCAAGGTTTCAGCTAGGTTACTTAGGATGTGTATAATGTAGAAGTTACGGCCCGTAGTTCCGTTTTGCTCACAAAAGGGGTTTTTATATCCGCGGCTAGGGTTGTCGGTTTCGTTTCCCCAGTAGTTGCGCCCGCGTTTTATCATCTTTGGTGGATAGCTTGTGCGGTTAGAGGGATTGGTTTTTTCCCCTTTTATAAGGCCCGCGTTTTCGTCTACCTCCTCTTTTTAGTTCATCCCTAGCAATAGAGGAAGACACGGTGCAGGCGGCCGTTATGCTGCCTGCACCTGGTTATTTCTTGCTATGATAAGGGCCTTGAAACTTTGGATAGGGTTTTCACCGATTTATTCATGATAGATGGCCGGCTGTTCGTTTTCCTATTTTTTGAGCCCTAATCTTCGCCTCCGCGCTGCGCATTTACCATTGTCGGCCACCGTGAAGCCCTAGGGCCGTGCCGCAGTTATTTTCGAAGTTTGGGGGTAGAATGAGTGATGGCACTAATGGGGTTCCTCTGTGCGAAGACTTGCTTTGGTTTTCTGCGGTTTATAGTCGCAGCAATGTAAAGCCATGCCCGCGATAACATGAGTTTTACCGTAGAACCATGTTTGAGATCGGATTTTTTGTAGTCATGTGCCCTACTTTTGAAAATTATGATTTTGCACTGCATATCTTTTTTAAATAACATCCTGTGAAATCATGAATTTTGATAATAGGCCGTGGAATGAATAATGCTAGCAGTATTAGAACCTTGCTTGTTATATTGCAAAAATAATCCGAGTTTTGTGCTGATAGTTTAGATAGTCATGATATAGATTGGTTATGCATATATGTGTTGCTTTCTTACTTACACATTGATATAAGATAATAGCATAGCTCAATAGGTTGCATAACTAGTTCAAATCCTTCAATGAAAAGAACCTATGTCTGATATCGTTGTAGCCACATAGACAAATGGAGAAAGAATAAACTGCTTCTCAATATTTTCAAGTTTGAATTGCTTAATAGCACGATGTTTTACATTGCAGGAAGAATTCAAGATGTCCAGGAGACAGAAAAAGAAGGCCCCTGTGGTAGAGGAACAAACAGCAATAGAGGCTGATCTACCAACTAAATACATATATGAGGATACACAGTGTGTCACAGGGTTGGACCCTGAGTATAAGTGGGGAGACATACACAGAATGATTTCCCGTAGGGAAGTCCCAGATATGGGCCTGGAGGAGGAACATATCTACGCAAACATAGAAAAGTCTGCAATCATGAAGGTTGCCACCAGGCCCGAAATGTTTCCATGTGCTGAGTTGATGAGGTGGATCCTTCCACACACAAACCATGGTTCAATGCTGATATGCAATGTTGAAGGTCAGGGCTATGCTTCCTTTAGCCCTGGATATGTGGCCTTAGCCTACCACTTTCCTGAGCCTCAAGTTTTCTTGTCCAATGAGTGGTTGGACAATCTCAGGATGGATCTGATAGAGACCATGAGGAAAATGTTATTACCTGGGAAGCTCTATAGACATAGAGCTACTTAAGATTATGACACAGCCACCCTTAGACCCCCGTACAGATTCATAGCTCTCATGTTGAATAGGATCTTCGGGAGGGCCAATGGTAAATTATTCAAATTCGAATGGATACCCCTGATGTTCTATGTGGCCACTGAAGGGACCATTTTTAACTGGTCCGGCTTGGTATCTAGTAGTCTATCTTCTTGTATAGCTGCAGCAAAAGGAGGAGTACAACAGAAAAAATCCGAGTTTTATATGAGCTCAATCCTTATTGACTGCATAATATGCCACCACCCCTTCCCCGAGCTCAAATGTGTTTGGGACAGGAACAGAATGCCCGTATATGCAGCCTTTAAGCTACTGGGGGCTCATCAATACCATAGTTACTACCGAGAAATATGCGAACATTTTATCATGCCTCTGCACACTCTTGTCTTTCGAAAGGAATGTGACTGCATGTTTGAAGAAGCCATGCAGGTAAAAGAGGAATACGGTGATTATTTCTTGACAGAGAACGGAATGTATCTGAGAATGTTTGGTGGGTCAAGGACACCTTATCTGCTGCCCAAGTACGCAACAGATTATATCATCCATAAGGAGGCTGTTAGACAGACATTTATTGACGGAGTTGGTCATTTCTTATTTTCCAAGAAGAAGGCTGTCTATCCTCCCTTACCATTTAAAGTAGGCAGCTATAGTTTTGCCAACGTAAAACAAGCTCCTGAATTTATAGAGGAGCTAGAAAAGTTCCATTTTGGGGAGATGACCTTCAGGAGAAATGACACTCATGAAAGAATGGCTGAGCATTGCAGAAAGCACAAGGTGTCTTATGAGTACACCCATCATTTCGACAATGATGAATCCGTGTTCAGAAGAGCCCTGAACATGAAAGCACTCAATAAAAGGTTCAAACCGAAGCACTCCACCAAAGGTGGGAAAGGATCCAAACAAGAGAGGGATAAGCAAGCTAAGGCTGAAGAAACAACCCAAAGGATAAGAGAGGAGGCTCAGAGACTAGAAGAGGAGGCTGCGGAATGGCGCCAGAAAGGAGAAGAGGAAAAGAGGAAAGCTGCCCAGGATGCAGCTGAAAGAGAAAAGGAAACAGCGAGAGAAGCAGAGGAAGCTGCTAAACAAGCAGCTGAAGAAGCCCAGAGAAAGCTGGATGAAGAGCTTCGAAGACAGGAAGCTGAAAAGACAGAATTGACACAATAGCAGACCCCTGAGTCACAAACAGAGCAAGGCCAGGGTGAGGAAAACCCTGAGATACAGACCTTAAAAAT
Organism: Pseudotsuga menziesii; assembly: GCA_001517045.1. NCBI lineage: Eukaryota > Viridiplantae > Streptophyta > Pinopsida > Pinales > Pinaceae > Pseudotsuga > Pseudotsuga menziesii. The sequence goes on from LPNX010764411.1 coordinate 147,104, forward strand.
GTCCACTACCATCATTCCTTTAACCCCTATGCTACAGCTAGTGCCCTTCGAGCAGAAAAAGGGGGAGGAAGTCCTTGATTTTAGCATAGTATACTATGACAGGGCTACCAAAAGGATTATGAGGAGAACTGAGCAAAAGATAGGGGCCGAAGGAATGACCAGTACCATGATAACTGATCAAGCCGTAATGGTCGGGACGGATAAAGATCCAAGGTTTGTCATAAGGGCTGGCAGGGCAGCAATAGACGCTACGGAGGATAATGTAGATCGAATGATGAAGGAGATAGATTCAACCAAGAAAACCTCCTCCCAGCTGAAGGACACCCTCAGGAAGGAAAGAGAAGATGGAAATAGGCTGAAAAGAAAATATGAGCATGTGCTTAAAGAAATGGAGGCCACCAAAGGTGAAATCCACGCCATTCAGCAAGAAGTCCAGGTGAGAGAAACAACACAAGAAGCCCTGAGTAAAGCACAACAAGAGATTCAAAATTTAAAGGATGAAAAGGAGCAGCTAATAGTAAAGATGGAAGACCTGATGGAGCAGCAAAGTATCATATATGAATCCAATACTGAGTGCGTTAAGGAGCTGGAGAAGCAGCTAGAAGCAGCAAAGGCACAGCAGGTCGATCTGCAGCCAGTTAAAGATCACATCTTGGCTCAGAAAGCTAAGGTGCTGCACCTACAGAATGCTCTAGAGGAAAGGTGTCAGGTCCTCCATATCGATGGCAGACTGGATGAAATTTTAGACACAGCTTCGTATTTTGTGGACAGGTCACAAGACATACTTGAAGTAATGACTTCAAGGATAACCCGGATGGAGGATGACAAAGAAGTCCCAGCTGAGCTAGTAGTCAAAGATAAACAAGCTTTGAAACGGGACCATGACCTGATAGAATTTGCCGTCAACACTGCAGAATATTTTCAGAAGAATGTCAAGAAAACAAAGGGAGCATGCGCCGAATTCTTTAGAAGAGCCCTGGTCTCCTACAATCGTTGTCAGGCAGAAGCTGGGCAGAGATTACAGGAGTTCCCAACTCACGATGCATTTGCAGAAATAATGCTGAAAAGGCAACAAGATGAGGAAGCCAAAGTGCAATGCATCAGTGCTATTGATGAACAAATCCTCAGAAATGAAATAGGCCACTCGGCCATTAGCGTACAGCTCTTGGAGGAACAGATACGGTTGAACACGGCCAGAATTGAGGCCATTCGAAAGCAAGCTAACAAATTCGAGCTGAGAATTCAGTTTCTGGAACCTAGCTCGTTTGAGAGTCTCGCTGCTGAAGCAGCAGCATGGAGAAAGTTCTTGGAAGACCAAGCGGCACCCCCCTCATGAGAAGGACCGGTCAAACTTTTGTATATTCAAATAAATTGTAAAAGGTTGTAGGAAATTGAAACGTTGGGGAGCCCAAAGGTCACTTTGGGCAACCCAACCAATTTTGCTTTTTGTATAAAACTAGGGGAGGTAGACTAGAACGGGGCTTTTTCCCAGTGAGACTGGAGAACTTATTGTAAGAAGAACTACTTCATTTTGCAATAAAGAGTTTTGGTTTTCCTGTTGGAGAAAGAACTGTGAAGTGTTCCAAATGCTGTACCATGGACGGCGGAAAGATGAATTACTTTATTTTTCAGCTTATGTCTGTGAATCGTGAGATTGTTCTAACTTTATGACCTATGTCTAGTTGAATAATTTCTGATTTTATTTATGGAAATTTCACTTAGAGTAATGTATGTGTTTTTATATAACAATTGGATATCTGGTTGTTAAAATATTTTCTCACTCATGTGTTGTAAACGTAAATAACAGCTATCTGTAATTTTGTTTATCATACACGAAAGTAGTACATTACTCACTAGTAATCATTTTCTGGCTCCCCGGGGATAGATAGTTAGTCATCTCATTTCATAGTTGCATATGTGGTTTAGATGTTTGTGGATATAAGACGAGAGGTAAGAACCTGCGCAGCACATTGTGTCGTTCGTTGCATCTTTATCACCCTGCATGGTTAAGATAGGCATATGCATTGCATATATTAAGTCAAAATACAAATTCCGGTGGACCGGGCCGCAACCGGTAAACCCTTGTTGTTACTTTGACCTACGGTAGCCGGACCGTAAACCGGACGAATTCCCTATACCAAACAGTCAGCGGGCTAGTTGGGAACGCTGATTGGGGAGAATCCCTTACTGTTGCTACCTGCGAATTTCCAGGCCTCAACACCTCCAAAAAGGGAACTAGATTTCATTATTGAGTTGGTACCTGGTGCAATACCCAACTCAAAAGCTCCTTATCGAATGAATATCTTGGAACTTAAAGAATTAAAATCACAATTAAAGGAACTTATTGATAAAAAATATATAAGGCCAAGCTTGTCTCCTTGGTAAGTGTTATCTCTAAGGTTGTTTTTTCATTTTTTATCCTAGGGTTTTATATATTTTTGACTATGATGAGTTCATTTCCTTACTTTTACCTTGTTTTATAGCTTTGAATGTCATAATTTTTATATTCTTTATTTTAATTTCTTTTGATGGTTCAAATCACTTATTTAAAGCTATGAACCTATATTAAGAGCAAGAGGTTTTATATTATGAATTGGATTTTATAAACTAGCAGCACTCCTCAAACTCGCAGCATTCCTTAAAAGTATTGCATTGATGGTTTTATTCATGAATACCATTTGTTGTAAAAAATATATGGGAATGAAAATATGGTATATGGATATATGTAAACATATTATATATTGGACAGGCTCGATACTGTGATCATAATTATTTCTTAAAAGCAGTCCTGCCTAAATAATAATGTTCTACATCGTGTCACTCATATGCTTGCACAAATGTTCTTCATATGAAATCCAAGCATTTCATGTAATGAGTAATGGTACCAATGATGACAGTGTTCACAGTTGACAATAATATTCTATATTTCCCTAAAAAATTGTCATTTTAGTGTTCTCAAAATCCATTTGTTCTGGGAAGTGTATATTTTGAAAAAGTTTGCAGAAATGCCTAAAATAACAGAGGAAGAGGATCTAGAAAATCACGGTGAAAAGAAGACCAGGAGGCCTAATTTGCAAACTGTAACCTAACAACACACAATGGATACTGCAGTTTCCAAGTCAGCCTAGCTGATGAAAAATGCGGGATGGTTTGCTTTCTGCGAGAAATTGCAAGGTTATCACGCACAAGTGACTGTGGCCTTCATAAAAAAATTACAAGGATGGAATTGATCAGCTCAAGAGCTTAAAGATTATGGTGAACGAAGAGTCTATTGCAGAATAAATAGGGGTTCCAGCACAAGGAGAGAGATGGTTTAAGCAGCAGGATTTTCAAGGAAATTACAGTGAGTTCTTAATGCTGGGGTTTGAAAAATTAGAATAGGAAAATGGTATTCATGTGAGCAAGATAAAACCTAACTGGAAAATTCCTTTGGAAATGGTGCAAAATTATATTAGATGCGAAGGTCGGTATGACAAGGTTCTCAAATGTCATTTACGGTTGTTGATGCACCTCAATGGAAGCTTGAAGCTCAATATCCCATTTTATTTATTGAAAATCCTGCAAAAGATGGTTATGTGGGTTCAAGGCCATCCAGATCATACTGCTCATTCTATATACCATCAGGATTTAATAAAACTGTTGTTGATTTCACAATTGCATAGAGAAGGACAAACTTGGGAAATTTTGCTGTTAGAATTAGGGTTTGAAGAAAAGACCAAAGAGAAGGGAAAGAAGGTAACAGAAGACTTGAACCAGCAAACTAGAAATCATGAAAAACAAACTGAATATGTTGAAACAAAAGGTTAGGGTTTTGTAGAAGAACCAAATCAGAATAATTTTTTTCTTGAAGTTTCTATTATAGATGAAAACCCTGAAACATTAAGTATTGTGTTAAAGAATATAACTTCAAAGAATGAAGCTTGTGTTCAGTTGTTGAAGTCAGAGAGCATTGGTATGAAGCCTAGGACTAGGTTAAGAAGAAAATTGCAGGCAGAAATGAAATCGGGACATGAAGACTATGAAGAAATTGTGATGATAAATGATGCTTTCAGCGAAGAAACTGTACACACATTCAAAGGTCAATATTGTTTATATAATGAGAAGTTCATTGATGTTCAGGGAATTGCAGGGTCTATACCAGAAATATTTTGCACAAATAAACAACTGTGTTCAGAAGATTGTTCAGTCTCGAAGCTTCTAGAAGAATATGAGGTCCTTATGAAAGAGCAAGCCATTGAAACAACTCCAGAATTGAACCAAATTAAGAAATCTTTGCAGACATATAACGAGCAAACTAGGTTTTTACAGAGTATTAATGAGAAGTTAATGATAGCAAATAAAAGAATACGAGAGGATCTGGAGGAGAAGGAAGTAGATTATCAGAAGTTACTCTCAATATCCAAAGAAATTTTGAAAGAGAAAAGAACCATCCAGAAGCATTTTAGATACATGAAGACTCAGAATAAGGAGGCGCACAATCAAATGGATAACAAAGATGCTGAGTTTTCCAGATTGTGAAAAAGATCCCAGGTGTTGAGTGATCTAATTGTCTTGGCAGAGGTTTCTAAGAGTATTTAGACTTAGAATCATCATTGGTTTTTGAAAACAATTAAGATATGACGGATGTCTATTTCTATTTTTGTATCTTGTATTACAATTTACTAAAACTACTTTAAGAAGATCGGCTTTTCTATTTTTGAAAGAATTCGATCCATAGAAATAGGATCTGGTAGCTATCTTAGAGATTGCGAAGTTTTTTATATAAGGACAATAGATAGATATGACAGTGGTGGCAATTGGAGATGGGAATCCAATTTTGAGGTACTTTGTATGACATGAAACTATATGCATCTTTAAGACAGGTTCTGCTTTGATATGATTATGTTTATGAGCTGATTTTGTACATTTTATGAGTTGTATTTTTTGTGATTTATCTTGTATATGGTCAATTACATTCCATTGCATGATTCTTATGATAAAATATAGTTATCTTTCAAATATGTAGTGACATAGTCAGTTTCATTCCATAAATTCATGCTCGTAGTTCCTTTGATAATGAATTTTGTATTCCATTTTATGTCATACAAATCTTTAATGTTTATGTGATATTCCTATATATTTGATTTCATACCAAATCCAGTCTTTATTTTTTATTTTATTGAATTACTTTTAAAATATTTCTTTAAGCTTGAACCCGTGTAGTCTAGGTTCAACTTTAGGGATAACATATTCTGGCGCCATTGCTGGGGACGAAGGAGCGAAGATATCTTCCCCGGGAAGAATGACAATGAATATATCCAGCCTTTGATGGTGAACAAGGGTTGGTGACATAGTGGCTGCAAATTATTCACCCGGTGACTCCAACTACTGCTGATCCATATGTCAAAGCTTCATTGATGATTTCATTGGACTGATGAGGACTTCTGATCCAACTTCTATTGTTTCAAGGTATGGATGTCTAGATTTTGCAGAACTTCTCGGTTTTTCGAATCTTCTTCCTTCGGATGAATATTTGTTGAGAAATGGTCCTAAATTCAATGGAGAAGATCTGAGCTTAGCTATGAAACACATATCTAATTTTCGTGAATTTACAAATTTACTCAGAGTTAAACATGAAGATGTCTTCATTAGATTATTCTATGATTCATTACAAGGGAATTGTAAAAGTTGGGTTGAAGATTTGTCTATTGGGTTAATTAGATCATTAACAGATTTTTGGATTATATTTATGAAGACATGGATGGAGAAGAAAGAGTTTAGGGAAAATTATCTTTCCATTAAAAATTTCAGGGAATGGAGTTATATGAGCACTGATGAGGAAATAGATGAAAATTTTCTTCCTTTTTGTCTTCTTATTTAAAGTCAAGCTCATGTAAATTGGAATCTAAAGTCATATTTTTAAAAGAATTTGCTGCATATATTGAGAAAGAGATTGAAGCTTTAGAGGTCAAGATACAGAGTTTGTCATTTCAAATCCCTTTTTAGCTGTCTTTTGATATCAACATTGAGAATAAAGACAAGTTTGATGATCCAAAACTGAGAAAGTGGTATGACCTGGTAGCTGACTATATCAACGAATTTATCGATTCAAGGTTTGAGTATTCATTTCATGATAAGTCTAAAAATCAAATTTGCAGACATATGTTTATTTTTGTTCCTGTCTTCATCTTGCTAATACACAGATCAAGATTTTCATCAAGTATTCATATGCTTGTATGGCTTCACTAGAAGCATGATTTTACTTGACCAAAGTTGTAGTTTTGGTTAGTGTAGATAGTGTGGATAAATAAGCTTGATGCTTCAAGCATTTCCTTAAGTTTGTACAGTGTGATCAGATTATTGTAAGAGGATTATTTCAATTTGCAGAGTAGTTTAAAGATTCATCCATTAGTGTGTTTTCAAGCTTTTTAAGTAGCAGATATTTTTGATGAAGACTCCAGCCCAATGAAATAGAAAGGCACTTGGTCTACTTGTTCTTGGTAGCTCATGGGGAGCATGCCATCCCCAGACAAAGCCAAATGTTGTCATCAGATCTGCTCCAACAAAATTTATAAATTTCTGGTAGCACACAGAAAGATTTCATCTAAGGTGGCCCTCAATTGATCCCATAGGATAAATTCAAATGCTTATGCTCCGTCCAAGAATTTGTGAAAATGACAAATTGCTAGTAAGAATATACTTCAATTCAGAGGTATGGAAGAGATCACCCAAGTGTTTAATTCATGTGTGTTTGGGATTTGGTGATTATTAAATTTAAATTCAAGAGAAAACCTATACAAGACATGTGGTTCACCCTGGTCTGATGCGCTTGCAAAAGATAATCCTGAATACACATTACCACAATGTTATGTTCAACATGTTCCTAGATTACAGCAAGGCCTTTTTACAAAATTTCAAGAGGAGACACCTTTTTATATCTTTTACAGTATGTCTAATGATGAGGCTCAGCTATATGCTGCAAACAAATTGTATCATCGAGGCTAGTTTTATCATAAAAGAACTACTACAAATGTTATAATGCAACTTCTTCCTCTAATAATGACAAAGTTGGGCCAGACTATGGAATTGCAAATAGTGTCTTCAGATGATAGAGAGAAACAAGGTGATCTCCAAACATTATTATGTGGTGTATTACAGGTGATTATACAGAAGCTTTGCAATCAAGATGCAACAAAATTTGCTCTTCTGCAATATGCAGACCAAATGATGGCTCTTTTTCTGCAAGTATTTGCTTGCAGAAGTGCAACAATGCACGAGGAAGCCATGATTTCTATAGGTGCTCTTGATTATGCTACTGATCCTATGTTTTCTAAGCATATGCCAAAGTTCTATACGTACCTTGAAATGGGTCTCCAGAATTTTGAAGAGTATCAAATTTGTGCAGTAATGGTAGGTGTGGTGGGTGACCTTTGTCGTGCTTTGGAAGCTAAGATTTTTCCTTTGGTATTATGAATCATCTTCTAAAATATCTGTTAAGTAGTCAACTACACCATTTAGTGAAGCCCCCAATATTTTCATGCTTTGGGGATATTGCTCTTGGTATTCCTAATTTTGCAGAAATTATCAAACATATCACTGAGATGCTCAAGAAGGATAGGGAAGTTAGATGGTCAAATCAGTCTAAACAATCATTTGAATCCATAAAGCAGGCATTAATTGAAGCACCAGTTTTGATAGCTCCATATTATACAAAATATTTTACAATTTTTTCATTTGCATCTGAAGATACTATAGCTACTATGTTATTGCAAAAGAATTCAGATGGTTTGGAACAACCAGTTTCCTTTTTTAGTAAAACATTAAGAGATTTAGAGCTTAAATATAATACAATGGAAAAACAAGCATATGCATTAGTTAAAGCTCTCAAATTTTTTAGAATATATGTTTTACATTCCAAGATTTTGGCATATGTTCCAAGTTCAACAATTAAGGAGATTCTAGCACAGCCTGACAGTGAGGGAAAAAGAGGAAGATGGATAGCAAAGGTTATGGAATATGATGTGGATATTAAACCAACAAAATTGGTGAAAGTCTAGGGATTAGCTAAGCTTCTAACAGAATCAAATTGTCAGGCATTAAATCTTCACTTGATGGTAGAACATTCAGAACAAGATATGACACTAGAATACAGTAAGCAACAGGTTTATAGCAGGTATGGTGATTCTGATTGGTATAAAGATGTTGTATATTTCTTTTTATAATTACTGTTGGAATATAATCCGTCGGGATTATACGTTATTGTAAATATTAGGAATATGAAGAGACTCTCGGATGTGTGATCCCAAGAGTCATTCTATATGTATAAATAAAGGCATTATATGGAGAAATAATATGAATTCAGGAGTTATTCCACCTGACAGTGGTATCAGAGCTCCATAACTCATGCCTACATGCCTATCAGTGTTGCCTTTCATAACTCCTAGCTGTTGTGTCTCAGTATTGGCATTCTACTTGCCAGTCTATTCTGCTGCACACCTACCTACCAGTTGCTAGCCTGCCCTTCGTCTGTTCATCTTGCTAGCCTACGTGAATTCAATACTAGTGTTACTCCCTTGACCTGTGCTATGGATTGAGGTATGAAACGATCCCTTGGATAAAGTATGCGTTATCTACTCCCTCAATTTCATGCCTGGTTGTGATTGCACATTGCCAGAACGTTTGAATTATCGCCCAGACATTTTCTATGTGTAACTCTGATTTTGCATCATCGTCTCATTTATCACAGGGCTTGGTCTCACTCTGCAAGTGAGTATAGCATTCTCATTTCTGCTCCCACTCTGTTGTTGCGATTATCTTTTCACCATTCCATTTCCACCCATTGTGCATCCACTCAGATGCTTTATCTTGTCTGTGTATAGAATCCCTCTACCTGCAATCCATGATTCCAAATAGAAATCTCAAATGGATTCTTTTGACAGTCACATCTTAAATCTTGTTGTTTGGTGTGACTGCATTCTCTCTTTATGCTAGTGTCGAGACCTTCTCTACCTGCAGTCAATTTCATTTTGTGTTGTGGTCTGTAAACTATCCTAGAGGGTCGTAAACCATTCATTCTTACATTTATGTGGAGTTGTAATATACCAAGGCTAAGTGATTTGGAGAGGAACCATTATGGCAACGTATTGCAAAGATGAACCAGACACTTGATGCTTGGAGACGATGAGGATTTGAGAAAGTCTTTGAAAAGGCTGATATTTTGTTGAAGACTGCCGCCATAATGAGTCTTATTTTTCTGTCGCTACAAGTTCGTTGAAGACCAATGATTGAAGGATGAAGGATCAAGCCTTCTTATTTGCATGAACTGCGTGGAGATTGAGTGGGAATTCTACAAATGTGAATGAAATGAGAATAATGTAATTGCCCAGTTGTTGTATGAGTTATGATTGTTGCATATTTGATGAGCCATGATTGTTGTGGGATTTGAAGCTCGTGACTGATATATTTAATGTATTGAAGAAGCCTGTGTATGCTATGAACTTGCATTGTATTCACTTGGAATGGTTGCGCTTTCCTCCTAGAGCTGCAAAATTTGAAGCTGCATTGTTGAAGAGTGTGGTGTGCCATCACGAATTTGGAAGTGGAGGATATCTGTTGCGTCCAATTCTTTGTTAAGTTGAAATAGTTGAGATCGTTGACTAGTGCTATTCAAAACCCTATATTTCGTGTGGAGTGCATCCTAATTTTTTATGGAGATGTGTTGAAGCTACTACATGGAGAGCATTCTAATCCTGTGTTTCTTTGAGAGCTGTGCCTTTCCCTCACCATCACCTGAGTTATCTTAGGTATCTGCGTGACAGTTCACAAACAATGGTATTTCCTTTGGCGTATTGCTGAGCAGTTCTTCTAGTGCTAAAAATTTGCTTATGAACTTATTGACAGCATATTTTCCCTGTCATTGTATCACTTTAAAACTTGAAGTTGAGATATTAAGATTGTAAATCACCTTGGTAGAAGCTATAGACCTGCAAGGTATTGTTTTTCTATTATCTCATTCTCTTTGTCATATTAAGTTCATTATTGTAAATTACACTAGCAGTTGCAAAAGATGCAATCTATAGCATATGTAGTTGGTGCCACTCTCACTTGCAAAGACACTTATCCAAAATCATTTTGCTTTGCTCAAAAAGCAAAGAACCACACCAAAGACCAATCCAATGATCATCCTAAAGGAGAAAGCAGCAAGAGAGGCAGAGGAAGAAGAAACTTCAGAGGTAGAGGAGGTAGAAACAACTCCAGCAAAAGATCAGATTTGAAGTGCAAGTGTTGTGGAAAGATTGGACACACAGCAAATCAGTGTTGGGCTTCGTGGGACTCCATCAAAGACAGACATAACCAGAAGAAAGATGACAATAAGAACCAAGATGCTAGTAAATCTTCAGATTCTACTCATTGTATTGTTGCACATTGTAATCTTGGTATTAATGAAATTACTTCACTTTCATCTTACACAGATTGTTGGCTACTTGATACTGGTGCAACATCACACATGAATTTTAGAAAAGACTGTTTTGAAGAACTTAATGAAACAATAAATGGAATAGTTTACTTTGCAGATAAGTCAAGTCTTAAACAAAAGGGAATGGGCACCATTCGGCTGAATATGCCTGGATTCCCTGATTTCTTGTTGAAGAATGTTCTTTATCTTCTAGAGTTGCAGAGAATCCTGCTATCCTTGGTGCAGATTCGATAGCAAGGCCATTCCATACACATGTTTGATGGAATCATAGAAATAAGAAAGTCCTCTGACAACCAAGTCATCATGACTAGATAATAAGATGGGAAGCTGCTGAAGCTAAAGGGTTCATCTACAAGGGTTCAGAACTATGCCTACCTCTCTCAGCATGGAGAAGGTAATTTGTCATCAAGTTTATTGTGGCATGCAAGATTTGGTCATCTGAATTATAACAGTATTTGTTTGTTGAGAAAGAATGGTGTATTTGGTTTTCCCACCATTCCCAAAGAGAAGAGAAAATGTGATGCATGTATATTAGGGAAACACAGTAAGCTGCCATTCCATGAATCTAATTTCAGAGCAAGTAGGAAATTAGAATTAGTGCATTCTGATTTATGTGGCCCAATGCCAACTCCTTCTGCCAATGGAAATAAACATTTTATGACCTTTGTTGATGACTACTCAAGAATGTGCTGGATTTACTCATTAAAGACAAAATCAGAAGCATTTCAAACATTCAAGGACTTTCATGCATTGATAGAAAAACAAGCACAATATAAAATTGGTACACTTCATACTGACAATGGGAAAGAATACACTTCAAATGCTTTTGAATATTATCTTCACCAACATGGAATTGCACATTAGAATATAGTTCCCTACAATCCTCAACAAAACGGTGTAGCAGAAAGAATGAACAGAACCATAATGAATATGGTACACTCAATGATGTTTTTTAAGAATGTAAAACTAATGTTTTGGGGTGATGCAATGAAATGTGCAGCCTATTTGAGAAACAGAAGTCCCTCAAATGCTCTTGATAACAAGACTCCACATGAAATGTGGTTTGGCCATCTCCCTTCAGTCAGGCATCTTAGAGTTTCTGGTTCCACCTTTTATGCCTTGATTCCAAAGGAGCAAAGAAACAAGCTTGGTGCTCGAAGCAGAAAATGTGTTTTCCTGGGGTACGAAGAAAACTCCAAGGAATACCGTCTGTGTGATGAGGTAAACAAGAAGTTTGTTATTTCTAGAGATGTCATTTTTATTGAGACTAATAAAAATGACCAGTCCATTGAGAGACAGCTTGATTGTTTGGAAAAATATCCTCATCCAAAGAAATATTCTGAAAATGAATATGAAATTCCAAACCTTGAAGGGGGGATTCCTATTATGGATCAACCTTTGGAATTTCCATATGAAGCACCAACTCCCCCACATGAAGAAGTTCCTGCTACTTCACCTAAACAAGAGATTCAACTGGATCATGTGATTGAGAGACTTGGAAGACTCAACCTTGAAGGAAATGAAGCACCACCAGCTGATCAACCAGGACCATCACAGAAGATTCCTAAATGGGCCACAAAGACACTTGAAAGTGTCCATCCAGATGAAGTTGGAAAGATGGGAACAAGAAGTTCAAAAAGACATGAAGATGGAGGAGAAGCAGATAATTCAGGTGATGACATCGATGTATCATTTGATTGTGAATTTAATTTATCTGCTAACTTTGAACCAACTTCCTTTGAAGAAGCTTCTACTCGAGTTGAGTGGAAATAAGCTATGCAGAATGAGTATGATGCACTCATGACGAATGAAACTTGGAAGTTGGTTGACCCTCCAGTTGGAACCAAACCAATTGGTTGCAAGTGGGTGTACAAGAACAAATACAGATCAGATGGCTCACTTGACAAGCACAAAGCGAGGCTTCTAGCAAAAGGCTATGCACAGAAGGAAGGAATTGACTATGAAGAAACATTTTCTCCTACAACAAAATGGGCTACCATCCGTACCTTACTCTCTTTAGCTGCTCAAAATGGGTGGAAAGTTCATCAAATGGATGTGAAGACTGCTTTCTTGAATGGAGACTTGAAAGAGAATGTCTTCATGTCTCAGCCAGAAGGCTTTGTTGGGAAAGGAAAATAACAAAAGGTATGCAAGCTTGTCTAATCCTTGTATGGCCTAAAACAAGCCCCTCGCGCATGGTATGAAAAATTAACCGAGCATATTTTGAAGTTAAATTTCAAACATTTTGATCTTGATGATGCAACACTGTTTATAAAGAAAGTTGGAAGGTCTGTTGTGTATCTTGTGGTGTACGTAGATGATATTTTGATGACAGGGAACAATGAGAGCTATATTGCATCCATAAAGAAATATTTGAAAAAGATATTTGAAATGACAGATATGGGACATCTCCACTATTACTTAGGAATTGAAGTCACTCAACATCCTAAGTACATATTCCTATCTCAGAAAAAATATGTTGGAGAACTACTAGACAAATTTTGCATGACAAAATGCAACCCTATCTCTACTCCAATGGAACGGAAAATAAATCTCACATCAAGCGAAGGAAAAGAATTTGAGGATACGACCAAGTATCGACAACTTGTAGGAAGACTTATCTACCTTAAAACAACTAGACCAGATATTTCTTATGTTGTTGGCATACTTTCAAGGTTCATGCATAAACCTTGTGAAGGACACTGGTCAGCTACAAAAAGAGTTCTAAGATACTTGAAGGGGAGTCAAGATGTTGGACTCAAGTACTCTAAGGTGGATGAATTCAAACTTATTGGGTACTCAGATTCAGATTTTGATGGCAATAAGGAGACAGGAGTATCAACTTCTGGATACACTATGAGTCTTGGATCAGCAGCTGTCTCATGGAGATCATGCAAACAGTCAGTTCCGGTAGATTCAACAACAGAAGCAGAATATGTGGCTATAGCTGAAGCAACGAAATAAATAGTATGGCTCAGGAAGATACTTGAATATTTGCAAGAAAAACAAGAGAAATCCACTCCATTATTGATCGACAATAATTCTGCAATCAAGCTGGCTAAGAATCCTAGATTCCATGATCGAACCAAACACATCAACACAAAGTATCATTTGATTCGACATCATGTAGAGGCCAAGACAGTCCATCTTCGACATTGTTCCACAAATGATCAAGTTGCAGACATCTTCACCAAAGCGCTTGGACAAGAAAAGTTTGAAAGATTTAGAAACATGCTCGGACTTACTAACACCCCTTCGGATTAAGGGGGGGATTGTTGGAATATAATCCGTCAGGATTATATGTTATTGTAAATATTAGGAATATGAAGAGACTCTCGGATGTGTGATCCCAAGAGTCATTGTAGATGTATAAATAAAGGCATTCTAAGGAGAAATAATATCAATTCGAGAGTTATTCCACTTGATAGTGGCGTCGCCTGAGAGATTCGAACTCTCGTGGGGAAACCCCATGTATTTACAATGCCCTCTGGAATTGAATAGAAATGAATGCAGATCATTAAAACTGAAATCAATGAAGTATGTTTTAATAGATCAGGTCTTGTACTGGAAGGATCCTAGAGGAATATTGTTGAAGTGTTTGGAGAAATCAGAAGTTGATGCTATTACTTCTAAATTGCACAATGGAGTATGTGGTGGACACAAATATTGGAAAGCAACTTCTTTTAAAATCTTAAGAGTAGGATATTATTGGCCTAATATTTTCTCAGATGTGTATCATCAAGTCAAATCATGTGTAGAATGTCAAAAGTTTGTAGGTAAGCATAAACTTCAGTCATTACCTTTGAAGCCTATAATAGTAAATGGTCCATTTCAGCAATGGGGTTTAGATTTTATAGGTGAAATTCTTCCTCCTTATAGCGGTCAACATAAATGGATTTTAACTGCAACTGATTTTTTCACTAAGTGGGAGGAGGCAATCCCCACAAGGAGAGCAACTGAACAAATCATAATTAATTTTCTAGAAGAAAAATATTCTTAGCAGATTTGGATGCTCTAGGAAATTAATCACCGATAATGCTCCTGCTTTTAAATAAAAAAAGATGATGAAATTTTGTGATGAAAATAATATTAACTTGAAACAGTCCTCACCATATTACCCACAAGGTAATGGATTAGCAGAATCCAGTAATAAAAATATTGTGAACGGTATCAAGAAAATGTTATTTGAAAATAAAAGGAGCTGGGATACCAAATTAAAATTTGCTCTTTGGGTTGATAGAGTAACTCTTAAGAAGTCGATTGGCACATCCCCTTTTCAATTGGTATTTGGAGTTGATGCTGTGTTCCCTATTCAATTAGTTTATCTAGTCATTAAATTTATGTAGGAAATAAATGAAGAACCTGATGATATAAGAAGAAGAGTGTTTCAGATAATTCAATTGCAATAGGAAAGAGAAATTATTGAAAATACAGCTGAGATGCATAGCAAAAGGATGAAGGAGAGATTTGATAAGAAAGTTAAAAAAGATGTCTTAGCAGTGGGTGACCTTGTTCTCAGGTGGGATGCATGAAAGCATGAAAAAGGTAATCATGGAAAGTTCAATAATTTATGGATAGGGCCTTTTACAGTGATCAAAATATTGGGAAACAATACTTTTGTTTTGCAAAATTTGGATGGTGAAGAAATTGCAGGTCTAGTCAATGGATGTTTTCTGAAGTATTTTCACACATATTGAGGGATAAAGTATTTTTTGTACATATTCATTGTATATATCATTTTCTTTGAATAAGACTCCAGCCCAATAAGACATAAATGACTTTAGTAGATTTCTTAAGGCACAAGTCAACATGTTCTCAAAGTTTCACAGGGAAAACTTTGTCCCCAAACGAAGCCAGATGTTATCTCTAAGGTTGTTTTTTCATTTTTTATCCTAGGGTTTTATAGATTCTTTACTATGATGACTTCATTTCCTTACTTTTACCTTGTTTTATACCTTTGAATGTCATAATTTTTATATTTTTATATTTTAATTTATTTTGATGGCTCAAATTATTTATTTAAAGCTATGAACCTATATTAAGAGCAAGAGGTTTTATATTATGAATTGGATTTTATAAACTGGCAGCACTCCTCAAACTGGTAGCATTCCTTAAAAGTATTGCATTGATGGTTTTATTCATGAATACCATTTGTTGTAAAAAAAATATGGCAATGATACTATGGTATATGGATATATGTAAACATATTATATATTGGACAGGCTCGGTACTGTGATCATAATTATTTCTTAAAAGCAGTCCTGCCTAAATAATAATGTTCTACATCGTCACACTCATCTGCTTGCACAAATGTTCTTCATAAGAAATCGATGCATTTCATGTAATGAGTAATGGTAGCAACGATGATAGTGTTGATAGTTGACAATAATATTCTATATTTCCCTAAAAAATTGTCATGTTACTGTTCCCGAATTCCATTTGTTCTGGGAAGTGTATATTTTGAAAAAGTTTGTAGAAATGCCTAAAATAACAGAGGAAGAGGATTCATAAATCGTGGTGAAAAGGAGACCAGGAGGCCTGATTTGCATACTGGAACCTGATAACACACAATGGATATTGTAGTTTCCAAAATCAGCCCAACTGATGAAAAATGCGGGATGGTTTTCTTTTTGTGAGAAATTGCAGGGTTATCACACACAGGTGATTATGTCCTTCATAAGAAATTACAAGGATGGAATGGTTCAGCTTAAGAGTTTAAAGATTATGGTGAATGAAGAGTCTATTGCGGAAGCAATATGGGTTCCATCACAAGGAGAAAGATGGTTTAAGTAGCAGGATTTTCAAGGAAATTATGGTGAGTTCATAATGCCGGGGTTGGAAAAATTAGACTAGAAAAATGGTATTCATGTGAGCAAGATAAAACCTATCTGGAAAATTCCCTTGGAAATGGTGCAAAATTATATTAGATGCGAAGGTTGGTATGACAATGTTCTCAAATGTCATTTACAGTTGTTGATGCACCTCAATGGATGCTTGAAGCTCAATCTCCCATTTTATTTATTGAAAAGCCTACAAAATATGGTTATGTGGGTTCAAGGCCATCCAGAGCATAATGTTCATTCTGTATACCATCAGGATTTAATAAAAGTGTTGTTGATTTCACAATTGCATAGAGAAGGACGAACTTGGGAAATTTTGCTGTCAGAATTAGGGTTTGAAGAAAAGACCAAAGAGAAGGGAAAGAAGGTAACAGAATACTTGAACCAACAAACTAGAAATCATGAAAAACAAACTGAATATGTTGAAACAGAAGGTAAGGGTTTTTGTAGAAGAACCAAATCAGAATAATTTATTTCCTAAAGTTTTAGTTATAGATGAAAATCCTGAAACATTAAGTATTATGTCAAAGAATATAAATTCAAAGAATGAAGCTCATTTTTAGTTGTTGAAGTCAGAGAGCATTGGTATGAAGCCTAGGACTAGGTTAAGAAGAAAATTGCAGGTAGAAATAAAATAAGGACATGAATACTGTGAAGAAATTGTGATGATAAATGATGCTTTCAGCGAAGAAACTGTACACACATCCAAAGGTCAATATTGTTTAGATAATGAGAAGTTCATTGATGTTCAGGGAATTGCAGGGTCCATACCATAAATATTTTGCATCAAATAAACAAGTGTTTTCAAAAGATTGTTCAGTCTCGAAGCTTCTAGAAGAATATGAGGTCCTTATGAAAGAGAAAGCCATTGAAACAACTCCAGAATTGAACTAGATTAAGAAATCTTTGTAGACATATAAGGAGCAAACTAGGTTTTTACAGAGTATTATTGAGAAGTTAATGACAACAAATAAAAGACTACGAGAGGATTTGGAAGAGAAGGAAGGAGATTATCAAAAGTTACTCTCAATATCCAAAGAAATTTTTAAAGAGAAACGAACCATCTAGAAGCATTTCGAATACATGAAGACTCAAAATAAGGAGGCACACAATCAAATGGATAACAAAGATGCTGAGTTTTCCAAATTGCAAAAAAGATCCCAGGTGTTGAGTGATCTAACTGTCTTAGCATAGGATTCTAAGAGTCTTTAGACTTAGAATCATAGTTGGTTTTTGAAAACAATTAAGATATGACAGATGTCTATTTCTATTTTTGTATCTTGTATTACACTTGTACTAAAACTACTTTAAGAAGATCGACTTTTCTATTTTTGAAAGAATTTGATCCATAGAAATAGGACCTGGTAGCTATCTTAGAGATTGAGAAGTTATGTATATAAGGACAATAGCTAGATATGACAGTGTTGGCAATTGGAGATGGGAATCCAATTTTGAGGTACTCTGTATGACATGAAACTATCTGCATCTTTAATACAGGTTCTGCTTTGATATGATTATGTTTATGAGCTGATTTTGTACATTTTATGAGTTGCATTTTTTGTGATTTATCTTGTATATGGTCAATTACATTCCATTGCATGATTCTTATGATAAAATACAATTATCTTTCAAATATGCAGTGACAAAGTCAGTTTCATTCCATAAATTTGTGCTCGTAGTTTCTTTGATATTGAATTTTGTATTCCATTTTATGTCATACAAATCTTTAATGTTTATGTGATATTCCTATATCCTTGATTTCATACCAAATCCAGTTTTTATTTTTGATTTTATTGAATTACTTTTAAAAGATTTCTTTAACCTTGAACCCCTGTAGTCTAGGTTCAACTTTAGGGACAACAGGGGGCACATGTCATTCTCGTTAAAAAGAAGGATGGTACTCTATGCTTATGCATTGATTACCAAAAGCTTAATAAAATGACCATTAAAAATAGATACTTGTTGCCCCGTATAGATGATATGTTTGATCAGCTGCGCGGAGCAACATTATTTTCAAAGATTGATTTAGGATTTGGTTACCATCAAGTCCGGATCAAAGATGAAGACATTTTTAAAACAATTTTTAGGACCAGATATGGTCACTATGAGTTTGTTGTCATGCCATTTGGTCTCACTAATGCCCCGACTGTCTTCATGTGTTTAATGAATAATGTATTGCATAAGTGTCTCGATAAATTTGTAGTTGTTTTCATTGATGATATTTTAATTTATTCTAAGTCTAAAGAAGAACACGAGGAGCACTTAAAAATTGTCTTACAAGGGTTAAGGGAACATCAGCTTTATGCTAAATTCAGTAGGTGTGACTTCTTTAAAGATAAAATACAATACTTGGGTCATGTGATAACTAAAGAGGGGATCTCAATTGATCCATAAAAGATAAAAGCAATTGAATAATGGCTAGTCAAAGCATGTGACTGACGTTCGATCATTCATGGGGATCATCAGTTACTATCAAAGATTCATTGAGGGATTCTAAAGAATTGCAAATCCCATAACTTCTTTACATAATAAAGGAAAGAAATTTGAGTAGAATAAAAAATAAGAAGAAAGTTTTAAGAAATTAAAAACATTATTAACTACTGCACCAATCTTAAGAATTGTTGATCCTAATAAGGAATTTTTTGTATGCACTGATGCATGCAATGATGGTCTAGGTGGGGTCTTAACTCAAGAAGGACACATAATTGCATATGAGTCTAGGAAACTTAAGATTCATGAAAAAAATTACGCTACCTACGATTTAGAGTTGGTTGTTGTCATAGATGCTTTGAAGATGTGGTGCCATCACTTAATCGGAAGAAAATTTATGTTAATGACAGATAATAAGGGTTTAAAATATCTGTTGGATCAACCAAATTTAAACGCAAGGCAAGCTCGGTGGTTAGAATTTCTTAGTGAGTACGATTTCGAGATCCAACATATTAAGGGTAAAGAAAACAAAGTCACTGATGCTTTAAGTAGAAATGCAAGATTGAATTTCATGTTAGCAAACAGTACTAATAAAATTAATTTAGAAGATCAACTGGAAGAAGGAGTACAATTGGATGAAAATTATCAGAAATTACAAGCTAAAGTGGCAGAAAATTTAACTACAAGTTTAAGTACACGGTATAGTCTAAATGATAAAGGATTAATACTTTACAAACATAGGCAGTATATACCTAATGTACCTAAGATTAAGCTGCTGATTTTAAATGAAATACATAAGACTCCTTACTCAGGATATCCTGGCTATCAAAAGACCATAACCATGTTGCTAAAAGATTATCTTTGGCCAAATATGAAAAGTGAGTTAGCAGAGTATATTTCCAAGTGTTTTGAATGTAAATAGGTTAAGACTGAACACCAGCATCCAGCCAGCTTG
Organism: Pseudotsuga menziesii; assembly: GCA_001517045.1. NCBI lineage: Eukaryota > Viridiplantae > Streptophyta > Pinopsida > Pinales > Pinaceae > Pseudotsuga > Pseudotsuga menziesii. Next base: position 166,785 of record LPNX010764411.1, read on the forward strand.
TTATAGCCACTACCAATCTCTAGCTGGAAATGGGAAATAATTAGGCTTGATTTTATTACAGGTTTACCTAGAAATCGGGATCAGAATGATTCGATTATGGTAGTTGTTGATAAACTTAGTAAAGCAACTCATTTTATACCAGCAAAGACCACCCACAAGGCTATTACTATTGCTGAAATATTTATGAAAAAATATTTCGTTTACATGGGATACTAAAACTTATAATTTCTGACATGGACCCTAAGTTTATGAGAAATTTCTGGAAGTCTTTATTTAAAGGTCTGAATACTACTTTAAATTTCAGTACATCTTTTCATCCATGAAAGATGGACAGACTGAAAGGGTAAATCAAATCTTGGAATATATGCTAAGGATGCATGTTAGAGAACAACTAGGTAAATGAGAGGATTACTTACACTTGGTAGAGTGTGCGTATAACAACCACTACCAAGCTTCAGTAAAATACAACCCATTTGAAATTTTGTATGGTAGAAAGTGAAATACTCCCATCTAATGGAGTAACCCAGTTGACAGGTTAGTACTAGGATCTAAGCTATTAAAGGAGATGGATTTAATTGTAAAGCAGGTGCAAGGTAATTTAAAGGTTGCACAAAATAGACAGAAAAGTCAAGCAGATCTTAAATGAACTCAGAAAGAGTTCCAGGTGGGTGGACATGTTTTCATAAAGGTAAGGACTAAAAAGAGTTCTTTAAAGTTAGGAAGTCATGCTAAGTTGGAAACCATATATTGTGGGTGTTTCAAAATATTGTCCAGAATGGGATAGGTGTCATACCAACTGGATTTACTGCCAAATTTAAAAGTTCATAATGTTTTCCATATCTCTGTTTTAAAAATATATGTACATGATGCTACTCATGTTATAAATTGGAATGATGTGCAAGTGGAACCCGAAGGAGATTTTCTTGTGGAACCAGATTATGATCCCCAACAAGAGGGAGATCTTGCTTCAGAATCACACCATTGCACAGGTGAAGGTGCAATGGAAGCACCTTATCCCAGAAGAAGCAACCTGGGAATTGGAGAGTCATATGCGGGCATCATATCCAATTATGTTCCAAGGAAGATTTGAGGATGATGAATTAAATAACATTGAGGATGATGTTATATTTAGGGGGTGTGTATGTCACATACCCTAAATTGTAAAAAACAATTATGTTTGAGAAGACATTATGTTTTAATTTTATTGTAAAGTTTGTAGTTATTGATCAAGTGGGGTCAAAGATGATTGTAATTAATTGGAGAATGTTTAATTGATTAATAAATAAAAGATGAGATAGGAAACTTAAGGAGGTTGTTAAATGAGTGTCTACTAGCCACTTTATGGAATAGAATGGGTTGAGAGTAGATTGACACTTGGAAGCATCCTCAAACTACTTTTAGTAGTTTTAGGAGAAAACTTCCCTATTTTGTGGTCATGTTTCCCAAGAAATTGGAACAAGAGCAGGTGGCTCGTTAAGGGAAAAAATGACCCAAAAGACCTAGGCAAGCTTATAAACTACCCATCAAATTCAACTGAGGATGTTCAATCTTTACTTCTGAATTTTCTAAGTGAAATTTGTGCAAAAGAGGTTTGATGGAGGGGAAAGACATAAGTGTTAGAGTGTGAAAGTGCTGATTTACTGAACTAGTGCAGCTATTTTGGTTGAGTTCTTACTACTATAGGAATAATTTTTACTATTGATTACTCTTTGCAGTTGCAGGGGTTTCTTAACCCATTCTCTCACCTAGTGCTTTCATCCAGGTGGAACAGTGGACAAGTTCGCGGTGTCTTAAGCCTAGCTGCTAAGCTATCTTCAGGAATTTGGTTGGGTGGAACGGGTTCCTTAGACTCTTATCTCCTCTGATATATTACCAGGTTCTAAATGCTATTTAATTTTTTTCTCTATGCAAGCATAGTAACTAGATTGTATCAATTTAGGAGTTGATGTATATATATGACTGATCCATTTAAAAAAAAAATTAGATAGTTAAATCTCTTATTGTTCAAAGATAAATAAATTATGGTCAAATATGTATTCAAATGTTTGAATTAGGGTTTTAAATATGTTGTTAATAAAATGAAAGAAAACTCCTTGCCCTATTTTTCCACACCTCCCCATAGAGGTAGTACTCTAGTACAGTAGGTAAATTTAAGAATGATGAATAAATCAAGTTAAGATGTGAGTGAATCTGATCTTTTGTCTTTGACTATTAATCTATTCTAGAAATTTTTAACAAATTCCTCAACTTTAGAAGTTTATGTTAACTAATACATCTGTTTAATTATAACCATAAAAATAGCTTAAAACAATGTTTTACTAAAAATGATTATATAGTTTCTGTAACTGTGTTCGCTTAACATAGTAAAAGTAACTATCTCTAAAGCTTAACCTATTATATATATAAATNCAAATGATAATTATGTTAATTGTAGTAACATTGTAAAAACATCAAATATTAATTAATAAATAGTAAATAAAACAACAAATAATGAATAGCATAAATTAAAAGGAAAAGACTATATTTTTTTTTCCTCTTTGGGTCAAAACCCTAAATAAGAAAACTTGTCAAAAACCAGGTTATTCTTTTTCTTCCACAAAATAATTCAGAATTGAAACCCTTAATACTATCGAAATTGAAAATTCTACTAAAACAGGACAAGTTTTAAACCCAAAATATTCCATCCTTTAATATTCTTTAAATAACCGTATTTATTGAGCCATATGGATTACAAATGTTTATCCAAAAACCTTACAAGTCTGCAAAAACCCTGGCATACATAAACACAATATATCATAACGGAGCTATGGCCTTACGACTTTGTACAAATAATTCATTAAACCAAACAAGTCACGACCACCATCGCTAGCAGAACCCTACACATCATCGAAGGAGAAACCCCAGGTGGTAAGGCCGAGGCTTACCAAGTATTTTACGTAGGGAACTTTCAGCTTGAAAACTCATAGTTTTTCCAAGAAACCTATTTCACTTAGCTTTGGGATGATGAGTCTCATCCATAGCCAGGCCTGCACAAACCAAATAATTTTGCATTAAGATTCTTTTTAAAAACCTTCTTATTGTAAAAAGAAGTACAACTTACAGAAATAAAACGAGTTTACCTTCCAGTAATTTTTTTTATGGTCACAGTCGCGGAATGAATTCCTCTTAAAATCCACTCAAAACCTGGTGAAGGAACCGTAGTATTGAGCCACCAATCGAGAGAAATCTCAGTCTACAACCATGACACAAGGCTAGAAAGCTGTATTGTAAATGCTGCAAAAAAAGCCAAGATTTTACTGATATCCTGAACCAGGAAGACCTCTGTCGAGAAATGTTTCTAGTAGCCACTCTACAAAGGCCAAAGAGTTTAGCTCGCTTGTAAAAGGGTGTTTATAATCGTAAAGGTTCAACTTTGGCAACGCAGGCCCAAGGGGCCATGAGCCAGTCGTCTCTACCCTCGGACCAGTGAAAAAGATAGAAAAAAAGAGAAGTTTTAGGTCATTGGTAAGATTTATAGTTAGGGTTGCCACTCTTAAAACCCTAACCAATAATTTATTCACACATGGAATCCACTTCCTCATCGATAGTATGGGTTGACTCTATAGTCCCAAATGGCATCGACTATCCTTTGTTACAAACAAATGTTAATATTTTGGCTAATGATAATACTATGCTTATGTTAATATATTGTTATGTTAATAGGATTAGGGATCTAATATACCAACGATAGGATAAATATAAGATTTACAAGTTATATTCATACTTAGGCTAAACACATATCTTTCTATTTTGATTGTATTTCTAAGTACTTATGCCATTAAATATAAAAACAAATAGACAAACATTATGACCTTAAATCCTAGAATATGGTTAAAACATAGACCTCAAATGATTTGCTATAACATAAAAAATTCAAGATTTTGGAAAGGAAATAGGTTTGGCAATACCTTCATTACTTAAAGCCTTAAATTAAATAAACATAGCTCCATGTTTGTCTGGTATTTTTGTTCGGGTTCAGAGGGTACTCTTAAAAGACTGGACACCTAGAGAAACCACTTCACACAAATAGATCACAAATCAATACACCGATGTTTCGTCACATGGTTAAAACCCTCGAGAGGGAAACAGTGCACAACCCCATCCAAATAACTACTTGGAGCAATTTATTATGCAAAATAAAGAACGTTACATATGAGCTTCTCATAATCCATTGACTAGCCAAGGACCTTCCATGCTCTTTAAATAGATATCATGGACCAATCGGGTGTTAAGCCATAGATCAATGGTAGGTATGATCTAAGAATAGTTTAACCATTGGATCAGTTTATGTCTATAGCATATCGTAACCTTCGGATGAGAATATTTACAAATGCATACTAATGCATACTAAAGAAACACACTTTACCTAACGAATATATTACACAAGTTGATCTTAACTAACTCCTAAGTGTCTAAATATCCTAACAAGTTGTTCTCAATGAAATTCCTCTGGACGATATGCCGTAGGATGTCTTTAGGATTTATAATTACATGAAGACATCAATAGATATAAGTTAATATAGTAAATATTAAAATAATACATACACTTAACAAAGAAAAAAATATAAAAACATTATAATGCTAAACTTACAAATGGACGATATTCATTCCCCCCCTCAGCGTGTCCTTGTTCCCTACAATGTGTTGTGGATGTTGTGATAAATATTCTTCTCCTCTTAAAGCCCCTACATTGAATACATGGACAATAAAATTTCCTATCACCCCTTCTTTTCGCTGCATCCCATGGTCTAGCAAGTAATTGTCGATTTTGTTTGTTTTGATCAGTAATAATTCTATTTCACATTTTGTCACACAAAGCTTGAATGAACACTATCCAAAACTTTAAAAAATTAAGGTCCACACACCAATATTTCCACAAACGGTGGTTTGTCAAAGAATAAAATAATTTTCATAAACCGTCTATCGATAAAATGATGTCCGCAAATAGTCCGTCGAGAAATAAAAGAAGTCTACAAATCGTCCATCGAAGAATAAAAAATTCCTCAAACCATCCATTCATGAATAAACTAATTTTCGCAAACCGTCTCTCGCTTCTATTGAAAACGTGTTGAAATGTTTCTGTAATTTATATATTTTCAAATTAAACAGTTGTTGAATAACCGATGATATTAACCTTGTTACCATTGCAAAAAAATGGAAATTACGTCTCCAATTTGACGATTATTCATCACATATCCGACGACACTCTAGTCGAAAATATGACAACTTTGAAGTCGGAAATACGTCGTCCTTGAAGTCGAATATCCAACACGCTAGAGTAAAAAATTCAATAGTAGAAATAAACGACGAAAATGTGACAACATATTCTACAATTTGAGAAAATAATTAATCATAATTCGACATTTCAAATTGAAATCCGAAAAAATAGTAATTTTCATCAAATGTCGTCGTATTTTGTGTTGAAATATTGTTGTGGAGCGAGAAAGTGAGCATTGAAAAATGAGAGGATGAAGCAACAAATGGTGATGGTGTAGTCACCATGAAGTCACAAAAAAAATAATGGAGGAGTTTGCATGTAAATGGGAATATGGATGTAAGGCCAGGTAAGGCATGCATACCCCTGGTAACTCACCAGTAAATTTAGGAGATAGACCTAGGTGATAGGGGGTGTATGTGGAATTCCTTGGTAAAACTTTGAGGGGGGTTAGTAATTACTCCAAGGCAAGTTTAAATGGGGGATTTTTAGGGTTAAACTTGAGTTAGGAATGATTCAAAGGTGGTTGAGGTTTAACACATGGTTTGGGAACATGGTTTTTTGTATCCATGGTATTGGTTTGCAATGGTATTTGGTGGCCCATGGTATTTTCCCATGGTATTGAATGTAAAGAATCCTTTATAAGGATTGAGGAAGTTTCCTTCTAATGTGGACTTGATGTGAGTGGTGGTTAGCTCATTTGGCCCTACTTAACCTATTTAGGTCAAGAGAGGAAATAGATCTATTATTTTGGTTTTGGGCTGGTGCAAGCTAATGCTGGTCATTTATGACACGTTCGTTGTAATGGGCTTATAGAAAATCAGAAATTTGAACGTCAAAAAGCAATATTAGAGGTACCTACACAACGTTTTGGAATATGGTGTAAGAATATGAAACGTGGACAATTGGATTACCTTCCAGAATATATAAATTTTATTTATGGAAACTAAGCATGAATCCCAAAAAACGAGGTTTTTCTAAGGTTGGTATGTTATGTTTTTTCCAAAAAAGAATGAATATGTTTGCGTTGGTCCACTTGTTTGGTATGCAAATGGAGGAATTTTGTGAAAAAAAATTATATAGAGCTGTAGATAACACGCGTGTCTAGTGCAATGTTAATTTTCCATATTTATTTATGTTATATTTTTTATTTTTCAAATTAAGGAATTCAGTAACGTCTTAAAATGAAAAGGTCGAGCATTGGTCCACAACATCTTGGTCTTAAAATAGTCAATGAACGATATTTTTTTAGGATGTAGGTATTTGTGTATTCTTTTGTGGGTTCTTTTTCGTTTTCTAAATATGTGAGCCAATCAAAAGTTATAGCCAAATAAAATAGCATACCTTTTGTGTTAGATTGACGTTATTCCATTTAAAATTAAATAAAAAATAGAAAAAGATAATAGATTTAAATAAAAATTACATATTCAGAATCTACATACAGAGTTACACAAGTGTGTGAATTCTCATTAGCAGTGGACAAGCATGGCATATGGAAAATCATGCACAAAAATATGACAAGTGGTACAAAACAAGTTTTTATGTCATAAGATAGTCCAAACCACTTGGTTGGGAAACCCTAACCTAAAACCAAAGCAGCCAAGTCATCCACCACGTAGGTTGGAAAAAAGGTGCCACCAAAATTCTAAATTTAAATCACACGCACGCATAGTTTAAAACACAAAGCACACGCACTAGAAGTCTGATCACGCTACTTTGTGCTCACGCGTTAAAGACGTGTGCATGCATTTATTAAGCAAACTGTAATGCCCATATTAATTTATGATTAATAGTAAGTGCTTTTAATTTAATTGAAAGAAATTATATATATAATAATTATTAAGGTTAATATATTTTTTTAATTATTATTTAAGTTATTAATAAATAATAAACATAATTTACAAAACCATTAAGTTACCGCTCAATATAATCTTGAGAAATCCACATAAGTAAAAATGCTAGGACATGTGTAACAAATACCGTTCAAAGAAACTAACACCTGTCAATCGAAAATCAGAATAATGAATAAGAATAACTTGAAATTAATAAAAGGGGCGGTGGAAGAAAGGGCGGTGGAAGAAAAGGCGATGGAGGAAGGAGGTATAAGGAAAACTTTTATGAAAGAACAAGGGGGAGTGAAGAAATTTTTATGAAAGAACAGAGAGCAAAGGAGAAAATTTTGGGAGGATTTACTCAGTCATATTTGTACTCTGAGGAAAGGAGGTTGCTATCCATTTTCTTGGTACGTGGGCTCGGGGGCTAGGAAACCCGTCGGTTTCCTAGGGCCAGCAAACCTGCTGGTCGGCAGGGTGGAAAATCAGAGCCGGCAATAAGGCTCTTTCAGGAGCAGGAGCACGAGCAGAAGCAGGGGCAGGAGCAGAACCAGAACCAGGATTCAAGAGCGGAAGTAATTCGAGGTATTCTACTGATAAACTACCTCTTTACTGCACAAAGCTTAAATGAAAAATTTGAAATTTCAATAGATAAAATTTTTTTTCTGTTAAGGGTAGGTCGGAGTGCTCTGCCTGGCAAACAGAGCATTACACAAACACTTTCTTTTGATTTTATTTTCAAGCATTTGCAATGGAATTATGATGATGAGCAATGATGATGATGAGGAGGAGGAGGATGACAATGATGATCAAATGAGGATCATGACTATGATGAGGAGGAGGAGGAGGATGACAATGATGATGATGATGACTATGATGATGATGATGATGATGAACAATGATGGTGATGATCATGATGATGAGGATGAGGATCATGATGAATATGAGTATGATGACAATGATTATGATGATGATGATGATGATGATGATTACGATGATGAGGATGATGATGTTGATGACGATGACGATGATGATGAGGAGGACAATAATCACTATGATGATAAAAAATGATGGTGATGATGATGAGGAGGAGGAGGAGGAGGAGGAGGAGGAGGATGATCACGATGACTATTACTATGATGACGGTGATTAAAATGAGGATGATGATGTTGATGACGATGACGATGATGATGATGACTATGATGATGAACAATGATGGTGATGATGATGAAGATGATGCTGAGGATGATGATGATGCTGACGATGATGAGGAACAATGATGATGATGACGATGATGATGATAAGAATGATTTCAATGATGATGATAAGGATGATTACTATGATGTTGACAATGAGGATGAGGATGATGATGATGATGAAAAGCATGATGAACAATGATGGTGATTATAATGATGATGAGGAGGAGGAGGAGGAGGAGGATGATGATGATGACGTCGACGATGAGGAACAATGATGATGAGGATGAGGATGATGACGATGATGATGATGATGAGGAACAATGATAATGATGATGATGATGGTAATAGTTTAGTTGAAACTTTGCTTTGATTTTATTTTCAAGCATTTGCAATGGAATGATGACGATGAACAACAATGATGAGGAGGAGGAGGAGGATGACTATGATGATGATGAGGATGATGACTATGATGATGATGATGAGGATGATAATGATGATGATGATGAATAATGATGGTGATGATGATGATGATGATGAGTATGAGGATGATGATGATGATGATGATGATGATTATGATGACGACGATGATGAACAATGTTGGTGATGATGATGATGAGCATGATGACAATGATGATGAGGAGGATGATGACTATGATGATGATGAGGAAGATGATGATGATGAAGATGATGATGATGATGACAATGATGATGAACAATGATGGTGATGACGACGAAGATGATTATGATGATGATGAGGATGAGGATGATGAGGATGAGGATGATGATGATGATGACGATGATGAGGAACAATGATGATGATGATGATAGGTTTAGTTGAAACTTTGCTTTGATTTTATTTTCAAGCATTTGCAATGGAATGATGATGATGAACAATGATGATAATGAGGAGGAGGATAATGACAATGGTGATGACTTAATATCCCGAATTTCGGACCTACCATTTATAGGCATGAGCCTATTGATTATGACGATTATATTGATGTTTTATTTTTATATTGGGTTAAAGACTCCACTGCATATGAACATGATGATTTGATTTGTATATTGGGAATAAGCCAATTGTTGATGATATATATGTATATATATGTTGGCTATGTTGGGCGTGCACCTTGGAGCACATGATTGATGAAATGTTTTGTGTTGGGCGTGTACCCTAAAGAACATGATCGATGAGATGTTTTGTGAGGAGCAAGAGGCTCTGGAGAACATGAGTACTTACATTTGTGTTGCGCATAAAGCTCTGGAACACATGAAAATATAATTGGAAATGTTGGGCATAATATCTGGAGCATTCCATGTTGATGTTAAGCATAAGCTCTAGAGCATCAGATCCTTGGTCATTGTATCCCTAGGTCTATCGTACAAGTACCTCCTAGCATTTAGTGTTGAGCGAGAGCTCTAGAACGACACTATGTTTGTAACTCCTAGTTATAAGTGTTGAGTACGAGCTCTAGTAAGCACTAGGGGTTATTGAAAAGATTAAAATCACCTCCGAGTGAAAATGACTCAAGAATAATATTGATCTCATCATACTTATTTTTAAGTGAATAAATGAAATTTTGAATTTGTGTATTCTCATCAAGTACTACAGAACTACCACATTATACGAGGGAAATCCAATATGCAAGGATGTTTAGAGTTTCCTAGCCTAGTATACCTAATCCATCTATCTACTTGACCTTCATGAAGAAGTGTTGTTAAGTCTAGGGATCATAATACATGATGCCCAAAGGAAAATGCTAACAAGTACTATAATACTATGTATTTTATACATAGTATGTATAAAGAATTAATTATGATTAATTATATAATTGAATAAAGAAATAAGAGAAGACCCACCAATTCTTATTTATTATTAAAGGTTTAATAAATAGTGAAATACCTATGAAACATTAACTAGGAACTAGTTAAAAGTTCCTAAGTTAAGTATTGGAAAAATTACCCCAGTAATTGAAAAATGGTTAAATCAAGAAATTAAGGATTTCTTGATTTAATTTACCCTTTAACTGAAAATCCTGTCTATAAAGACTCAAGCCAAGAAAAGGCTTGGGGTTCTGATTTTTATGTAGGAGATTCATTATTCTACCTATTTTTTCTCTCAAGAGTTTTTTGGAGAACTTTTCCTGCAAGGAAAAGAGGATTGGTTCAAAACTAATTACGAGTTAGGAAACCCTACCTTAGGAGATTTAAGCTACTTGCATGTTGGATTTCATCACGCGGGGATCTGGATTTAAAATAGGAACGGTTATGGGTCATGGTTAGGTAGAATGTGGTAGTTCCCAAGTGATTTGGTGATCAAACAGAGGTCATATCTGCATTGAATTGTTAATGTTGGTTATTTAAGTGTGCAGGTGCATCCATTGACAAAGCTTAAAATTCAGGTATGAAACCCTTGAAGGCCTACTCTATTTATTTCCTAAAGATCCATTACTATTTATGTTAATTAATGGATGCAATGTAATTTCTAACCCTAATGGTTAAGTTTTATGGTTAACAATATGCTAGGGTTTGTATTTGTAATTTACTAATCATAGGCTGGAGAATTTTTATTATATGTTGTTTATGTTCAGGGTTTGTATCGTTCATAAATGTTCCTGTATTAACTAGGTTTTGATCTTAGTATTATGTTTATACTTTGTTCTCTGTATTTAATACCTTGCTGACATATTCCATTTGTTAGTAGAGGTTTGCCCTAAGCTTTAAAGAAACTAGTTCAGTAGTAGTTAATTAAAATATTAATTATGCTAACTAATAACAAGTATATATTATAAACTAGATCTACTAAGAACAAATTTCATATAATAAACAAGCTAATCAAATTATTAAAGACCTTCCAAGGTCTATTTCACATAATCATTAAAATAAAATACTTTACATAACTGGAAACAAACATTATAACTAATCAGAGGGATATCGTGCCATCCATGTGGTCCTTATAAAGACTCTACCATAAATCCTACAATCTTAAGATCTATAATAAAATACCATAAATCACATGCATTATAGCTTTAAAGGTCCCATATAATATTCATCATAAACATCCACCTATAATTTTACCAAGTAAACAATTCATATAACTATGTATTAATAAACAAAGGTTGTGGTATCAACCCTTATGGGTTACAAATATAATTCATAAGAAAAATTAAAGTCCACATTAAAAACATCTCTATAGTTCTTATTTAAACAATGAATCGTTCCTCTTAAGAAGAAAACCCTATCTTATGCCAACACAGGTCGCAAAATCGAATCCCATGGACGTTGGTGACCCAAGTCCAACATAATAATAACCTTAACATAAATCATTGCTGTAATCAAAATGCATAACAAAATCCATAACTTAATACATAGTATCCTTTCTATTATTACATATAAAAAGTTCTACAATTTGGTATCACCCAAGCTCAAATCTTGAAGTTCATATACCCAGTCACACCGGCCATGGCCAAGTTTCCAAATCCAATCACCCAGTAATAATTATACAGTCATGCTATGGTAACAAAACCAATATCATAGGTTTTTCATAACCCTGAATGTTACAACCATATCTTTTTAAATAACAAATTACATATTAAAATGCCAACTAATCTATCACAGTCATTAGGAGAGGCACATGCCATTCATGGCATGGCATGCACCCATGCTGAACCATTAAAACCAAATTACAACACTCTGTATAATACACAGTTTCCATTAACGCTAACACAAAGTTTACGGTGGCAAGCCAATGGGCTATGACACCATTGCAATAATGGTGCAGCCCATGGCATAATGCCCCAAGCTCTAGAAGCTTTCCCAAACATAAATTACAAAAAATATAAATGGAGTGTTGTGCATAATTCCAAAACCAAAACTATTACCATTATACACAAAGTAAACTCTACACGCTTAAAGCCACGATCGAACCCAGCAAGTCAACTTTTTAAACGCAGCATTAAAATAACTACACAGTCCCGAATTTACACAATATAATCTATTAAAAATGCTGAACAAAAATCATACACATCTTACACCAAAACACATTACAGTCTTCACATAAAAGCCAACACGCAGTATATTTACATAGTAAGGCACGAATCCTCTTTTACAACAGTCAACGCATTAATAATTTTAAATGGAAAGCTGTGAGCTATGGCACCATTACAAGTAATGGTGTAGCCATGGATTAAGATGCCAAACCTCCCAATGAGAGTCAAAACCCAGAGCAGGTTACATTACAAACCCAGAAGGCAGAGTCGACAAGTGCCATCTAAAACCCCAACCCTGTAAAGAATCCCAACTCAGAAATGCACAGAATGATAGGAGGTAAGTAATATCTTGCTAGCAGGCTTACCATGGCCATGAAGTAGCAAACCCAAATCAAAAGAGTAGCTCTGTGCAAACCCCAGAGGACCTTCGTTTTCACCTACAATCAAATCAACGATGGCATGAGAAGCATGACCATGCCATGGCTAAAACAAGAAAACAATGTGTTTACACATAGTCTGGTGGTCAGGTTACCTACAAATCAATGGAGGTCACCTCCTTTCTCCAACTGTGCAGAAGCCACATGAAATCCTAATGCCAAGACCACATAATTCACAAATAGAGATTTCCCAAACCCTTTGACAAGTGTTCTCACAAACTCTGATGTGATTAATGGCATCAATTGGTGGCCATTAACGCATTCATGAACCCTCACCATAGTTTATGAATCATCGTTGTAATACATTCAAGCAAGTCTTAAGATAAACCCTGTTATATTGTGGTGCAAACTATATCCTATAGTTTCACCACCTTCTAATTCCATCACAAACATATTACCAATGACATGGTATTTATACCATAGTCTTTCAACTATAAAGTGTGCACGGACTTAACACTATAGTATAGCGTTTACATTTTATCCCTTAGCATCAAAGTAATGGGTTGGTCCATGCCCTTTGCTAGTTCATATAGGTAGTGTTTGTGCATAAGTCTTTAGTCTAGGTTTTGTAGTATTTAGGAATCATGGAAAACATAGTATGCCAGCATGCCCTTGCTAGGAAGAACAAGCTTAACTTTCCAAACTCATTACCAAGGTAGACCTGCAAAATAGAAACAAGAGAAGTGTAATTAATTAACCAAGAGATAGATAATTAATAATGGTAAGGACAATAAGTTAATTCATAGCATCTAGTTAATTAACTAATAAATATAATTAATGACCATAGAGCTTACCTGAGTCGTAAAACGAAAAAGTAATAAAAGTGCAAGGGATAACTGGAAGTATAACTAGGAACTAAATTGCTTCAAGTAACCAAATAATCCTGATGTCGCAAAAGTAACCCATAAGTCAATAAATAAGGTGCCTTAGTTCAAATGAACTAAGTAAGCCTGGATAACGAAGAATAACCTTACCTCTCAGATCGTCATGGGAGAACGAGTCCCGCCACTCTACCACTTTGTTCCCATCAACAAAGTTAAGTTAGTTTTTATTAAATAAACAAAGTACACATGTGCAGGAGGTAAAGAATGATCTATACAATTCATTAATTCACTGAAAATAATAACTAAGATGTATAATAGTTTAAATAACAGAATTAAGACATAAGAAGTAAACGAACTAAGAATCATTGAATGGATAAGAGAGTAACCAGTTAGTATGGGCAGTTTCTCAAGAGATCGAAAGTATAAGTAGCGCATGTAATTCTGCATGAGTAATAAAGATCCCCTTTGGGATAGTTTTCACTAGCCTATAAGTTTTTTTTTTTCAATTTTTGGAGACATTACAAGTGGTATCAGAGCCCATTTTCATTACTGAGAAACTTATCGGTGCACCAGGCATTAACACAAAGAAAATAAAGTATGATAAGTAATTTTTGTTACTAACGGAAATTTTTGTTGCTATTAAAAAAAATTTTGTTTCAGGAAAATTTTTACAGCACTATTCAGTTTATGAATATTGAGGAAGAAAATAGCCGGCAGGAAGAAATGACCACCCCCACTCTAGAAGTGAACTTGGTAGTCGAGCTAAACTCTAATGTGCTGAAAACTTTGCACAGTCTTCAAGATGAACTGAAAAGTTTCAGAGAAGACGGTCTAAATGAAAGAAAGGAACAACAAGCTATAAATGAAGCATTATTGCGTAACATGACGAGAGGGATCCCACAAGGTAAACCTACCCAGTCCGCCAACATATCCAAAAGAGAACCGTACCATGAGCAGGCCAACATCCCAAGAGAAGCAGAAAAAGAAGGTACAACTGAAGCAACTGTTATAACTAGATCTTGTTCTTAGTTTATCTGTTCTTTTTGTCCTAATTTTCAACCATTGGTTTAAAATGATTCTACATTTTATGTTGATTTTAATAATTTTTTACAATTAATAATTTTGGTTGGTTTTAATGCTTTTAAGGGTTGAATTATTTCATTATTTTAGTTTTAAAGTTTGTCTTTTGGGCTTATTAGTTAATATGTACATCTTTAATCTTTCTAAAACTTATAATAAAAGTTTATTCCAAGTTTTGATTTATAATCTAACTCTCATTTTTTAGTCCTTTGTCAAATATTTTCATGAGGAGATTCCTGTAGCAGCTCTGTTTTTCCTGTTTTTGTCATTGTCATTGGGAGCATATTATGAGGAGATGAAAATGAATTCAGGAAAACAAAAAGATTTTTCTGTCCAAAACAGGCTCATTCACAAAAACCTCTCTCATTTTTGCAACAGCTTTAATCCTTTGAGAGATTCGAATTCATCTTTGTGGCCTATTTTCAGGGTTTGAATTATTTAATAATTTCATGTTTTAGTCACAAATGTGCAGCATGTATTCCGATCAATTGAAGGCGAATGTTGAAACAACAAGAGAGGTTTTTTTTCATAACATAATCCTTTAAAAAAACCTCTCTCCGTTTTTGCACAAGTGTCCCGGATAAAGAGATATGAAGGCATCTTTGAGACCCAAATTTTCAGAAATTTGCCAAATTTTTCCAAATCCGATTTGTTATTTTTGGGTTGATTGTCTTTAAAGATTTTGAGTTATCATGTAACTAATTGATGTAACTGTTTCAAATTTTGACCTAGAAGGTAGTTATGGAACTACTTTACTTTTGTAATGATAAAAGGAAGACAAACATATAGTTTTGTGGTGGGATTTTTCACTTAAGGAGAGGCTTTTGGAGCTTTGACTTCTCAAGCTAGCACTTATAACTCTTATGTAAGTGGATGACTATTATTGATTATATATAAACTAATAATCCCTTTTACCTGTCGTGCTTTTTCATTTCTGATCTGGTTGATTGCTTAGTCTACAATTTCATTTCATGTTTAAAGGTTTATTAATGTAAATGCTTATAGCCTGTTGATGAAGTTAGTGGTTCATGTGTAATGCTTATGGTTTATTGGAATGTGTTTGATTCCCAGTTTATCCAACTTGCATAATTTAGTTCTGTATTAGTTTGTTGTTGTTTATTTTCTCCTTTATTGATGAAGTTTTCAACCAAAACTAAAAACCAAAACCCTTAAAACCAATTTTATTTTAATTTTGTTTGAGATTGTGTTGGCTTGTTCTTCTAGTAGTCTGAGAACAATTTTTGGCACTAACATATTTGGTGTCATTGTCGGGGATGAAGCTGAAGTATATATTCCCTAGGATATCATTATTCATATGATTTTGAGAGGTGAACAAAGTCAAAAAATCTTTTAGACTACAATTTTTCACCGGGGACTCAACGATTAAAGATTCCACTACAAAGGAGAATTTTGTTGATAGAAAAATGTAGAAGCCAAATGGAAAGACTGGGTATCACCTTGTTACTTTCCTCCATGAGGTTTTGTTCTTATTCATCAGTTCTTTCCTATCTTTCCCATTGCATGTCAAAATAATTATTTTTTGTTTTGTCTATTCCAATGATCATAAACCTTCAAGTACATATCCCTCTTTGGAAGAAGAAAATATACATTCTTCTTGTTTTATTGATGTTGATCCTATTCCTTCATTTGAAATACATGTGCAACATGAAATACATATACCTATATCTCTTGAAGCTGATTATTTTGGTCATCTTGTAGAGAATAAAGTTAATCCATTACCTTCTACCATCACTGTTGAAACTTGTGAACATCTTGTTGAACCTCATTTTCAACTCACAGATTTTCAGTCTAGACTCAGACAGAAGATGTTTAAACCTCTTAGGCTTCCATCTCTCTTACATCCTTACCCTTCCTACCTTGTTGAATATATTCCCCATTTTACTGGAAAAGACCATATTATAGCAGAGAAGCATTTAGAATCTTTTCATAATTTCATTGATAATTTTGAAATCATGCATGAGGATGTTCTCATGAGGTTATTTTCGAAATCATTTGCTGGAGATGTTGCGTTTTGGTTTTCAAATTTAAAATTTGATTCAAATGGATCGTGGGAAGAGTTACATGATGTATTTTTGAAGTATTGGGGTAAAAATAAATCTTATGATCAATTTCTTTCCGAATTTTATAGTTTGAAAGGAGAGAATGATGAGCCAATTACTAAATTTAATTGGAGGTTTCAAATTTTTTATATCAGTATGCCCTCGAAGATCAAACCTTTGGAAAAACTTGCTATGGTATATTATGTTATGGCTCAACACTCAGATCTTGTCTTTTTCCTGCTAGAAAGGAAATCATCATCTTTAAGACAATTGTTTGAGGATGCAAAAGGACTGGAGGAGAACATTCGAGCTTGCAAAATGCTTCGAGATCAGGCTCATGTTGAATATATACAAGCTTATAAATAGGAAGAAGAACGTAGGTATCATTAAGATTTAAGACAGTTTTCTTCATAATTTTCAGATTTTCATATGAACAAGGATATAAATGACGCTTGTGTTGATTCTTCATATTAGTTTGCTGACTTTTTCAATGATAATATACTTTCAGTGGATTATAGTAGAAATTTCTTAGTTCTTGCTATGAGATTATCATGTTATGAAGAATAAGTTGTTGCTCTTCAACCTCTTACTATTGCTATAAGAAATAAGTTTCCATTCTTGAATTCTAGTCACTTTCAGAATTTTATTTGTTTAAGTTTTGATCAAGGGTTTTATTTAAAGGTCGAGAAGCAGTTTGAAAAGCCCTTGGTTTCCATTCTTGATCCAAAGTTTAAAAAGAATAGCAATGGAGAGGAAGAGAATGCCTCACTTTATGATGAATATAATGAAGACATTGAAGTTTTAAATCGGAAATTTCATGATCATGTGGCTTCTTGGATGGAGTTGTATTTTTCAAAGGTTTCTAATGCTCCAACTTTTGTCATACTTCCTATTTCTAGTCATAAGTATTAGCTGCCTACAGACTCTTTATTGCATTTATCACATCTTTTGTGGGTTTTCTCAAATAGTAGCATGCATGGAATTATGATTCTTAGTCAAATGGTTTCTTGGCTTCACTAGAAGTATGATTACACTTGATTGGGTTGTTTCTTCTGATTAGAAGTAGGAGTAAATAGTAGAATAAGCTCACTATATGATCATGTAGATTATTTTCAGTATGCTGGTTTGTAGAAGTATTTTGTCATTTCAGAGGTATGTGTTCAAAGTTTGAGAAAGTTGGAGAGATTTGGTAAATGACTCCATCACCCAATGAATAAGACACAAGGTCTACAGGTTCTTGAAGCCTCATAAGGAGGACTTCATCCCGCAACAAGAGCCAGGTGTTATAACTAGATCTTGTTCTTAGTTTATCTGTTCTTTTTGTCCTAATTTTCAACCGTTGGTTTAAAATTATTTTACATTTTATGTTGATTTTAAAATTTTTTGACAATCAATCATTTTGGTTGGATTTAATGCTTTTAATGGTTGAATTATTTCAATATTTTACTTTTAAGGTTTGTCTTTTGGGATTATTAGTTAAGATGTACATCTTTAAATTTTTAAAAACTTATAATAAAAGTTTATTCCAAGTTTTGATTTATATTCTAACTCTCATTTTTTAGTCCTTTGTCAAATATTTTCAAAAGGAGATTCCTATAGAAGCTCTGTTTTTCCTGTTTTTGTCATTGTCATTGGGAGCGGATTACGAGGGGATGGAAACAAATTTAGGAAAACAAAAAGAGGTTTTTGTCCAAAATAGGCTCATTCACAACAACCTCTCTCCATTTTACAACAGCTATTATTGTTTGAGAGATTCGAATTCATCTTTGTGGCCTATTTTCCAGGGTTTGAATTATTTAATAATTTCCTATTTTAGTCACAAATGTGCAACACGTATTCCAATCAATTGAAGGGGAATTTTGAAAAACCAAGAGAGGTTTTTGTTCATAACATGCTCATTTAAGAAATTTTCTCTCAATTTTTTCACATGTGTCTTGTATCGAGAGATATGAAGGCGTCTTTGAGACCCAAATTTTCAGAAATTCGCCAAATTTCCCCAAATCCGATTTGTTATTTTTGGGTTGATTGTCTTTAAAGATTTTGAGTTATCATGTAACTAATTGATGTAACTATTTCAAATTTCGACTTAGAAGGTAGTTATGGAACTAATTTACTTTTGTAATGATAAAAGGAAGACAAACATACAATTTTGTGGTGGGATTTTTCACTCAAGGAGAGGCTTTTGGAGCTTTGATTTCTCAAGATAGCACTTATAACTCTTCTGTAAGTGGATGAAAATTATTGATTATATATAAAATGATAAGCCCTTTTACCTGTCATGCTTTTTCATTTCTGATCTGGTTGATTGCTTAGTCTACAATTTCATTTCATGTTTAAAGGTTTATTCATGTAAATGCTTATAGCATATGGATGAAGTTAGTGTTTCATGTGTAATGTTTATGGTTTATTGGAATGTGTTTGATCCCCAGTTTATCCAAATTGCATGGTTTAGTTTTGTATTAGCTTGTTGTTTTTTATTTCCTCCTTGATTGATGAAGTTTTCAACCAAAACTAAAAACCAAAACTCTTAAAACCAATTTTATTTTAATTTTATTTGAGATTGTGTTGGCTTGTTCTTCTAGTAGTCTAAGAACAATTTTTGGCACTAATAGCAACTAAAGGAGATCATCACAGTCCTACTAGTGATGACTCACTTTCTCCACAGAGAAAGAGGCAAAGAAATGATGACAGTATTCAGGGGGAGTTTCAAAAAATAAGAGCCCTGACCTATGAAGGTGAAGTAATTTTTTTTTCCAAAGATATGAAGGTGAAGTAAATATGGAAGAAAAGGATGAAGGATGGTTGCTAGGAATGAGTAAGTATTTCCAGGTTCATAAATATTCAAGTGTGATGCAGGGTAGGCTTTCCATCTACAACCTGAATGGTAAGGCAACAATATGGTGGCGAGATTTAAAGCACACCAAGAAAGATGAGCTGGGAGAAATAAGTTGGGAAAAATTTTGAAATATTTTCCAAGAAAAATACATGTCAGAAAGGTTCTTTGACCATAAGGTAAAATATTTCCATGAACTGCACATGGGGTCCATGAATATGGACACATTTATAAACAAGTATCTAGATCTACTGCATTATGTACTGTATATCAAAGAAGAGAAGGTGAAGATCCAACAGTTCCTAGGATGTCTTCCTCATAATTTTTGGGATAGGATTGAATATGATGTGCCAAAGACTCTGGATACTACACTACACAAGGCCTGACTCTGCTATGAGCATGGATAGTTACGGGAAGAAAAAAAAAACTGAAATAGAGAAAAGTCTAGAAACGTTTTTGATAACCGCAAGCCTGGGTCAAACCCGCATCCTTATAAAAGGAAAAATAACAGATTTCAAGCAAACAAGAACTTCAACAAAACTGGTACAAAGCCTTATGTACCAGCTCCTAATGGTAATAAGCAGGTGGCGAGAGGAGCCAATGCTACCCCTTTAGCGATCAAGTGCTGGAAATGCAACGAGCCGCATTATGCCTGAAAATGTAACAACAAGAACAATGGAGTCTTGCATAACCTGCAAGAAGAATCTATCATTGAGGATATACTGGGAACTCCATGAATCTACGCATCATTAGATGGCCAACAGGCAGACCATCAAGCTACAATGGTCAAGATCAAAAATAAGATCTTGAACACCTCTATTTCAATACTTATTGATCCTGATGCTTGCTAGATCTATGTTGCACCTAAGATTGTTGATTTATTCTAGTTAGGCAAAGTAAAACATGTTAAACCTTGGCTAGTACAGTTAGCCACCAGTATGAAACGAAAGGTTTCAGAAATTGTTAAAGAATTAGAAGTAAACTTGAATGGTTTTCTTACTAAGGTAAACTTGAACATCCTACCTTTAGGACCGAACGATATTGTTATTGGCATTGACTAGTTGGAACAACACCATGTCATGCTCGATTGTCTACACAAGTCTATCTTATGTACTGATAGCCAAGGGAACCAAGTGAAGGTTCAAGGCATCCCAAAGAAAGTTTATGTAAGACAAATATTTGCCTTACAAGTGAAGAAGTGTGTTAGGAAGGACTGCAAGTTGTTTTCGGTGAACATTTGAGACGTAGAGTCTAATAGAGAACAATGCATAGAAGAATTCCCCGTTATTGAAGAATTCAAGGATGTGTTTCCTGAGGAAATCCTTGGATTACCTCTAAAATGAGACCTAGACTTTTCCATCGAACTGACCATAGGATTAGTTCCATCCTCCAAATCCCCTTACCGCATGAGTGCACTAGAATTGGTGGAACTCAAACTGCAGTTGTAGGAGTTAAGAGAGAAAGGGTATATCCAACCTAGTGTGTCCCCTTGGGGAGCACCGATTGTTTTCATAAAGAATAAGGACGGTACGATGTGGATGTGCATTAATTACTGTCAGTTGACCAAACTGACTATAAAGAACCATTACCTGCTCCCTAGGATCGATGATTTGTTCGACCAGGTGGGAGGAGCCAAAATCATTTCGAAGATTGACCTATGATCTGGGTACCATCAGGTACGGATCCGAGATGAAGATATTCCCAAGACTGCCTTTCATACGAGGTATGAGCACTACGATTTTGTAGTGATGCCGTTCAGGTTACCCAATGCACCCACAAACTTTATGTGTATGATGAAAAACATATTTAGTAAATATCTAGATAAGTTTGTACTAGTCTTTATTGACAACATTTTGGTTTATTCCAAGAATAAAGAGGAACATGAAGAACACCTTCACATAGTACTTCGAGTGTTGAGAGAACACCAGCTCTATGCTAAGTTTAGTAAATGTGATTTTTACAAAGCACAAATACAGTACCTAGGTCACATCATATCCGAGGCAGGAATAGTTGTGGACTTGGAAAAGATTTGAGCTATAAAGGATTGGCCTACCCCCACTAGTGTGACTGACATTAGGTCCCTTTTGGGTTTAGCCGGGTATTATCGAAATTTCATTGATAAATTCTCAAGAATCGCTTGCCTCATGACGACTTTGTAGAAGAAAGCAAACAAGTTCTTATGGACTAACAAGTGTGAAGAATGTTTTCAAGAGCTTAAGCAGCTTTTGATGACCGCACCAGTGTTGCAAATTGCGTATCCCAATGGGGATTTCATTGTATGTATGGATGCAAGCAAGGAAAGACTTGGAGGATTCCTCTTGCAAAACGATCATGCAATCTATTATGAATCATGGAAATTAAAAGAGCATGAGCAGAATTATCCCACACACGATCTTGAGCTAGCGTCCATTATCCACGCTCTAAAGATGTGGAGGCACTACCTTATGGGGAGGAAGTTCCTTCTATAGACTGACAATATTATTCTAAAATATTTATTCGATCAACCTGATTTGAATGCGACGCAAGCTAGATGGTTGGCTTTCCTGAGTGAGTATCACTTTGAACTAAACCATATTAAGGGCAAAGAGAACAAAGTTGCCGATTCTTTGAGTCAACGAACTCATATGATATATGAGGTGACCTTAAGTCAAATTGATGCACATTTTCATGAGAATATTACAACGACCAAAAAGGTTGACCCGTTCTATGTGGAAAGCCTTAAGAATATCCAAGAGGATCGGTTATTTCAACAACAGAAGGAATACAAGGTGGATGAATCCAGACTACTATGGTCCAAGGATAGATTGTATGTTGGATATGGAGGGGACATTCGGTCTAGAATCCTCACAGAATTTCATAGGGCACGCTACTCGGGGCATCTGGGATATCAAAAGATGATATCTGCCATTAAGAGACACTTTTTCTAGCCTAATTTAAAGTCCAACATTGCAATGTTTATTGTGAAATGTTAGGAATGCCAACTAGTTAAAACTGAGCACCAGCATCCTTCAGGATTGCTAAAGCCATTTCCCATTCCGGAATGGAAGTGGGAGGTTATCAGTATGGATTTTATTACTGGCTTACCGAAAATCAAGAAGCAAAATGATTCCATCTTCGTATTCATTGACAAGATGTCAAAGGCAGCACACTTCATCCCCGTAAAATCGACCTATAAGGCCGTAAACATTGCTGATATGTTCCTAAAAGAGATATTTAGATTGCATAGGATACCCAAAGCAATTATCTCAGATCGAGATGTTAAGTTTACAGGAAACTTTTGGAGATCTTTATTCTCTGGATTAGAGATGCAGCTGAACTTTAGCACTGCTTATCACCTGTAGATGGACGGGCAGACTAAAAGAGTAAACCAAATTGTTGAAGACATGCTTCAAATGTATTTCATGAACAACCCCAGCAAGTGGGAGGATTATTTGCACCTTGTAGAGTTTGCATATAACAACGGGTATCAAGCTTCCACCAAGATGAGTCCTTTCGAGGTATTCTATGGATGGAAGTGTAGGACCCCAGTTACTTATGACAGTCTGGTGGATTGGATCATGTTCGGTCCTTACCTATTATTGGACTTGGAACAGTTAGTTACCAAGGTCTAGGGAAATCTTAAAGATGCACAAGACCGTCAGAAAAGTTATGCTGATAGGAAAAGAAAAGATAAAGACTATCAAGTAGGTGATCATGTCTACTTGAAAGTGAAAGCAAAACGAAGCTCGTTGAGATTGGGTAGGTGTGGTAAGTTAGCACCTAGATTTTGTAGACCTTTTGAAATTCTGGCCAAGAAAGGACCAGTGGCTTATGAACTAGCATTACCTGTGCACGTAAGAGTTCATAATGGTTTTCATGCATATTTATTAAAGAAATATGTTTATGACACTAAGCATGTCATTGATTGGTCATTATTACAGGTGGAACATGAGGGGGAATTTTCCCCTGAGCCTTTGCATATATTGAACAAGAGAGAAGTGCAGCTTCGGAAGTGCATTGTAGTCCAATTGAAAGTGCAATGGAAGCAGTTTGAGGTAGATGAGGCTACCTGGGAGAATGAGGCCACCATGATAAATAATTACCCCGCCTTGTTTCATGATATCATGTAGAGTCCCTAGAACACCAGGGATGGTGTAGTACTAAGCGGATAGGGATGTAATATCCCAAATTTTGGACCTACCATTTATAGGCATGAGCCTATTGATCATGACGATTATATTGATGTTTTATTTTTATATTGGGTCAAAGACCCGACTTCATATGAACATGGTAATTTTCTTTGTATATTGGGCATAATCCAATTTTTGATGATATATATGTATATATATGTTGATTGTGTTGGGCGTGGACCCTAAAGCACATGATTGATGAAATGTTTTGTGTTGGGCGTGGACCCTGAAGCACATGATCGATGAGATGTTTTGTGTTGAGTGAGAAGCTCTGGAGCACATGAGTACTTAAATTTTTGTTGAGCATAAAGCTCTGGAACACATGAAAATAAAATTAGAAATGTTGGGCATAAGCTCTAGAGCATTCCATGTTGATGTTGAGCATAAGCTATGGAGCATTGGATCCTTGGCCATTGTATCCCGAGGCTTATCGTACAAGTACATCCTAGCATTTAGTGTTGAGAGAGAGCTCTGGAATGCACTATATTTGTAACTCCCTGTTATAAGCGTTGAGTATGGGCTCTGGTAAGCGCTAGGGGTTACTGAAAAGATTAAATCACCTTCGAGTGAAAACGACTCATGAATAATATTGATCTCATCATACTTATTTTTAAGTGATTAAATGAAATTTTGAATTTCTGTATTCTCATTAAGTACTAAAGAACTACCATGTTATACGAGGAAAATCCAACATGTAAGGATGTTTAGAGTTGCCTAGCCTAGTATACCTAACCCATCTATCTACTTGACCTTCATGAAGAAGTGTCCTTAAGTTTAGGGATCATAATACATGATTCCCAAAGACAAATGCTAACAAGTATTATAATACTATGTATTTATACATATTATGTATAAATAATTAATTAAGATTAATATATAATTGAATAAAGAAAGAAGAGAAGCTCCACCAATTATTATTTATTATTAAAGTTTTAATAAATAGTGAAATAGCTATGAAAGATTAAGTAGGAACTAGTTAAAAGTTCCTAAGTTAAGTATTGCAAAAATTACCCGAGTAGTTAAAAAATAGTTAAATAAAGAAATCAAGGATTTCTTGATTTAACTACCCCTTTGACTGAAAATTATGTCTATAAAGACTCAAGCCAAGAAAAGGCTTGGGGTTCTGATTTTTATCTAGGAGAATTATTATTTTTCCTGTTTTTTCTCTCAAGTGTTTTCTTGGAGAACTTTTCCTACAAGGAAAAGAGGATTGATTCAGAACTGATTACGAGTTAGGAAGTCATACCTTAGGTGCTCTAAGCTACTTGCATGTTGGAGTCTAGCTCAGGGGGATCTAGATTTAAACCAGGAATGGTTTCGAGTCATGGTTGGGTGGAACGTGGTAGTTCCCAAGTGATTTGGTGATCAAACAGAGGTCAGATCTACATTGAATTGTTAATGTTGGTTATTTAAGTGTGTAGGTGCGGCCATTGACAAAGCTTAAAATTTAGGTATGAAACACTTGAAGGCCTATTCTATTTCTTTCCTAAATATGCATTACTGTTTATGTTAAGTAATGACTGCAATGTAATTTCTAACCCTAATGGTTAAGTTTTATGGTTAACAATCTAATAGGGTTTGTATTTGTAATTTACTAATCATAGGCTGGAGAATTTTTATTATATGTTGTTTATGTTCAAGGTTTGTATCTTTCATAAATGTTCCTGTATTAACTAGGTTTTTATCTTAGTATTATGTTTATACTTTGTTCTCTGTATTTAATACCCTACTGACATATTCCATTTGTCAGCAGAGCCTTGCCCTAAGCTTTAAAGAAACTAGTTCAATAGTAATTAATTAAAATATTAATTATGCTAACTAATAACAGGTATATATTATAAACTAGATCTACTAAGAACAGTTTTCATATAATAAACAAGCTAATCAAATTATTAAAGACCTTCCAAGGTCTGTTTCACATAATCATTAAAACAAAATACTTTACATTACTGAAAACAAACATTATAATTAATCAGAGGGATATCGTGACCATCCATGTGGTCCTTATCAAGACTCTATCAAAAATCCTACAATCTTAATATCTATAACAAAATACCATAAATCACATGCATTATATCTTTAAAGGTCCCATATAATATTCATCATAAACATCCACCTATAATTTTACCAAGTAAACAATTCATATAACTTTGTATTAATAAACAGAGGTCATGGTATCGACCCTTATGGGTTACAAATATAATTCATAAGAAAAATTAAAGTCCACATTAAAAACATCTCTATAGTTCTTATTTAAACAAGGAATCATTCCTCTTAAGAAGAAAACCCTATCGTATGCCAACACAGGTCGCGAAATCAAATCCCATGGATTTCCATGACCCAAGGCCAACATAATAATAACCTTAACATAAATCATTACTGTAATCAAAATGCATAACAAAACCCATAGCTTAATACATAGTATCCTTTCTATAATTACATATAAAATGTTTTACAATTTGGTATCGCCCAGGCCCAAATCCTAAGGGTCATATACCCAGTCACACCGGCCATGGCCAAGTTTCCAAATCCAATCACATAGTCACGCTATAGTATCCAAAACAATATCATGGGTTTTCCATAAGCTTGGATGTTACAACCATATCTTTTTAAATAACAAATTACATATTAAAATTCCAATTAAGCTATCACAGTCATTGGAAGAGGCACATGCCATTCATGGCATGGCCTGCACCCATGCTGAACCATTAAAAAAAAATTACAACACTGTATAATACACAGTTTCCATTAATTCTAACACAAACCTTATGGTGGCAAGCCAATGGGCTACGACACCATTGAAATAATGGTGCATCCCATGGCATAACACCCCAATCTCTAGAAGCTTTCCCAAAAATAAATTACAAACAATATAAATCGAGTGTTGTGCATACTTCCAAAACCCAAACTGTTACCATTGTACACAGAATAAATTTTACAAGCTTAAAGCCACGATCAAACCCAGCAAGCCAATTTTTTAAACGGAGCATTAAAATAACTACACAGTCCTGAATTTACATAGTATAATCTATTAAAAACGCTGAAAAAAAGTTGTACGCATCTTATACCAAAACACATTACAGTATTCACATAAAATCCTACACGCAGTATATTTACATAGTAAGTCACAAATCCTCTTTTACAATAGTCAACGTATTAATAATGTTAAATGGAAAGTTGTGAGCTATGGCACCATTACAAGTAATGGTGCAGCCATGGCTCAAGATGCCAACCTCCCAATGAGAGTCAAAACCTAGAGCAAGTTACATTACAAACCCCGAAGGCAGAGTCGACAAGTGCCATCAAAAACCCCAACCCTGTAAAGAATCCCAACTCAAAAATGCCCAGAATGAGAGGAGGTGAGTAAGATATTGCTAGCAGGCTTACCATGGCCATGAAGTAGCAACCCCAAATCGAAAGCGTAGCTCTGTGAAAACCCCAAAGCGCCTTCATTTTCACCTGCAATCAAATCAACGATGGCATGAGAAGCATGACCATGCCATGGATAAAATAACAAAACAATGTGTTTACACAGACTTTGGTGGTTAGCTTACCTACAAATCAATGGATGTCGCCTCCCTTCTCCAACTGCGCAGAAGCCACATGAAACCCCAATCCCAAAACCACATAATGCACAAACAACGAATTCCCAAACCCTTTGCTAATCGTTTTCAAAAACCCCGATGGCATTAATGGCACCAACTATTGGCCATTAACGCATTCATGAACCCTCACCATAGTTTATGAATCATCGTTGTAATACATTCAACTAAGTCTTAAGATAAACCATGTTATATTGTGGTGCACACTATATCCTATAGTTATGACACTTTCTAATTCCATTGCGAACATATTACCAATGACATGGTATTTATACCATAGTCTTTCAACTCTAAAGTGTGTGCAGACTTAACACTATTGTATAGTGTTTACATTTTATCCCCCTAGCATCAAAGTAATGTGTTGGTACATGCCCTATGCTAGTTCATATAGGTAGAGTTTGTGCATAAGTCTTTAGTCTAGGTTTTTTACTATTTAGGAATCATGGAAAACATAGTATGCCATGATGCCCTCGCTAGGAAGAACAAGATTAAGTTTCCAAACTCGTAACCAAGGCAAACCTGGAAAATAGAAACAAGAGAAGTGTAATTAATTAACCAAGAGATAGATAATTTATAATGGTAAGGACAGTAAGTTAATTCACAGAATCTAGTTAATTAAGTAAGAAAGATAATTAACGAACATAGGGCTTACCTGAGTCATAAAATGGAACAGTAATAAAAGTGCAAGGCAAAACTGGAAGTATAACTAGGAACTAAATTGCTTCAAGTAACCAAATAATCCTGATGTCGCAAAAGTAACCTGTAAGTCAATAAATAAGGTGCCTTAGTTCAAATGAACTGAGTAAGCCTGCATAATGAAGAATAACCTTACCTCTCAGATCATCATGGGAGAACGAGTCCCACCACTCCACCACTTTGTTCCCATCAACAAAGTTAAGTTAGTTTTTATTAAATAAACAAAGTACACATGTGAAGGAGTAAAACAATGATCTATACAATTCATTAATTCATCGACAGTAATAACTACGATGTATAAATAGTTTAAATAACAGAATTATGACATAAGAAGTAAACGAACTAATAATCACTGAATGGATAAGATCTTAACAAGACAGTATGGGTAGTTTCTGAAGAGATCGAAAGTATAATTAGCGCATGTAATTCTGCATGAGTAATAAATATCCCCTTTGGGGTAGTTTTCACTAGCCTATAATATATTTTTTTCAATTTTTGGGGACATTACAGATGATGAGGATGATGACTATGATGATGAGGATGATGATGATGATGATGATGAGGATGTGGATGATGGTGATGATGATGATGATGATGATGAGGATGATGATCTGATGACGATGGTGAACAATGTTGGTGATGATGATGATGAGGATGATGACAATGATGAAGATGAAGATGATAACTATGATGATGATGAGGATGATGATGATGACGACAATGATGGTGATGATGCCGATGATTTCGATGATGATGAGGATGAGGATGATGATGATGATGATGATGACGATGATGAGCAACAATGATGATGATATGTTTAGTTGAAACTTTGGTTTGATTTTATTTTCAATCATTTGCAATGGAATGATGAGGAGGAGGAGGAGGAGGATGACTATTATGATGATGATGATGATGATGAACAATGATGGTGATGATGATGATGATGATGATGAGGATGATGAGGATGATGAAGATGATGAAGATGATGATGATGATGAGGATGAGGATGATGAGGATGATGATGATGATGATGAAAAATTTTGGTGATGAGGACGATGAGGACGATGAAAATGATGATGATGAGGATGATGACTATGATGATGATGAGGATGCGGATGATGATGATGATGACGACGATGACGATTACAATGATTATGAACAATGATGGTGATGATGATGATGAGGATGAGGATGAGGATGATGGCGATGATGATGATGATGAGGAACAATGATGATGATGATGATAGGTTTAGTTGAAACTTTGCTTTGATTTTATTTTCAAGCATTTGTAATGGAATGATGACGATGAATAATGATGATGAGGAGGAGGAGGAGGATGACAATGATGATGATGAGGATGATGACTATGATGATGATGATGATGAGGATGATGATGATGATTATGATGATGACGATGACGATGATGATGATGATGAAAACTGATGGTGATGATGAACAAAGATTGTGATGATGATGAGGATGATGATGGTGATGATGATGATGAGGATGATGATGAGGATGATGATGAGGATGAGGATGATGAACAATGTTTGTGATGATGGTGATGAGGATGATGACAATGATGGTGATGATGATGATGATGATGATGATGATGGCGACGATGATGATAGGTTTAGTTGAAACTTTGATTTTATTTTATTTTCAAACATTTTCATAGGAATGATGATGATGATGATGAACAATGATGGTGATGATGAGGAAGAGGAGGATGGGGATGATGATGATGATTAGGATGAGGATGATGATGATGTAAATGATGATGAATGATGGTGGTGATGATGACGATGATGATGCTGAGTAAGAATGATCATGATGATGATTATGATGATAGGTTCAGTGTTGGAGGCCTCCCTTACCCTCCACTAGCCATAGGAAAGGATCCTAAGACCTCATAATGGAACCCATGGGCATAAGAAGAAAGTAGTGGTGAATACTATATTGTAAAAATAATCGAAGTAATCATGAATATGAATTCGTTGTTGAAGAACGTTAGTCATTAAATGACATAAATGTTAGTGAGTAAATGCTCTAAATGTTAGGTAGGGGCATGCGCGCGTTAACTATGCATGCGCGTAAATGCGCGGGTGTGTGGTCTTATACAGATGTGCATGTGCTTAAATACATGTGTGCACACCTATTACTAGGTTAAAAAAATAGAGATCTAGATTCTCAGGATTGCTACCAATTTTCACAAGTTTTCTATTGATGTTCGCACGTTTTGTGCTCCTGAACTGTGCAATTTGGCTCACATTCCATCACCACTCTTTGATCTATTGGATAGAATCTCACTCTTAGAATATAACAAACATATTAAGTGGTATTGGAAGTTAGCGGAAAGATTCACTCTACAATTTTTCATTGCAAGAAGAGATCATTTTGAATAGGTATGGTGAATTGTAAATAATTGTTTTAATTCACAAGCTTTCAAATCATTTCATTGATTTATGTTTTATGATATGCCTACAACAATATCTCTCTCATAGACAACATTTAATTTCACAAGAATAAATCCCAACTTCACATATAAACTAGTCTCATATTCTCCATACAAGATGAAGTATGCAATGTTAACTAATTTACATTTGCACATGAATATATTTTGATTTCACACAATGATGGAATCGATGAAGTTATCTCTTGAGACTCTTCAATTTAAATAAAAAACTTTGAAGTAATCATGGGAGAGGGTCCATATTGAATAGTTCACTAAGTTGTCCATATTCTCTATACAAGATGAAGTATGCAATGTAGACCAACAATCATTTGCACATGAATATATTTCGATTTCCCACAAGGATGGCATAGATGAGGTTCTCTATTGAGACTCTTCAATTTGTATAAAAACCTTGGAAGCAATCATGGGAGAGGTTCCATATTGAACAGTTCACCAACTTGTTTATGCTTTCCTCTTCATGCTAGATTTATCATAACATGCCTTTGAAATTGATAGGGATGCCTCTACCTCAATCATTTCTCCTTTTTTTGAGGGATTTGCAACCTCCTCATTGTGTAATTAGTGAATTTGTTCTCTTAATAGTTAACTTGTAACTTAATGAGTGTAATTTATTCAATTTATTCCCAAGACATCCAAACACCAACTTGTGTCTTCCCTCACAATTAGTATACTAACATATCTGTAATTTAGTTAATTATCTTGGAACGTGTCATGTATCTTGTATAATGGAACTAATACCTTATTTGTTGCATCTTATGTAGGGGTGGACCTCATAGTTTTGATAAAGAAACTTTTGGATATGGGAAACTCATGTAACAGAGCAAGAAAAACTAGAAGGAATATTCCCATTGAAAAGGAAAATGAGGTAAGAGAAAATGCTAGGTTGGAAATGGAGAGAGTGAGACGTGGTCTAGGCATTTCCACTGATACTGCGACCAATCTTAACAGAGTTGATGATATAAAAACCTCTACTTCAGAACCACAGGTGAAGCAGTTGTGTCCAATAGACCCAACTCAATTTCCAACATCAAAACAGTCTCCAACCAACAATCCATCAACGAGCCATGTTGAAGCTCTTGAATACATAGGTATATTGAGAGATGTTCAGTATGAAGAGTTGGACCTAGGAGAAATGATTAATTTGAAATCTATAATTTCCCAAATTTTACATTTGGTCATAATGTCCAAATCATATTTTCCATATTCATGAAAGTTGTCAAAGGGATGCTAAAAGTCAAATAATTGTCAAGGTGGAAAATCACTAGTTTCCTAGCTTGGGGGTGGAAGCTTTGAGATTTGGAATAAGGGGGATAATAAATGATGTTTAAACATTAGAAGAGGACAAATATTTAATAAAGTCACTTATTAAATAAATACAAGAGAAAAATGAAATGGCTATGGATAATGGGGACACATGGAGACTATGGGACCCACTCAAGCTAGAATCCCTATGTTAAATGTCATCCTCCTCTTGTAATTTCGAATCTATGGGAAGCATAATGTTTTGGGATGGCTTATGAAGTTAATATAATTGTCCATATACTTCATAGGTTGAATTTGGGATGAATTGTTACTTACATTGGAGAGGAAGAGACAAATGGGAGTTTCATGGACACTTGGCTAGATTCCCCTTACATTTATGACATCTATGACAACAATGATTGAGATTCTATGACTGTTATGACACAAGTCATATATGAAGGATGAAATCCTAACATACTGACATCTCAGGACTGAATAGAGCATCTTAGAGGTCGAATTTGGGAGTTGGAGAAGGCCAAGAGGCTCCTACTCAAATTTGGGAGAAGATGGAAGGTGAAGAGAGAGGCCACATGGCATAGCATGAGAAGCCACACCAATTCGACTTGGTTTTGGTTTATGGATGGATTTGGAACCTTATAATACCAATAATTTTTATAAAATATAGGGATAATCCATGAGAAGAAGCTTTTGATCATTTGTGAATTGTGAGAGCTAGTGGATGACTAGTTTTCTTGCTTAAGCCAATTTCGAGGGTGAAAGATTCCCATCCTAGTTGGTGTTTGCAGGTATTTCATAAAGATTTAATGGAGTATTATTTCTAGTTTCAAGATACATGAATTTAATGTACATCTCAATGTCATCTTTTTCTTCGATTCATCTCAAGTTTCTCACCATATTTCAGCTCTATGGAGTGAGGCGCACTTGGTGAGATATACACAAAGGTGCTGATGTGTAGTCAGAGTCGATAGTCCTCTTCCTTCTCCTAGTCTATTAGTGGTTCTTCAATTGCTATGTTTACTTCCTTAGCCTTTGCTGGTATGGATAACTTTGTGTTGGATTGTCGAGCTAGGTCGCGAAAGATCTCTTCAACTGTTGGGTAATAGTTGAGAGGCTTTGCTTTTTCCTTTTCTCCCTCCATATACCAAAATGCAGTGTGGTCAAGTTCTAGTTGGATGTGTGCTGTTTTTGGCAGACTTTGTCGAATGTTCTGAGGCACCCTCCATCTAGTTGTCTGTATTTTCAGGTGTTGGAACCAGTTTTCCAACAATACTTTTCCATTTGCTAATTCTTTTAATGTTCCAGTCTGTGCAAATGGCTTGAGCCTCCACATGTGGAATTTTGTTGGTTCTTGGAACTGCTTGTCCCTGAATGGGCACAAGTGGTACATCACTACCCAGATTATCAGAGATGGGAACCTTATGATCCCGACCGACTCCTAGCATTTCTCATAGATAGTTTTGAGCATGTCGATGACATACTGAGCCAATCTATACACTTTTCATGTTTCTGCTATTGTGTCTACCTCTTCTAGCATATCCAGCTTCAAGTCGCTCCCTCTCTTGGAGGTGTGAGCCATGTTGCTATAATTTTGGTCATGATTTGTGGCATCCAGGATTGTGTTTGATTGATCATTAGCCCTTTTGAATTTTTCCCTGATGGTGTTTTAGTTAATCGTTCTTCTAGTCCTTCTTTTATGCCAACTGGGACCGGGTCGCCTTGGTTTAAGAGACCAGTCATCTTGTATATGACTTCGCCAGAGATTTCGACTGGTCTGTCGAAGTAAAATTTCCTGTTGTGGTATTGGTTGATAATGAATTTTACCGTTGTTTCTTTCGTTCCTCCAAAACTCACCATGAATGGTGTATTCATGTAGTTCATAATGGAGCTGTGGTTTATCTTTTTTGTTGCTTGTGTCAGTTTCTTGTCGACATAGGCCCATTCCTTGATTTTGGCCCAAGTTTTTTCCCATGAGGTTTCTTGTACCTTGGCATTCTTGATGTTTCTTAACCTTCTCATTAATGGGGTTTCAACACATTGCATTTTCTTTGTTTTTGGAAATGCAGCTCTGGTTTGCTTCGGTGCCATATCGCCAGTCTCTTGGTCAACTTTTATTATAGGTTCTCAGTTCTCAATTTTCTGATTGCTGAATTGGTCTATCTCTTCAAAATACTGTAAATGATTGTTTTTTGGTCTGATATTTATAGGTGGAGCGAGTTACCTTTCTATCGATGGATGTATTAATGGTGGAATTTATGGTCTAGCATGGTCTCTGGAGTTTGCATTAATGACGATTTGATTTTGGCGCTCCTTCTGACCGTAGTTATGAAGGCGTGATTTGACCTTTGGGGTTGTTAGTTGATATCGATAATGTGAGCGGTCGATGATGGTATGTCAATGGTTTTGATGTTGGTTCTCGAAGTGCTGGTTATTATATCCTTCAAGATTTCCTGTCATCCTGGGTTATGGGTGTCGGTTCTGTTTTGTTGTTTTTAGGCTTTTTTTATAGATTTGTATAGTTTTTGTCTGACAATTATGGTCATTATATGTATGTGTTTTTTTTGAACTTGTTTTAATTTTTGTACCATTTTAGTTGGGCACCATTAACAAGTTTCTGAAATACTATTCCTTGTAATGTCTTTACTCGGACTGATCCGTTGGCATGAATCTATTTGACAACATAAGGTCCCATCCATTATGTGCGTAACTTTTTGGGTTTTCCTTTTACTTGACTGTTGTATAGTAAGGCAAGGTCCCCTACCAACAGATTTTTCTTTTTGATATTGCGATCATGTCAAGCCTTCTGCTGTTGTTTTTGGATTTCTTTGTGTTATAGGGAAATCACTCGATGTTCTTCTAACTTGCTTAATTGTATCAGGCGATCCTTCCTACCCTCTTCGACATCAATATGTAAAATATCTGCTATGATAGGTGTTTGCTATCGAAAATGTAGTGGAACAACTGCTTCTTGTCCATAGACTAGTCAAAATGGTGTTTGGTTGGTCGAATGCTTGTATGTTGTTCTATAAGCCCATAGTATTGCAGGTATCTTTTCATCCCAATCATATTTGTCAGTATTGCAGATTTTTGTTAAGCCCTTTGTTAATATTTTGTTGAATTCCTCGATTGCTCCATTCGACTGAGGGTGATAAGTTGTACCATGTCGGTGGTCAATTTTGAACTTGTCTGTTTGTGCTTTGATGGTTTTGTTAATAAAGTGTGACCCTTGGTCACTAATTAGGGTTATTGGGCATCCAAATCTAGTAATTATATTTTCATAGATGAATTTAGAAACTATCTCAATGAAACATGTGTCAACTAGTTCTGCTTCTGCCCACTTGGTTACATATTCTACTGCAATCATTATGTACCTTGCACCTATTCTTTTTGTTGGTCTCGAGAATGGTCCTATGAAGTCGATGGCCCAAATTTCAAATGTCAAACTTGGGTTTACTGATATCAAGGGAATATTTGTACTAGGAAGAGGTCGACCCAGTCGTTGACATCTATCACTCTGGCTCACAAACTTTTTTCAATCCTTGTATAGTGTTGGCCACCATAGCCTTGACTGTTGGATTTTCTTGGCAGTTGTGTCTGCTTGAAAATGTCCTCCCACCGGTCCATAGTGTGCTTCATACATGATATTATCTCTTTCATGTTCTAATACGCATGTTATGAGGATGTCGTCTGGGCCCATTTTATATAAAAATCCATTTATGAGGCTATATGGTGCAGCTTTCATGGCTAAGATTTGTTTCTTTTTCGTGCTCATGCCCTCTGGTGCTTAACCATTTTCTAATAATTACACTATTTTCTCTAATTCTGCTGGGACTACTTCTATTCGAAATAAGTGTGCATCTGGTAGGTCATCTTTGACTCCTATCGATTCCTCTCCTGTGTCGATTCACAACAAGTGGTCGGGTCTGACATTTAATTTTCCTGGTCTAACAATGACTTCAAATTCAAATTCTTGGAATAGTATTAGCCATTGACAAATTCTCCCATGGTGAAGGGTTTATTTACAAGGTATTTTAATGATTGGTGGTTGGTATAAAATATGAAAGGGTTGGCTAGTAGGTAATGTCAATACTTTTGTAGTGAAAAAACCATTCCTAACGCTTCTCTCTTTGTTGTCGAATAGTTTCTGTATGCCCTATTTAGTTTCCTGCTGCTGTAAACTATGGGGTAACCCATTCCGTCGTACCCTAGTTGTGTTAAGATAGCTCCTATTGCTAGTCTTGATGCATTGATGTGCACGTGGAATTTGATCGACCAATTTGGGAACCTTAGAATGGGTGCCTCTACTAGCTTCCTTTTTAGTGTTTCAAATGATATGTTACATTCATCTATCCAATTGAACTCCTAATCTTCTCTTAATAGTTCTTCCAATGGATAAGTCATATCTGAATAGTATCTTATGAATTTCCTGTAATATCTTGTATGACCAAGTAGTACCCTGACTTGTTTTGGGTTCACCGGTGGTTTTAAGTCGAGGATAATTTTTATTTTTGCAAAGTCTACCTTGATGCCTTCTTTGCATACAATGTGTCCTAATAGTATCCCTATAGGAGTTAAGAATATGCATTTCCTTATGTTCAGAGATAGCTGGATTTGTCGGCATTGCTCGAACATGAGCCTTAGCCATTTGCAGTGATCTTTCAACATAGAGTATATTTTCCAATCATTGAAATATAATGCCATTGCTTTGTAGATATATTCTTGAAATGTTTTGACAACAATTCTTGAAAATACTGCAGGTGAGTTTTTTAAACCAAAAGGCATAACTTTGTAGGAAAACGATCCAAATTCACATACGAATGTTGTCTTTTTCTGGTCTTCTTTGGCTATTGGTACTTAGTTGTAACCTGAGAATCCGTCTGTAAATGAGTAGCATTCATGTCCTGCGACTTCATTTAAGATTTCATCTACATAGGGTGTTGGGAATGGGTCTATTAAGGTGAATTCATTTAATTCTCTGAAGTCGACATAGATCCTTAGCTTTGTCGTGTTGTGTTTATTTGGTTGAATAACCATTGGAATTTCCCATTCCGATTGGTCAATAGGGTAGATAATTCCTGCTACAAGCATATTATCAATCTCTTTCTTGACTATCTCTTTGTACTTACGAGCTAATTTATATGGCCTCTTGTTTACAGGTCGGACATTAGGTTTAATGTTGATCTTCATTTCACCCAGTTCATGGAATATACCTTTGAGATCTTTGTAGTCTCTAGCAAATACATCCTAGAATTCTTTTAGTACGTTTACTATTTCAGTTGTTTGTTCTTCACTCCAGTAATCACCAATTTTTTCCATTTTTGCTCGATCATCATTTGATATGTCAAATTATTTAGTTTTCACTTTGGAATATAACCATTTTGGTGCTTTGGTTTCATTGATTGGTCGGATTCCTTCTTTAAACTATGAAAATGTAGCAAGAAAGTCTGTTGCAGTCATTCGATCGGTATCTTCTTTGTCGGTTGTCTCGACTTTAAGTACTGTGCGAATTGGTTTTATTGTTTCTGAATGGTATGATTTCCATTGAAAGCTTTTCCCTTAGGGATTTTCATTTTCCATTTGTAGCCTTGTTGACTGTGGTATTGTCTTGGTTTGTATGTTATTACATGTTATTGTTGGTCAGTCATAATTTTGTGTTAAGGTGTTGTTCTCGGTCAGTTCTATAAATGCTTTGATTTGTTTTGGAGTTTCGACTAACTTTTCGTTTTGTGGTATAAAGCTGAAGTCTTTGATGAAATTTTCTCTAAGATCATTCCATTGAAATGTTTCACACCATGCTTCTTCCATTTTGTACCATTTGTTTGGTAAGTCAGATAGCATCGAAGGAAACAGGTGTGGCCATGTACATTTGTCTTTATACCCAAGTCTTTTCCACTCTTTTTTGCATGTTTTTATGTGTTCTTCTGGGTCTTTCCCCTAGATGAACATAGGTATTTGGCTTGTTTGGTTAGTCTTTTTCCTCCAAATATTTCTACAAAGTAAGTCAAAGCTGTTTTCCATGTCTGGAATCTTGATTGATGGGTGTCCCACCATCTAGTAGCTTGTCCTGTGAAGGTTTCTACTAAGCTTTGTAGTTGGCCATGTTCACCAATGTTTTTAGATACTTGCTTTATATGCATAATTGGTGATTCTCTTTCTTGGTATCTTGGGATTTGTTTGATACTTATATTTGCTGGTTTTAGGGTAGGGTATTCCCTACTTTTCTTTTCAAATATTTTTGGGATGATGGAAACTAGGAAACATTGTTGGACTGGTATCTTCTATACTGTTTAAATGGTCTAGCAACCTCTTTCTTGTGTCTCATATTTTTTGACTTCCCAATCATATAATTCTGTGTCGGAGTTGTATCCTACTGAATCTTGATTGCCTAAGTGAAGTTCGCCATAGACATTAGGTTCTGTATAGTCTTCATTATTTTGTATTTGATATAATTGTCGAATGTCAACTTCTTCATCAATAGGTTCTATCCAAGGTTCTCCTTGGGATGGATGGATAGGTACTATGACTTTCTTTCCATTCCCTTTGATTTTTATCCTTTCTTTGTCTAAAGATATCGATGCTTTCATTTTTCTTCCCCAAGGTCGACCTACTAAAGCTATGAAGGAACTGGATCCTTCCTTAGGGTCAATAATTTCAAAGTCAACTTTGGTCGATATTCCTTTTATTTTCATATTGACATTTCTCCAAACTCCGATAGGTTCGATTAGACCTTGGTCGGCTAATTTGAGATATATTCCTAACTCGTATAGTCGAGGTCTACCTAATTGTTCCCAAGTGTTGCGAGTCATAATGTTTACTTGTGAGCCAAAGTCGAGTACAACTTGTCGAACATGGTATCCTTCAATTTCTAGGTCAACAAGTGGGTCGGCATCACTTTTGTCCTTCTAGTTTAGACTGCATATGTTTTTTGTTTGTTTTTCTATATTATTGTTGTGTTTCATATTATACAATAAATTAATGAATTGAGATATTGCTTTATCCTCTTGTACTAAACGTATTAATTCTTTAACCGTACTTTGTCAACTATCATCAGCTTCTTCTTGTCGAACAAATTCTTTAAATATATTCGTTGCTTCTTTATACAATTGTTTTTGTTTAGCTGGGTTAGGATAATCGTTCTTTTCTTTTATTTTGCTTATGCATGGATTATCACTCCCCATTTTTGTCCCTTGTTGGCTTACTATATGGATATTCTTCATATTGATTACATCATGTTTTTGAATGCATGACAAGACATTAACATTTTTCTTTTTATTGATTTTATCAAGCATAGTAGGGAAATCCTCTAATGAGTGATCCCTGACTCCACAACTAGTACAAAATTTTAAATTGATTCTATCCTTATATGGGAGGTATGCATATCAATGACCTTCTTTATAGAATGTGAAACACTGGATGGGCCGACGTGGTCTGTTTTTGCCGCAACCTAGAGAATCAACCTCAAACTCCATATCCTCCACATTGGTTGTCAAACCGGCTCTCATATCGATGACCTTCATATCTTTGATTATTCTGTTCATTTTGAGCATTACTTTGTTGGTTGTTATCATTGTTATGCACAACTACATTTGTTTGGTAGAATGCTTGGTAGTTTTGTCGATTCTTTAAGTTTAAGTGGCAGTCGACCATGGTGTGAATTTTTACTTCATAGATTGCACACCAAGATGCTTTGCCATTTTTCATGTTATACGGTCAATCTTTTGTTGTGTGTTCTCCATGTTCTTGGAAGATGTCACAGAAGCACTTTGCCTAAACAAATCAAACTTCTTGCCGACTTATGTCTTGTCGATAGTTATCTTTGGTGTGTCCAGTCGTTGAGCATTTTGTGCACCAGACATCTTGATTCTTAAGGTTCATCTCTTTCAATGATTTCTGCATGATTTATAGATGTTCTTCCAGTCTAGTATCCGTGGGATATGCTGGTAATTCTTCGTCCATCTCCACTTGTAGAGATTTAGTAAGCGCATCTTTGTATGTTTTAAACGTCTCCAATCTTATGTGTCGCTGAATTTTCCATGATAGACCTGCAAGAAACCACTGAATTAATATTTTTTCATCAATTACGTAATCCAGTTGGATGAGGAGGTATTTCCAATGTTTTTCATACTCTCGAACAAACTCTACTAGATTTTGCGATGTTGTTTTCAATTTTTTAGTTGCCATATGTTTTGCATCTGGATTTTTAAAGAAAGACAAGAATTGCGCTTTAATTTCTGCTTTAGATGCTTGAGGGGTTCTCTGATTAAAGGTCATGTACCATGTTAGTGCTCTTTTCCTCAAGGAACCAGCAAACTGTGCCATCTGTCAATCTTCATCTATAACCTGATTTGCCTCCCATGTCAATTCACATACGAACCAATGTTGTCTAGGGTCTTCATTACCCTTGTATAGAGGGATATGCGCTAATCCGTGACCCGTGTCGAAATCATTGTCGCTATCTCCTCCATGAGGTGGCGATGGTGGGGGTGGTGGGATGCTTTGCTTGTCTCTTTGTGTAGAGCTATTGTCGATGGAACTTTCGTTCCTGTTGGTCATTTTGTTTGTCGTTTCTTCTCCAACAAGTAGTGAGTTTGGGTCAAATTCTCCTATCGATGTCCAATTGCAATTATTTGTTTGTAGGTTTGACTGTTCTGTATTTTCCAAAGATGTATTTGGTAGGGGGGGTGCTCCTTCATGTGTTAGGTAAAGTAAGTGGATACTTCGGTTGGAAGGGTACGCCTAAAGTGTGAACCAGTTTCCTTCCTCTGGTCAACAGATCATTAGATGATTATCATCATTTACTTCGTCATCTAGTCAGCTCCATATACCAACTCACCAGCTCTTAGTATTAGGTATTCTTCAACAATGGCTTGCATCTTGGTACTCAGATTCGTTGGAGATAGAGGTCTTATCTCTTGGGGAACTTCTATTTGGAGAGCTTTACGCTGCTCTACCCTCAAGTATTCTTCCATGGGTGATGCTTCTTCATCCATGCCTTCTTCCTATCAGTCATTACCTGAATCTGGAAGATTTCTTTCCTTCTATCACCCTAGTATTCATTCCTCTTTATAGTGCTATAGCCCTTTCTCTTCTTTCTTCCCTTCTTTTTATCCTCTTCTCTCTCTCTCTCTATTCTCTATAAATCTGTCGTACCTTTGTGTGTCACTGTCTGTTCGATTTCCTTTTTAGTTTGACTTTTCATTGCTAGTGATGGTATCTACTTTTAGTCGACTAGAATCCTCTTCACTTTACCCCAACCTATGACCAGCTACCCCCCCATGTCCTACCCGAATCTTTATAAAGCTCGAATAGTTTTGTTTACTTTCTTAGGAAATATTCCCACTCCCTTTAGGGAAATGAATTTCTCCCACTTTTTCTATTTCTCCACCCAGCTAGAATTTGGTGGCGGTTCGTGCAGTGACAGATGAGGTTATACAATATGACCGACTCCTTTTTCTATCAGGAATTTGAATAGTAGGGTCGGTAGGGAGCACGGGAACTGATCGATAAGGTATGTATAGAATTTTTTATGAATAGTTTCTACCGAAGTTCTTTCTTCTATAGATTTCTCCTCGCAAAATTCGTCGATGATCTTTTCAAACCACTATGACAGGTTTTTTATCCCCCCTCGAATCAGTTTCGCTAGTAGCTCTTGGTCCTTAGTTGCTTCCATATTTTTCATCCAGAAGTTTTTTCAAAAGTTGGGGTACCGATTCTACAAACTTCTCATGAGTTTCAGTGAAGAATCTCTCCTTCTCCTGAGCAGTCGTCAATCTATTTCTCCTCGTGTAATTCTGTAAATAATTTGCTATCTTATGCTCCCACTAATTCTTAATCTCCTGTTCTAATATCATCTGCTTATAGTCATATTAGATATGTACTACCAGCAATGGAACCAATGTTGTAATATCACAGATCACAGAGGGTTACCAATAATACATATTAAAGCATACAGACATAACAGACAAGAGATAAGAACATAGATGTAGAATAACATATTATATTATATCATGAGTGGCCATACAAACATAGAATTGAACCAAGTTCTCATCTGGCTCAACAGCCTAATATATATGATTTACAAATAGTTACATATAACTACCTGTCGGTTTGGTCAACCGACACGACCTTATGCGGCCGACATAATCTCTAATTATTCGTCTATTCAACTTAGTCGGCTCACTGACTAGCTCCTCCAACACAGAGTAAGAAATTTGTCTAGGCCTAATTATGCCATCTTCTAACATTTCAACACCCATACGTTCAATTTCACTCTTTTAGCTATAGGGATATCGATAAGGTTTGATGTTAGGAGGAACATTGTCTGGAATTACATGGATAGAATGATCAAAGTCACAAATAGGTGGAATACCTTTGAGAATATCTTCAAATACATTGGAATGCTTATTAATGACCCTTTGGAGATATGGGGAGATACGGAACTTTGAGGTTTGAACATCTAATGAGCATAATTGTGAAACTACACCTTGATGTCCCTTTTTAACAACTTTGTCATGTTGTTAGAGCTTATCAACTTTCTTGGTTTTCCTGTGATACCATTTAACTCATATTCTTTACCTCCCATGAAAATTGAAAGCCATTGTTCCTAGTGATTGTAAACATTGGACACCTAAGACAATATTAGCACCAACAATTGGGATAACAATCATTGG
This sequence comes from Pseudotsuga menziesii, assembly GCA_001517045.1. NCBI lineage: Eukaryota > Viridiplantae > Streptophyta > Pinopsida > Pinales > Pinaceae > Pseudotsuga > Pseudotsuga menziesii. The sequence continues at coordinate 209,166 of LPNX010764411.1, forward strand.
ACTATTCAGTACATATTCCCTCATATACAGATTGATATTATGGAATTTCCCCAAGGAATTTATAGTTCCTCCATATGCAATCATTACTTGAAATTTTGGTGTTGGATAAATAAATGAATTAAGAGCTTTAGCTAATTTATAGTGAATGAAATTATGAGTACTACCATAATCAATCAACACTGTTACCTTCTTATTTTTGATGTATCCTTCAATCTTGATATTTTGAGGAGTGCTAATTCCAACCAATGCATGGAAAGATATCGCAGGAGTAATTTCTTATGAAGTAGCTTCTTCTATTTCTTTTCAAGTCACCTCTTCTTGAGATGCTTCCTCTTCTTTTGGTTCTTCCTGTTCACAATCTTTGTAGAATAATGTATTCTCATTACACTTATGTCCCATACAATACTTGCTATCATAATTAAAGCATAATCATTTTTATCTTCTTTCATCTTTGTTGGGGTGTCAAACTTTGTGGTTGTTTAGAAGAAGGAACATTATTTTCTCTAGATGTGTTGGAGAAGTCCTTTCTAGTAGTCATTTCCATATTTTTATTTTCAACCTTCCTTGCAATCATGAAATCCTTCTCTAGGGATGATGGTTCAAAGAGATGCACCTCGTGTTGACTTTTATCTTTGAAGGTTCCAATAAATATATCTAACAAATTATCTTCTAAAATATTCTTAACTATGAGACTTAGCTGCTGAAATTGCTTGATGTGCTCTGTAATTGAAACTTTTTGCTTGATATTTACAAACTGACTGAAGAAGGTTTTGCTATTTATATCCCCATAATGTGAAATCAATTCTTCTGTGAATATATACCAAGAGATAATAGATTCCTTTTTACGGTCACACAACCATTGGTGCCATACAAATTGATTACGATCTAAATACAAGGATGAAATAGTTACCTTTTGCATAGTGGGCACCTGGTGTAGATCAAAGAATTGCTTTTTTTGAAAATTCAACATGATTGGATCCTTTCCATCAAAATTTCTCATGTCAATCTCAGGGATAAAGTAGTTTCTTAGTCTTGAATTGAACCCATGATGTTGTAGTGAATCATCAACATTTGAGGACTCCAACTTCCTACTCTCCAATTGTTTTTCAATTTTCTCATGGTGTGACTGGAATAAGTCATATTTTTCCTCCCTATCCTCTTATTGAATAGATAAATGAGGAATAAATTTATGTTTTATATCCTTCATAAAATCCTTCAATTCTTGAATATATTCTTTAATAGCCATCCCTTTGAGATCCTCTTTAGCATCTATCTTATTTTCCAATTTGGCAAAGTCATCAATTTTCATATTTCCTTTAATCATATCTTCCAACTTTGACACTCTAAAAGGAATGTCTTCCATTTCATTGTATGATGGGGATGAATCCTTTGGATGTTTGAGTGCAGTGTGATTCTTTCCACTTCATTTTGGTAGAATTTTTAGCAACAAATGTATATCACACCCTAGTTTTACCACAAATACATCATTCTACTAAAATCTATTCAAATGCAAAATGATGTGCCTTATTCAAACTTTGATTGGAAGATTGTTTTAGGGTTGACTTGTAACTGAGGTAAAATTTGAACTTTGACTCCTATGAGTTTGAAAATTTGGCATGTAGTACCCTGATATGTCCTCTTTTCAATTCCACAGGTATGACCTAATTTGGATGAGTCAACAAGGATTTGATTCAAATATCCCAAATCTTCTTATTGTTGGCCTATGTAGAATACTTCACTTGTATGGTATTCCACATGTACAGTATTTTGTTTATGTAGCTAAAACTTACACCACAAATACCCTAGTCCATATTATTTTATATGCACTTATTCTAACTCAATTTGGTTCTTAGAATCCTCAGATATGACTTTTTTCCCCAAGAACACCTGTTTTAAACTAGGTTTAGGACTAGAAAAAACCCTAGATTCAACATCAATTATCTCCAAAACTGTAATGAATCGGGATCTAAATTTCATGCTGGAGATATTTAAACCTGGTGTGGAAGTGTGGTTTTAACCTTGATCTCTGAATCCTTGTATAAAATAATTTGTAGCTAAAGTTCCAAGAAGACTTTTTTGTAGAAGCCAGTTTTAAGGAAAGAGCTCTAATACCAATGTTAGAATAATCAACCCATAGTTTACCCACTTAGACATTAATTTAATTATTTTTGTCTTATTTGCCTAGTTCATGTGTCCCACCTTGTGCAAGTTGTCTTTTGCTTATCCATAATGGTCAAAATTGCCTTATTTGACTCATGTAGCGCATGGGAGATCTAAAGGAATCAATTCTTCTTTATTCCTGGCCTCCTAGGTGCCCTTCTTCTTTTTTTTCTTTATTGCCTGCTTTTTTAGTGTTTTAAGGCAAAAGGAAAAGCTAGACTAGGTGAGGTTGACTAGGTTTTTTTCCTACACATCCTCCTCTCTTTTCTCCATGCAAAAGCATGTATGAGATGCCATTCCACCACTATTTAGCTTGCCTATGCCTTTTTGCTAATTCGTGAGCTCCATGACAGATTTGGGATCAGCTTTTTACACCTATGGGGGATTTGCTTATTTTTAGTAAGCCTGCTTAATGCTAGATTTGATTTGCTCCTCATGCAATAAAATACTTGATGTATTCTATTTATTCAGCAGCCTATGTTATTACAGGGTTGGCTATTGTACACTCAGTTAATACAATTTAGTGTTCAGCTCCATTTTTCAGTCTCTTTGTGAGTGATTTTGCAGGATCAATTGTTAATTGTTGTGAGTAAAATTAATCTATCACTGGGTTCAATTTCCACATGGTATCAGAGCCATTGTAGATTATTTTCTCTCCTCCAAAATTGTTTTGCAGGTTCGACATCAGTGACTGGGAGCCTTCTACTGATAGCCGGGACATGATTTCTAGCTATGGATCAATCACAGAAAACTATCTTGACTCCCTTCAATTTATTTGAATGGAAAGTAGAGATGGAGATACTATTGAGAGCAAAAGGCCTCTATAGGGTGACTATGGAAACAGAAGAAGAGCCCAATGTAGCTGCAGAGAAGATAAAATGGCACAACAGGAGGGATGAGGCCTATGGTCTCCTGTGTCTGAGTATTTCCAGAGACCTCCTTTTCCATCTTGATGGATTGACATCACCGAATGAAGTATGGGAGAAGCTTGCTGATATTTTTGGAAAGACAAATGAGATGAGGGGACATCAAATCGAAAATGAGCTGATTTCTCTGAGTCCAAATAGCTTTGAATCCCTGTAGCTATATTTCTCCAAGTTCAAAGCACTAGTTTTGCAGCTAAAACAGTGTGGGATCAAAAAGAAAGATGATCAGCTCGTCCTGGCCATCCTCTCGAAGCTAGGCCCTGACTATTCAGTGTTTGTTTCAACCTTCTATGCGACAAAATTGACAGCTCGAACCTGGAAAATGCCTAGCCTTGCAGATTTCATGGAATCTCTCACACAAGAACAGGACAAGCTGGTGATGATGGGCACCATCAAACCATCCAAAGATCAAGCTTTGATTGCTGGATATTCGAGGGTGAATTCAAAAAGAAAAAAGAAAGCTAAAAAGCCACCTGAGCAAAAGAGAGACAAGAACAAGTCTCCGTAGGATCCACAAGGTCCCAAGAAGAACTACCAGAAGAAGAAAAACAAAGGTGAAATGAACAAGTGCGCAAACTGCAATAAGGGCAATCACTCTGAAAGCTCTTGTATGAAAAAAGAAGATTGATATACTGACCCAAATCCTGGAGAAGAATGGCATCTCCCTTCCAGAAAGCTCAAAGAATAGAGAAGGAGGATCAAGTTCACATGACAAAGAGAGAGTTCATGCATTGGTTGCTGGCACATCAAGCTGACCCAGTTTTATCATTGATTTTGGAGCTTCAAGACACATGGTTTCGACTAAGGAGGCCTTATCCTCACTGGACAAGTCAAAAGGACCATCTATAGTACTGGGAGATGAATCTCTCACTGAAATTTTGGGCAAAGGGAGGATTGATCTTGATCATGGTCAGTTCAGCAATGTGTTGTATGTGCCTGGTCTTGCCTCCAACCTTCTATCAGTGTACCAGATGACTCACACTAGGTCTCCTAAGAAATTCATATTCTCCCCTGATGAAGTTGAGATCACAGAGATCTCAAGTGGTAGAGTCATTGCAAAAGGAGTTGCAAATCATGCTCAAAAGGTATACATGTTCTCACACTTCCTACCCTACTCAAACCCCTCTGCTCTTCTGATTCATGTTAATGAAGCAATCAAGCTTTGGCATGAAATATTTGGCCACCTAAACTACAAATATATTTCTGATCTTAGTGAAAAAGAGATGGTCATAGGGTTTCCCAAGATAAAATTTTCCAAAGGAGTCTGCCAAGGTTGTATCCTAGGAAAACACCCAAAGCACAAATTTGAGAGAGCTAGTCATGAGAGAACCTCTGTACCCCTTGAGCTGATTCACAGTGATGTTTCTGGTCCATTCCCTCATATGTCCATGAGTCAGGCCAAATATGCATTGAATTTTATTGATGACTTTTCCGGGTATTGCTGGGTTTACTTCCTGAAACACAAGTCTGAAGTTTTTGGCCTCTTCAAAGTCTTTAAGGCTTTGGTTGAAAACCAGTATGGGAGGAAACTCAAGGTCCTCAGATCTGAAAATGGTGGCGAGTATGTCAAGTCTGAGTTTATTAACTATTGTGCAGATGCAGGTGTTCAGATGCAGCATTCTATCCCCTTCACACCACAACAAAATGGTGTTGCTGAGAGGAAGAACAAATCACTGAAGGAGATGGCAACCTACATGATGGAGGCCAAAACTTTTCCACCAAAGTACTGGGCCGAAGCTATCAACTGTGTAGCCTATATTCAGAATAGGGTTCCTCATAAACAGCTTGATGGTATGACTCCCTTCGAAGCATGGAGTGGGCACAAGCCAGATGTGACCCATTTCAGGATTTTTGGCTCAAAGGCTTGGGCTAGAATCCCAACAGAGAAGAGGAAGGCTTTGCAGCCCCAAATCCAAGAGTGTCTTTTTGTTGGATACTTTGAAGATTCAAAAGGGTACAAGTTGATAAATTTGAGCACAAACAAATCCTTCATTGAAAGGTGTGTTCAGTTTGAAGAAGAACCCCTTGCAGTAGTGGAAGTTGGAGAAGCCTCTTCTCCACCTAAACCTCAAGAAGTAAGTAAAGAGTTTGTTGAACATGCTGATTCTGATTTTTCTGATGGATATGAGTTTATTACAGACCCTAACAGCCATACAAGGCCAAAATGGGAAGCCAAGACACTACATGCAGCAGGAGAGCTAGCTGGGGATCCCAATGACCCAAGGAGGACTAGATCTCAATTTGAGTGTGGTCTGTGCATGAAGGATCCTATGTTTGCTGAAAAATGATATTTGATGGTGGAGTATGATCCTAAAACATATGAAGAAGCAGCAGGAGATCCAATATGGAAAACAGCCATGAAGGAGGAGTTCAGCTCACTCCAGAAGAGCAACACATGGGAGCTAGTAGATCTTCCTCCAGGAAGAAAGTTAGTCCAATGTAAGAGGGTCTATAAGACCAAATTTGCTGCTGATGGTTCACCACTGAAGTAAAAGGCCAGATTGGTAGCCAAGGGCTACTCACAGGTTCATGGCATAGATTACAATGAGACCTTTGCCCTAGTGGCAAAGATGCATTCCATCAGGCTAGCTCTAGCCATTGCAGCCTTAAGGCAATGGGAGGTACATCACATGGATGTAAAATGTGCCTTCCTGAATGGAGATCTCACTGAAGAGATATACATGTAGCAGCCTCAAGTTTTTTCTACTAACCCTTCTCTTGTGTGCAGGATGAGAAAGTCATTATATGGGCTAAAGCAAGCCCCCAGGGCTTGGTATGCCAAGATCGATAGCTTCTTGCTATCACTGAATTTTGTTCGGTGAAAATCAGATCCAAATGTATATTTGAAGTTAGTTAATGGTTCATTAATTATCATTGTGTTATATGTTTATGACCTCCTCATTACAGGAAGCTCAAAGGCTGAGATTGCTTCCTTAAAGGGTGCTATGAACCAAGCCTTCTCCATGATAGATTTGGGGCTCTTAACTGAATTTTTGGGGCTTGAGATTGCTCAAACCAAAGCTGGAATCAAGGTGCACCAGTCCAAATATGCCTTGGAATTTCTGAACAAATTCAAAATGAAGGATTGCAAAGCAAGAAAAACTCCTTTCCTTTCAGGAGTAAAGCTGGAAGAAGCTGATTCTTCACCTATGGTAAACAATACACTGTATAGGCAATTGATTGGATGTTTATTGTATCTGACACATACTAGACCTGATATTTTTTATGCAGTAAGTGTGGCTTCTAGATACATGGATCAGCCTCATGAGATCCATTGGAAAGTAGCCAAAAGGATCCTTAACTTTGTTCAGGGAACAAGGACACATGGGATCTTCTATAAAGCAAAATCTGATCTTGATTTGATTGGATTTACTGACAGTGATTGGGTAGGTGATAGCACAGATAGAAATTCCACATCAGGATATGTGTTCATGCTTGTAGAAGGGCCAATCAGCTGGTCAAGCAAGAAGTAGAGTGCCATTGCACTCTCATCTACAGAAGCAGAGTACATAGGAGTTGTTAATGCAGCAACTCAATGTTTATGGTTGCAGGGATTACTTGGAGAGTGTGGCTTCGAACCAGAGTACTCAACTACCATCTACTGTGATAACCAGAGTACCATTCGAATCTACAAAGATCCAGTTCAGAAGCAGAGATCCAGGCACATTGAGATCCATATGCACTACATCAGAGAGCTTGTGCATGATGGCACCATTCACCTACTCTTCTGTTCATCTTCAGAACAAGTAGCTGATATCTTCACCAAAGCATTTTGTGAGAAGACCTTCAGCAATCTCAAATCACTGTTGGGGATTGCTGATCATGCTGTGAAGCATGAGTGAAGACAAGATTTCCAAATTTTGTTTTACAGTCCATGTTTAAGGGAGGATTTTCCCAAGTTGGTTTTTCCTCTTTCCTTGTTTAAATGGACATGCAGTATGTAAAAGGGTAACTAAGCCTTGTTTCTAGGCCCTATATTTTTCTGATATATTACTCATAATTCAGGCTTAAGGGGGGGGTGTTAGAATAATCAACCCATAGTTTACCCACTTAGACATTAATTTAATTATTTTTGTCTTATTTGCCTAGTTCATGTGTCCCACCTTGTGCAAGTTGTCTTTTGCCTATCCATAATGGTAAAAATTGCCTTATTTGACTCATGTAGCACATGGGAGAGCTAAAGGAATCAATTCTGCTTTATTCCTGGCCTCCTAGGCGCCCTTCTGCTTTTTCTGCTTTATTGCTTGCTTTTTCAGTGTTTTAAGGCAAAAGGAAAAGCTAGACTAGGTGAGGTTGACTAGTTTTTTGTCCTACACATCCTCCTCTCTTTTCTCCATGCAAAAGCATGTATGAGCTTCCATTCCACCACTCTTTAGCTTGCTTATTCCTTTTTGCTAATTTGTGAGCTCCATGACAGATTTGGGATCAGCTTTTTACACCTATGGGGGATTTGCTTATTTTTAGTAAGCCTGCTTTATGCTAGATTTGATTTGCTCCTCATGCAATAAAATCCTTGATGTATTCTATTTATTCATCAGCCTATGTTATTACAGGGTTGGCTATTGTACACTCAGTTAATACAATTAGTGTTCAGCTCCATTTTTCAGTCTCTTTGTGAGTGATTTTGCAGGATCAATTGTTAATTGTTGTGAGTAAAATTAATCTATCACTGGGTTCAATTTCCACAACCAAATGTTATGCAACCAAGTCCCATAAATAGCATAAAAAGAGAATAAATAGACAATAAGAGAGTAATCAACTCCTTAACAATGAATAATAAAGATAAATATCAATGCTCTTTGAGGGAGGAACCTCGTTACACAATGTACTGAGTACACAAGACAAGATAAGATACTATGATGACTAAAATGAATATCGATTTCCTATATATAGGAGATAAAGGTGTACAATAACAACTAATAGACCCAATATGACATATATAACATGTAATGCACCACAATATAAGGAGTAATCCGCCACACTATATGGTATAATGTGTCATCATTAAGGATTTAACACTAGCACTATTAAAATATCTAGAAATTGATAAATAACACCCCTAATCACTTCTAAATTTACCAACAATGATTAAAAAAAATATTGGGGAACTTCCAATCTTCCCCAAGCATTTCAAATTCAAAAACAAGTAATGAAATCATCTCCAATGAAAGAAAATTCATCTAGCTATATTGGTTAAAGCATCGAGGAAAAAGGACAACAACCTAGTGAGGTATGTAAATGTCTTAGGTAATCACAAAACAACTTAGGAAATGAAAATATTTCCTTAGTAATGAAAAATTCCCAAGAAAGAGAGTAATTTAGAGGTAGCTAGTGAGAAAAATGCTTGTCAACTTCTTATAGGTAATGCGATATGCCCACAACACTGCAGAAATATTCTGATCCCAATCATATCTTTGGACATTGCCGATATTTGTTAACTCATTATTTAAGATTTTGTTAAATTATTCGACAACGCCATTCGGTGGAGGGTGATATGGCATTGTCTTTCTATACTGGATCTATAATTCTTCTGTCAGTTCCTTAATCAATTGATTGACAAAGTGTGTGCCTTTGTTGCTTATCAAAATTTTCATGCATCGAAATACATTCAAAAAATTAAAAAAAAAAGTTAATAGCAGTCACAACCATATAATCTCTTATTGGCGATGCTTTGTCCCATCTAGATAGGTATTCGGTCACATTAATTATATATCTTGCACCTATGTACTTCTTGTTGGACTAATAGGTCCTACAAAATCAACAACCCATTTATCAAATCACTGCATATTTAATTGGGGTGCTAATGGAATTTCATCTCGTTGCGATGACTTTCTGATTCTTTGAAAAACTTCAGAGTTGCATCAGTATTCTTGGGCATAAACATCCATGGTGGGCCACCACAATCCTTCTTGCAATATATTTAACACTGTATCTTTTCTAGCAAAGTGGCCTCCTGTGACACCAGCATGCGCTTCATTTAGTATCATCGGTTGCTCGTGTTCCAAGACGCATCGACGAAGAATATCATAAGGGTCAATTTTATATAATTGTCCAGTGATCAAATGGAAATTTATAGCTCACACAACTAATTGTTTCTTTTTTGCAGTAGTAGAATCAACTGGTGCATAGTCTGTACTAAAAAAATGTATGGTGTCTTTGTAATGATCATCAAACATTGTTACACAAATAGTTGTGCATCAGGGAGACTATCTTCGAGATAGTGAGGTTCGTCGCCACTTTCGATCCTCGACAGGTGCTTTGGTATTGAATTCAATTGAACCGGTTTACCAATAAATTGAAAGTAAAATTACTAAAAAGGAGAAGCCACCAGAGAATATTCCCCCCAAAACACTAGCTTATTAACTAGGTATTACAATGTTGAATGACTTGTGTACATTTTGAAACTTCCACCTAGAAATTATTGTCGAAATTTATGTAGAGCGTATACCATAGCTAGTCTTTCTCTTCTTGTCGCGGTATAGTTCTTCTCTACTGTTGATAATTTTCTACTAGTGAAGGAAATGAAATGATCAATCTACCCTTCACAAGGTTGTTCTAGTACTGCGTTGAGCACAATAGACGAAACATTTACATGTACATGAAATTCCTTTTTCCATTATGGAAATACAAGTATGGGCGCAGTAACCATCTTGTTCTTTAAAGTGTCTAGACTCTCTTGGAAAATTTTCGTACATTGTAACTTAACATCTTTCTTCAATAACTTCTCCATCAGAGTAGTCACGTCCACATATCCTTTGATAATTTTTTGGTTATCCCGTATGTCCCAATGTGTCTCTTAGTTGCTTTACTGTGGTAGGTAGTTGTATGTCAATGGTAATCACAATTTTGGCATGTTTGACCAATATTCCATCGCGACAAACTACATGGCCCAACAAAATTCCAAATGGGGCACAAAAGATGCATTTCCTTAAGTTCAATGAAATTTGATATTGGTGACAATGTTCTAGCATTATCTTGAGGCTCTCAACATGAAGTTAATGAACCCAAATACTGTCCAATCCTTGAATTAGACCTCAAAAATTTATCAATAAAATCTTTGAAGGAAGCCACTACTATTCTAAAGAAAATAGCAGGAGCATTCTTGAGTCCAAAGGGCATTACCATGTATTTGAACCCACTCCATCGAAAAGGTCATATTGTGACATTATTCCCTTCTAATTCTAATATAATGGTAGCCAAACAACCCATCAATGAATGAGTAAATTTCTTGACCCACGACACTCTCTAGTACCTCATCCATGAATGGATTTAGAAATGGATCATGTAAACAAACATCGTTCAACTTTCTTAGGTTGATGCAAATACACACTTCACCAGTAGTATTCCGATTCTTCTAAAGGTTCTATGATACCAACATCCATCATTCGGTCCAACTCTACCTTGAATTTTTATTTATACCAAATATTTACTAGGTATGGTCATTGCTTGATAGGTTTTGCATTAGGCTCTAAAGGTATCTTCATTTCTCCAAGGTCTTCGACAATCCCTTTCATCTCTGAGATATTCATAGGGAACAGATCTTGAAAATCATGCAATAGATACGTGATTTTCCTGATAGTCTCATCATCCCAATAACCTACAATATTGGCAAATTTTGGATTCTCAAGGGAATCAATGTTTACTTTCTTGAATTTTTGTGGATTTAGAAAATGGTTTCGATAAATACCAAATCCTTCCACTGCGTGCATACCTTCAGAATCATGTATGTTTACATTGAGTGTTTCATCATCATCAGGTTCTCTCGTCACATTATAATAGTCCATCAAGTGCTGAATTATTCCACCACGCTGATTGAAGTGTGTCATTACGACAAGGATATCTTTAAATATATTTTTCTTGATTACTTGCAACACAACATCAATTGATGAATGATCAACAACAAATTTGAATGTGTGTATGAATATAGTAGCTAATTCATCCCATTCAATAGTACCTCGTCTCAGTTCAACTGATGTATACCAAATACTTGGTATCATGTCTAGTGTGTGTATGAATTGATGAACCCATTCCTGTCGAAGAAATGCCTCCCATGTCGCACAACAATACTCAATATGGTCGACAGGATTAGTCAATCATGTATACTTTCGACTAGTATAGTTGATCTCTTCTCTAAACCTTATCTCCAGCAATCGTTGACATTGTGGCAATTCCTAAATAGATTCTTTATGTGCGACCCACCATCTAGCAGGTGTAGCTTTCAGCACAAAGTCCAGGGTGGACAAGCGTTGATGTTCTGTGACTTTTTCTTCAAAATATGTCATAAAATATGAAAGGTTAGGTAAACATTCATAGGTAGGTAGATCACTTTCCTCAATTCCTACCCATCACACAACCTATGTAATTCTTGCGCACTTTTTCATGGATACTTCATGCATCCTATTCTGCCAATTTTCTAATGCTTCACTATAATTTGATGTACAGGAACTAATACTTCACCCACTAACATTTCTGTTAGCTTTTGGATTTACATAATCATCCCTCAGATATGTGATGTTATAAATATGGTCAAGATAGTCACCTTGTACTTCACTATTTACTGGATCAATGTATGTCTAACCTTCTAGTGGATCAATTGGTGCAACCATCCTTAGCTCTGAATCTTCAAATGATAATATTATTTTCTTAAAATTGACGATGGTCTGATTATTGATTGTCCAATCGCTCCCCAAGAGTGTAGGATATGGGTTTGTATCATCGACAACATCGATTACTTCAAAGTCAGCATACGTTCTTAGGACTTCTACCTCGACAAGAACTTGATTTAGTCAATTGATAGGTAGGAATTTCAACCGATTTTCTAATTTGAGTTGAATATGAGATCGGTCTAGTCGCGGTTTCCCCATGCTTTGACATGTTTTTCTAGTCAGAATGTTGACATCAGATCCCAAATCTAGGATAATGTAATCCATGTTGTAATGTCCTATCTGGGAATCCATTCTTAACTTGCGACCAGTCTTTAACCTTTTTCTCACATGGTTTAATCTTCTATATAGTCACTCATATTCTTGAGGTTCTTCTATTAGAATTATCAATTTTGTGACACATCTTTATCTTGTGTTAGAAATAAGAAAATTATAAATATTTCTTTAAGCTTACTAACATGTCCCTTCGGTTTCTTTCGAAATAACTGATCGAACCTTTCAGAAATCTCCATTATCAGTCTCCTTGGAAGTGTAGGAGCAGACGTTGATGCTTGATTCTTGTCAAATAATTTTGGTCACGCATCTAAGAATAATTCCTTTTCTCTTTGGACGTTGAACGATACTTTATTTTTTGTTGCTGGTCACACCTACGGTTGGCCATGATGTGTATATTTGTCTACTCTAGTTGCAATACCTCCCCTTATCATGACAACAATATTTGGTTGCCTCAACTCAACATAAATCATCTGTATATTCTGGTTGGGATTCAGATTAGGATTTTGTAGAGGGTTTGGATTTCCCACATTTCTAGCCTGCCACTTTGTAATCAACTATAGATGATGTTCGAAAATATGTTCAAAGGATTTGAAATATGAACATGTCTTTGTAGCATTTGCACAGTCCCTATAAAAATGTCTTGGTTGTCAACAATTATAACATATTATTTGGCCTCTTCCACTACCAAATCCTCCTCCTTGTCCTCGACCTCAAAATTTTCCACCCCCTTAGGTTGAGGGTATTGTTCCTGAAGGTATTTATTTTGTGGATACTGGGGCTGATAATATTGAGATTGTGGATATTGATCTTGATCTCATCTAGCTTGCATATGCTCTTCATTTTTCATTAAATAAGTGTCGACCGTTTTCTCTTGCAAAAACAAGAATGCTCAGCAGTCCTTCTCATTGTGGCCTACTGATTTACAAAATTTAGAATAAAAACTAGCTGGTGCACTTAAAATATTCTATAAGTAGAAACACTCTTTCGATTGATGACCTCTTGTCTAGCATATTTTACACCAAGGAATCCCTTATATCAGGTTCAACACTCCCGCTGCGACATAGCTCATGAAACCTGGGAAATTGTTCTTTTAGTGTCCTTCAATTTTGCATCTGGTACACTAGATTTCTTCTTAGAATTTCTTTCCCTTTTTAATTTCCTATATTTGCAAAATAAGGTTAGCTAGAGTGACTGAATATATATCATTCCTACACCAATATCTCCTATAAGTGAGTATTCTAGCTTCATGGCCAACTCTAGAGCTTCAGTTTGCGACACAATATTTTGTTGCATCAAGGGAATCTGAATGTGTGGTAACAACATTGTAATGAACTACTCTTTGTGTTGTATGTCCCACATCTAGAAGATTACTATATCCATCAATGACTTAAATATCTAGTTGAAGTCCCACACAGACTCCATAGACAATTGCTCAATCTCCTTAATCTATGTAATACAATGAGATTCATATTTGGGATTTTTGAATTCATCTATTAGTCCCACTTGAATTTGGTTTAGTGTTTATGTTTGACTCCTTTCAAAGCCACATAAAACTTCATATTCCATCCCAGCGCACGATCCCTCAGAGTTGTGATCATCTGCTCCTCCTTTATTTATTCATCCTGGATCTATCATATGGTCCATACGGGTTCACATAGAAACCAATGTTGCTCTAGGTAGTCTAACCCATTTCCATTGAATATCGACAACTTAATATCATTCCCAACCATTATATTGTTCCTCGATACTCTTGGGTAAAAATTTTGGCTAGCAAGACTTCCTTGTCTACTATTCCCATAGTTAGTATTACTTGTATTGACAAACCAAATAGGAGATGAGTTTCTACACCTTACCTCTAGAGATGTACACGGAGTCATAGGTGTGCCGTATTTGTATTCTGGATCTGAATATTCTTCTTCTTCTTCTCCCCTTTCGGAGATAGGTTGATATTCCTCTTCTTCATTGCAAGAACCTCCATCAAAATGCGTCGTCAACTCGTATTCTTCTCCTCTGGTCATACTACAACTTCCTCTTCTTGTCACGGTTCTTCTTCTTTTTCTCAACCAGAATTTCATTCCACTTCTTAGACATCCACCTTCTAGTGCATTTTTGCTATCACCAGGGAACATGTGATCTTAATTTGCTCCATTTTTCGTGCACTTCTTCTGTGACACAACACAAGACTTTATATAAATTTATTTACTTGTCGAAATCTATTCTCAGGATTCCTTTTTCGCATATGAGCATCTTTATCCAAGTTCTTAAAGATTTCAAGTATCTTCCTCGTGGTCATTGGAAATTTTTTATTTCCACCTCACTATATGATGTTATCATGTCGACAACAAACTCAGTAATGCATCCCTCCAAAATATTGTTCCCCTGTAATGCAAAAACACAACTACAGAACAAAAAGACACAACAACATATCCTTCCCTTGAATAGTCAAATTAATTAACACAACACATCATATACTTCAACCGTAGACTTGTTAATTTACTCTCCAAAAAGTCCTTGAGATGATTGAATACCTGTAAGATGGATCACAAGGCAAATGAAAGGGATAAGACCATCATGATAATCAACTGTCCATATTGGTGACCAAGGAATCTAATAATATTTAATCACAAACACAATAATGAAATATAGGAAAGGGAAATGTCTTTGTATTAATATATGGATGAGAAGAAGTACAACCAAAATCCTTGATGTTGACAACTTCTGTCTCAAAAAGCATATCTACTAACTCCTATGAAGACCTCTCTAGCTACAAGCTACCTCTTCTTTGCCTCTATTCATACTTCAAACTAGCAGCATAAGATTATTTTTCTGGCCTCCCCCACTCACTCCATGGATGCTTTATTTATAGTCCCAAAACCCAAAGGATGACTTTCCAAAAGGATAGAATAAGATCCCTATAGGCAAGGGAGGCGAATGCCACCTCTCCTAGACATGCAGGAACCAGTTCCATGAAGGATTCCATACAGAACCTTCTAGAAACTTCTTTTTTTTCCTTTTAAGTGACCATCGACACTTTTTCCTAAACTGGATAGAGCATTGATCTGGGATTTTTTCCACTCCAAAGGGCCAGTGGCGCTTTTTTCTCAGCTAATGGAGGCATCGACAACGCTCTATGGAAAAGGTAAATGAGAGCTGTCTCTTCTAGGTCAAGGGAAAAAATGACCAAGGTGATCTAGATCAAGCTTTTTGGAAGGTTGACAGGCAACAAGAAAGTCATCTAAAGGCTAACTAGGCAATGTGAGATTTTCATGTGCAATAGAATGCCCCTCAAAGTATGAAGCTAGAGGAAAGTGATAGGTGAAATACTTTGCAGGTTTTCCATCTGATACAAAGGAAAAGAGATATATACTTTTAGAGGACTAGTAACTGACTTCATCTAACTCAATCATAGTTGTGGACGAATGCACTGCAGATCTATGATGATGACTATGTCATGGCTACCCAAAATACACTGTAGATCCATGAATGACTGCTATAAGAGATAGGACATAGATACGAGATATACAAGGTAGATCTATGTCTTTTAATGTCACATATAACACACAACCACCAAACATACAATGTGGATCAATGTCAAGACTCTAAAGAACCTCCAAACGCAACCTGAGCATATGCGACAATGAAAAGCCTAACCACTCTGGGTATTCATGCCGATCTGCAAATGATACGAATCTAACCATGTGATTACAATGTCTTGATGTAGAACATGGTAGAAACCACTTGATTACCAGTCAATGATGAAAAACTGTTAACAAGTGTGAGGGAAATCACCATTCATGTCAATGATTACCAAGGTATCTTAGTAGATATCATTGAATTTGAATAAAGGAATTGAATTCAAACACTCAATGAGATATTTCAATCAAGATTCAAGGATGTAAACTCATGTTGAAAGTGAGGCAACCTACCATTGAGGCATGCAATCCCAAGGTACTGTCTAGGTTTCTAGGTCTAATTCCTGGATAATGATATAAAGTCGATAGGAATAGACTCCGTCACAAGAGGGCCATAATGATTCCCACATTAGTGACACAAAAATGAGAATAAAAAGTGGATTTGGAATGATAGGACTAACTCAAACATTACTGAATTTTAAGGACAAGTGAAGTTATTGATGGAATATATTTCTGGGAGAGACATCCTTTGAACAATTTGACGGTGTTAACACTTAATTTTTAACAATTGATTTGAGGGCTTGATAGAGGTTTGGTAAGGGTCCCAGCTCCTCAAATCTCATGTGACCATCCTTCAACAAGGAAAGAGGCAGGTTTATTTTAGAATTGGGCATGATCCCTATTCAAGGGCTGCGATTGATTAAAGGAGGATCAACGATTCTAAACCACTTCACACAAGCAAACATGCATGATCAAAGTTTCTATCTTGGAGTGCGAAACGTGTTAAAGACCGGTGGCTTTCGATGGTTGATATGAAGCTTGGGGAAGATCTACAGCCTACAATAATTTCGCACTCCATACATGTGTGGATAAAGCCGCAATTTCAAATCACGAAAAGGGGTGGAGGTCGCAAAGATCAACAGCCACGATGAAGAAGAGGATAGATCTATGGCTATGGTTCATTTCGCATGGCGAACTAGCACAGATGAATATTTGAGTTCTCCGTTGCGAAGGATGGCGGGGCCCACTTTGATCAGATGACTAAGAAAGACTCCTGAGGTGCAGATCTCCCACCCAGTGTGGAAATTATAGTGGAGCGGGCATTCACACGTGTAATCTGCCTCGTCGCAAATTGGCCGATTCCTTCGACGCCATTCGGGATACACCTGAGGTGGAAGTCTTGTTTAGTGGCGCAATTCCCCAGGTTGCAAGTGTGGCACGGTTTTCGTTTTGGAGGAAACCATGGGAGAGATGGAGGTTTGATTCGCTGAGACGACAGACCTGGAATTCACATGAGACTAATGGATGCTGCAAACTATAACAACTCGACACCACCATCAAGATGACTGAAAGGGTAGGAGATGGTCAAATCCGTAACTCTTAGAACCAGCTTGACAGCCATACAGAAATGATTCAGAATCTTAGCCATGTCGTATAATATGATTTAACATCAGGAAGGGAAAAATCTCCGCTCTGGCGCCACATACCACCATCACAGCCACTTCAAGGAAGTAGCCCTTCCCGAAGCCATTCCTGCTTGCACTATATAACACCATCCTCCAAAGATATTTGAGATATGGAACTGTGTAGATGATAAGATTCATATAAGGTTGAATCCTAGGCAGTGTCGAAGTATTTCATAAACAACCATGACTGTGTGGTTCGAAAAATTAGTTTGACAAGGAGTACTCTTATCAGGCAGGCCCAAAATCATGCTAACATAAAATATCATGCTAACATTGCAATATTTTTGAAACCATGGCATTGAAAAATAGAACCTCCTCTCTTGGTGGTCATGACTCTCCCCTCCTCATTTTTTACATTACTATATAAAGTTTTTTTATATAGAATTTTAAATATAAAAGGATTAATATTTAAAATAAAGAAATTTCTACTAATAAATTTGATTTTTTTTACTCAAAATATGAAATTCATATGAAAAACATTACTTTTTTATTAAAAATAATATGATTATTTTATTAAAAGAGATCAAAATTTATAAATGAAAAAAAAACATATGAACAAAATTTAAAAAAATTCAAATAAAAATTGAAAAAAAATGAAAACATTATAAATAAAAAATTGGAAAAAAAATATAAAACATCATAAATAAAAAATCGAAAATAAATGAAAACATTATAAATAAAAAATGGAAAAAAAATATAAAACATCGTAAATAAAAAATAAAAAATAAAAATGATCATTATAATTAAAAAAAATTAAAATTTTAAATTTTAAACTATTTAAAAAAAATTTAAAAAAATTAACACCTAAAATTTTTAAACTATTAAAAAAAACAATTTAAAAAAAAATTAAAAAAAACAACACTCCCCAACCCCATCACCCATCCTCCTCCACATCTCGTCATTTCTCCACACCCCCTTTCCTTTGTCCCTCACCCTCCCCTTCCTCTTTGCGCCTCCTCCACACCACTCCCCACCGCCCTCACCTGTCCCTCGCCCCTCTCCTCCCCCCTCCATGCCCTCTCNCATCCCGTTTCCCCTCCATTGCCTCGTGCCCAATCCCATTACCTCATCCTACCGCTACCTCATGCTCCTCTCCCCCTTGTGGCTCCCATCGAGCTGTTGCTTAATGGGAGATGTGTGTGGGATTGCGTGGGCTCCCTTCAAGCAACGACTCGATTCATGCATCCTCCTGCAAGCCACCTCCAACAAGGAACCCCAAATCTGAACACATACAAACGTCGAGTGTCCTTCCCCATATGTATTAGCTCTAGAGCTATGTACCCCACTATTCCCATGACATGATCCTTATGCAGATTATTGCTTTGATCATACAACAGAGTGAAGTTGAAGTCACCCAGTATCATGTTGAGCTCTAAATCCAATATCACATTGCTAAACTTGACATAAGGAATTACCAAGCCCAAAATGTATCCTAAATAAAAAAAAAGGTATGCATAGATAAGTAAAAATGAAAGAGAAAAAGAGAATATTACGGTATTTTTGCGATAACTTTTGATCTGAAATTCGGATTGGGGTTCTCTTGGTACCATTGGAAAGGTCTTGTCGAGGGATACAACTTTTGTTTTTTGATCTTTGTGATATTCCTCAAAGGGTAGTCGAGGCGTGCATTTTTATAAATCTAGGCATGAGGAATCTCAAAAAGAATATTTTCAAAGATGCTTTGTGAAAAGCATCTTTTAAAGAATCTTCTCAAATATGATTGAAAAGATGCTTTCCAAAAAGCATCTTTGAAAAGATTCTTTTTGAGATTCCTCATGCCTAGATTTACAAAAATGCACCGCCCGCCAAACTGGGAGGCAGCTCATGAAGCGCAAAACACAAAAGTTGTATCCATCAATGAGACCTTTCCAACGGTAACAAGAGCACCTCAATACGAATTTGGGATCAAACATTATCGTAAAAATACCGTAATATTCTCTTTTCTCTCTCATTATTGCTTATCTCTCTCTACCTTTTTCTTATTTTTTTAAGCCCTTAAAGATGACACATTACACCATATAGTGTGGTGCATTACCCCCTATATTGTGGTGAATTACATATTATTTATGTATGCTTGGTTATATTAGTGGGTTTATTAGTTGTTATTGTACACATTATCTCCTATATATAGGAAGGAGATATTCTCATTTTATTATCATATCATCTTATATTGTCTTGTGTACTCGGTACATTATGTAAGGAGGTTCCTCCCCCAAAGAGGATTAATATTTATCTATTCTATTCATCTTTTAGGCATGGATTACTCTCTTATTGTCTATTTCTGCTCTTTTTATGATATATCAGGAACTTGGTTGCATAACATTTGGTGTGACAGAGATTTTTCCTCGGGACTAGCTTCTACAAACCGATTCATCTTGGAACCTCTACTACAATGTTTTTTCTAAATGAATCAGATATCAAGGTTAAAAATACACTTCCAAAACAGGTCGATCTAGCTCTATTAAAAAATTTAGATCATGATCCATTACCATTTCAAAGATAATTGGGAGGAATCAGCTAGGGTTTTTTACTAGTCCTACAACTAGTCTAAAACATGTGTTCTTGGGAAAAAATTCATATCTGAGTAATACGAGATCTAAATGGAGGGATACCAGTTGCATATTCAATTTGATGGACCAAGTTATCGGTGGTAGAAGTTTCATATACAAAAAAAAACAATGGACATGTGGCATACAATACAAGTTCGCTCTTCTGGATAGGCCAAAACTTAAGAAGCTTTGGTATATTTTCAATAATGTTTTGTGGTATCATCCAAATTAGGTCAGACCTATGGCATTGGAAAGAGGAAAAATCAAGGTACCACAGGATGAAGTTTCAGCCTCAGAGGAGTCACAATTCAAATTTTACCTCAGTTATAAGTCGACCCTAAAATAGTCTCTCAATCAGGGATTGAAAAAGGTATGCCATTTTGCATTTGAATGGCTTTTATTAGAAGTATATATTTGTGGTAAACCATAGGGTGTGATATTGTTAAAAATTCCACCAAAAGGAAGTGGAAATAATCGTGCACTCCACTCAAACCCCCAAAGGATTCATCCTTGACATACAAGGAAATGGAAGACATTTCTTTTAGTGTTCAAGTTGGAAGATATGATTAAAGGAAGTGTGAAAATTGATGACATTTCTAAACTTGAAAAATAGATGGATACTAAAGAGGATCAAAGGGATGGATAATAAAGAGGATCTCAAAGGGATGGGTAGTAAAGAGGACCTCAAAGGGATGGATATTAAATAAGATCTTCAAGACTTGAATGAGTTTATCAAGGATATCAAACATAAATTTATTCCTCAATTATCTACTCAAGAAGAGGATAAGGAGGAACAAGATGACTTATTCCAGTCACGTCTGGAGAAAATTGAAAAACAATTGGAGAGTGGGAATTTGGATTCCTCAAAAGTTGATGATTCAATACAACACCATAGGTTCAATTTAGGTCTAAGAAACCACTTTATCCCCAAGATTGATATGCGAAATTTTGATGGAAAGGATTCAATCACATGGATTTTTCAGATGAAGCAATTATTTGATCTACACCAGGTGCCCAGTATGCAAAATGTAACTATTGCATCATTGTATTTAGAACTTGATCAATCTGTATGGTACCAATGGCTTTGTGACCATAAAAATTATTCTATTATCTCTTGGTCTATATCCACTGAAGAATTGATTACACATTATGGGGATATAAATAGAAACACCTTCTTCAGTCAGTTGGAAAATCTCAAGCAAAAAGGTTCAGTTACAGATCACATCAAGCAATTTCAACAACTAAGTATCAGAGTGAAGAATATTTCAGAAGATAATTTGTTAGATATATTTGTTAGAACCTTAAAATATAACATTCAACAAGAGGTGCATCTCTTTGAACCATCATCACTAGAGAAGGCTTTCATGATGGCAAAGAAGGTTGAAAATAAAAATATGGCAATGACTACTAGAAAGGCCTTCTCCAGCACATATAGAGAAAATAATGTTCCTTCTTCAAAACCACCACAAAGGTTGACACCCCAACAACTAGATGAAATAATAGCAAAAGGATTATTCTTTAATTGTGACAAAAAGTATAGTAAGGGACATAAGTGCAACAGGAAGAAATTATTCTACATAGATTGTGAAGAGGAAGAACCAAAATAAGATGAAGCATCTCAAGAAGAGGCAACTTCAGAAGAAATAGAAGAGGCTACTTCAGAAGAAATTACTCCCACTATATCTGGTCATGCATTGGATGGAATTAGCACTCCTAAAACTCTCAATATAGAAGGATACATCAAAAATAAGAAGTTAACAATGTTGATTGATTCTGGTAGTACTCATAATTTCATTCACTGTAAATTAGAAAAGGTTCTTAATTTCTTTGTTTATCCAGCACCAAAATTTCAAGTAATGATTGTAGATGGAGGAACTATAAATTTCTCAAAGAAATAACATAATATCAATATAGCTATGGGGAAATATGTATTGAATAGTCCAATGATTTCTATCCCAATGGTTGGTGTTGATATTGCCTTAGGTGTCCAATGGTTACACTCATTGGGAACAGTGGCTTTTAACTTTCAAAAACTTTTCATGAAATTTTCATGGGAAGGTAAAGAATATGTGTTAAATGGTATCACATGAAAAACAGGCAAGGTGATAAGCTCTAATGGTATGACAAAGTTGTTAAAAAAGGAAATCAAGGTATAGTTGCACAATTATGCTCATTACATGTTCAAACCTCAAAATTCCCTATCTCCCCAGATCTCCAAAGGGTCATTAATAAGCATTCTAGGTATTTGAATATATTCCCAAAGGTATTCCACCTATTCATGAATTTGATCATGCTATCCACTTAATACCAAGCATTGTTCCTCCTAACATCAGACCTTACCGATATCCCTATAACCAAAATAGTGAAATTGAGCGTATGATGGATGAAATGTTAGAGTATAGCATAATTAGGCCTAGCCAATGTTCTTAGTTTGCACCAGTGGTAATGGTATGCAAGCCATATGGATCATGGAGTATGTGTCTTGATTATAGAAAGCTCAAAAAGATCACCATTAAAGATAAGTTTTCCATTCCCATCATTGATAAATTGTTAGATGAATTACATGGAGCAGTTGTCTTCACAAAGTTGTATCTTCATTTTGGGTATCATCAGATTCGAATTGAGGATGAAGAAATCACCAAAACAACATTCATAGATCTTGAAGGTCACTATGAATTTTGTTCATGCCATTTGGTCTAACAAATGCACCTTCCACATTTCATGGTTTGATGAATGGTATTTTCAAGCCTTTCCTTAGAAAATTTGTGTTTGTATTCTTTGATGATATACTAATCTATATAAAGTCTTGGGAAGAACATGTTCAACATGTTGACAGGGTACTACAACTACTAAAGGAGAAAGAACTGTATGTTAAACCTTCAAAAATTTTCTTTGGGATAAAGGAGGTAGAGTATTTGGATCAGATTGTATCTCATGAAGGTGTCAAGGTAGACCCTAAAAAAATTAAATCCATGATATACTAGTCGATTCCCAAAACCCTGAAGAATCTTTGAGGATTCATAGGTCTGATAGGGTACTCTCACAATTTTGTTCGGAACTATGGAAGAATAGCAGCTCATCTAACATTGTTATTGAAGAAAGTTGCATTTTCTTGGACTCCAGAGGAAAATCAAGCATTTCAAGAAATCAAATAGGCCATGTGTAAAGCTCCTATTTTGACAACACCAGACTTCACAAAAACCTGTATTATGGAATGTGATGCTTCAAAAAATTGAATTCGATCTGTACTAATGAAAGAAGGACACCCTATTGCTTTCACAAGTCATCCAATCAAGGGAAATAACTTAAAAAATCCCATTTATGAGAAGGAAATGCTAGCAATACTACATGCCTTGAAGCAATGGCACCCCTGCCTTATAGGAATACATTTCAAGGTTAAAACTAATCATTATAGCCTTAAATACTTCTTGGAAAAAAAGGCCATCTTTAGATGAGTAACAAAAATGGGTAACAAATATGTTGGGATATGACTTTGAAATCATCTACAAAAAGGGGAAGAAAAATGTTGTCACAGATGCACTCTCGAGGAAAGATGAGGATGTTGAAGCATTACTCTATGTTATTTTGATCATCCAACCGGATTGGATAGCTGAAGCAATGGACGAATGGAAAGATGACGAAAAAATATGAACATTTATTCAAAAGCTGCAGTAGGATCCAGGTGCCTCTAATACATTTAGGTGTAAATATGAATTGCTATGGTACAAGGATCACTTATATCTTGGTAAGAGTTTCCTTCTCAAGGAAAAGGTACTTTTTGAATTCCACTCTTCACTGATAGGAGGGCACTTAGGTTTCTTAAAAACATACCACAGGGTAAAGAAAGAATTTTTTGGGGATGGTTTTAAAACTGACGTTCAAAAATTTGTGGCAGAATGTTTGTCTTTCCAACAAAATGAAGTGGAAACAAATAAGACCCCTGGCTCCTACAACCACTTTCCATTCCAGACCAAAGGCTGAAAGAGGTCTCGATGGATTTTATCATTGGTTTACCAAAGTCTGAAGGACAGAGTTTCATCATGTTGGCTGCTGATAGACTTACTAAATATGCACACTTCTGTGCACTGTCTCACCCCTTCAAAGCAAGCATGATCATCAATTATTTTAAGGAGATAGTACAAGAACTACATGGTACTCCAAATATTATAGTAAGTGACAGGGATCCCATTTTCACTGGAAATTTTTGGACAGAATTGTTTTCTTGTTTGGGTACTCAACTCACTCATAGCTCATCTTATCACCCTCAATATGATGGAAAAATTTAGATAGTAAAAAAATGTTTGGAATGGTATATTTGATGTTTTGTAGGTGATAAAAAAACATAATTGGTCAAGTGGTTACACAAAAATCTAGCACAAAATCAAATGAAACAACAAGAAAATCAACACCGTAGTGAACAGAGATTTATTATTGGGGATTAGGTGTTTTTAAGACTACAACCATACAAACATATGTCCCTGAAGAAAACCAAGAAGGATAATAAATTATCACCTAAATAATACGGTCCCTACAAGGTGCTACAAAATATTGTTAGTATGGCCTACAAATTGGAACTACCCGCATCTTCATGAGTCCATCCAGGTATCCATGTTTCTTGTTTAAAGAAGGTAATCGACGACAAGTGGGCCAGTTCAAACAATGTGACTAGAAATTGATGAGGAAGGAAAAATAATATTGTATCCTGAAGAAATTACTGAAATACGAACTAGAAAACTTTGAAATCAATCAATTTCAGAGTATCTCATTAAATGGAAGAACTTACCCACGGAGGATTCAACATGGGAAGATGAGCCCTTTATACAACAACATCTATAACTACTTCAATGTTGAGGACAACACTTTTTGAAGGGGAGGGGCATGTTAAGCCCTTAATGATGACACATTACACCATATAGTGTGGTGCATTACCCCCTATATTGTGGTGCATTACATATTATTTATCTAGGATTGGGTCTATTAGTGGGTTTATGAGTTGTTATTATACACCTTTATCTCCTATATATCGGAAGGAGATATTCTCATTTTCTTATCATATCATCTTATCTTGTCTTGTGTACTCAGTACATTATATAAGGAGGTTCCTCCATCGAACAGGATTAATATTTATCTCTGTTATTCATCTTTTAGGCGTGGATTACTCTCTTGTTGTCTATTTTTGCTCTTTTTATGCTATATCTAGGACTTGGTTGCATAAAATATTTATGATACATTGTAGAAGAGGGTAGAATGTTATGGATGTCTCTGTGGAAAACCCTCTTCTCCCACTGCTTGTGCAGATACAACAAGCCATCGACCACATAATTAAGTGTCATGTATCGTTGAGACCACGACAAGACTGTTGTTGAATTCCTGAATATGAGTTAATCTAGAGTCCTCGGGCATGTTATCAGAAACAATGAATAGATGTTTCTACCTCTATAACCAACCTAGTAGTTGAACCAAGTTCTAGTGTCATAGATGCCCCATGCTTGAGATCTCTGTGACGGACCCCTTCATTCCCTCAGTGAAATCCTTCTATTAGCATTTCACTATGAATTCTTGGTTAATGTTAGGGAGAACGCCCTTGTAAACCTTGCTGGAAGCCCCTTGGCCCAGATCATTTGTGTCTCGCAACTTGCTAGTGGAAATTCTCAGCCCCTTATAAGTGAATTGATGGGACCAAAAAAAATTCTCTCATTCGTCAAATGTTCCATGTGGTTTTCTCTTTTGAAAAGCACAAGAGCAACTGCGAGTGAGAAATTGTCAAAGTGATGCTAGCTATGAATCCTCGTCCTAGACATTTGGAATACATATTGTTATGAAAGGAAGGAAGACACGACACATCTAATGGCGGCATCGTGCCTTCGGTGGTGAAAATCCATGCAAGCCAACGTAATGGTCTTCAATAATGCTCCTTATTCCTGTGGAAAATCTAACAAACATATTCTCTGTTAGAACTTTGTGTAGATCGCTTTTTAGAGATATCAGTCGCCTCTGTGGTCTCAGAAAACTGGCGACCGTGATGGTAATGTCGAGGAGTTTTTTACAATGATCATAATCAATCCAAGCTTGAATGTTTTGTCCTCTCTTGAGGTTCAATCCATTAAAGATGTCCTCCCCATTCCAATACATAGCAGGCTTAGCTTGGACTGAAGTGAGTTTTTTGTTGTCCATGCCCACATGGTTACCATCTCGGTAATTGAATTCCACATTTTGGACCATATCAAAATCCATTGCGAACAAGTGATTTTGTTCTTGCCCATTGCTGATAAGGGTAAACAAGCCCAAATACTGGGAAGACAGATTGCCTAGTACGTGAAATATGTAGGACGTCATGAAGAAATCTATTCCATTGCCGCCTACGTTAGAGGGAAGAGGGACCATGGGGAAATTAAATATAGTTCTCAAGGAGGAAACCATATTGTTTCTTTTCATGTGCACAAGAACTGAATACAAAGCACGGACTAGCATGAAACTCACATTATTTGTGAGTGCAAGCATCGATCTGGAGTGGATAACTGAAGCATCATCCTCCATGATCAAGTGGCTTCCATTGAATCCGTTGAATACAAAAGTATTAGGTCGATGAGTGTCTTCCTCAATTTGTGAAGGAAACAATGGCATCCCGACATCGATTCGTTGCTCAATGGGTGCCTACAAAAGCCCCGTGTGACCCCCATCGAGCAATGGCTTGATTCCCTACATCAAGATGTTACTCGATGGGATTCATTGGGGGAGATGAGATGAAGGGAGCAGGTAGGAGAGGGGGTGGGGTTGGGTGCAAGGTGGCGGAGGGGGCCCGGGGATGGTGGAGGGGGGGATGGAGTGGTATGGAGGA